>OZ020194.1:31376150-31732346 GCA_963971165.1 Philopedon plagiatum
GAACTGAACAAGGTTCTTGGCACCCCAGTCTAAGATTAATTGAAGATCCTGGGAAAGGGATAGGTGCTTAGATCTGAGTCTATTGTCCAGCTCTTGACTCGACAGAAAATCTAATTTTGTCTAACATATGTTAAAACAATTAACCGAGGAGGGGGAAATAAAAAGGAACGGCTGAGAATTTTTCCACAAATGTTAAATGTATCATTTTCGGGATTATTGAGGTCAGAAAATCTAATTTTGTCTAACATATTAACAGATGATCAAAACATTAAGGGGGAGGAGGAGCGATTGGCAATTTTTCCAAAAATATTAACTGATGCAACATTTTCGGGATTGTTGAGGTCAGAAAGGCTAATTTTATGTAACGACTGTTTTAAAAATTAACGGCGGTTGGGGGGGGGGGGGGGTAAAAGGGTCGGGTGGGAATTTCATTAAAAATGTTAAATAATATGTCATTGTGGGGGTTATTGAGGTCGAAGAATCTAATATAACATGTCCATTACAAATTTAAAGAAGGGAGATAAGATGGGGGGGGGAGAATAGATACAATGAAAAGAAAAAAATCATTTTCTCATAAAAGTGAACAAAATTAAGTTGGTCCGCAGTAATAAATACGCAACAATATTATTTCATACTTTTCAGTGCTTTTCCTTTTGTGAAGTGGGTTCATTGTTTTGAAATAAAAAAGAATTTTAGGAGCAATAATTCATACACCTGACAACACCTAATATTAATTTCATTTCATTTACCTTTTCTGTCAGTTACCTGAGTTCGACCCCAATTTTTGCGTCATGTAATATATTGAAATGCGGTCTGTAGATGTAACTAACCTAACCTAACCTAACATAGCTCACGTTTCATGTATTCATAATGATAACATCAAGACAACACTATTAGTTAACTCTATACTTCTAATAGAACAGGGTCTAACATGGGGTTAAAAATTAAACAAGTAATTATCCTTAATAATTATCCTTAATAATGTACATTATAACCATTTACAAACCTTATTTGTCGTAAAATGTAAATGAGCATAATTATTTTGTATTGTCCTTTTTCTGTTTATATTTTGGAATTTTCAATCACCACCTCAGTTTAGATACCTACCACACTTGACAAAGTTACAGTGTAACGAAACATGTCGTGTCTGATTGGTTTTATTATTTTTGAATAAACAAAATTTGTTTAAGTGAAAATCTGAAACAGTGTTTCATTTACGGTATAAACAAGTAAAACCCTATGATCCGCTTTAAAAAAAAAATGCAATGGATATTTATTTACATCTGTCATACAAAATTTTAAATAGCACACCATGGCTTCATAACATTTTGTAAAATTCAATACCTATTAACAGATATATCAAAAACATAAACATGTAACACGAGTAGGCTATCAAAAGTCTAATATTCCTAATTTATTGCCTACAAACATGGAAAATCCATTTAATAAACACAGTAATAAAATATTCGTTACAATATGCATATGTTGTTGCTGAAAACATGAAACAGTATTCACTACTAAAATCTCGTATCACTGATAATTTTAATATGTTGAATTTATTTAAGAGTATTTTAATCAGCTGCCATACGAACTATTTTGATATCTCTTAATTAATGCATGTAAACATGTAAAAAAGATACATAAACCATTAAAGAAATAAAAATTTTATCGTGCACTTTTCTTTAAGTTATGGCCCGCAAAAATTCGTTACGTCTGCCGTATTACCGTGTACACCGGAAAGTCGTTAGTTTTCTATAGCAGATAACTCAGAAACAACAATGTCAAGAAAATCAAAATAGTAAATGGAAGCTGATTGCTCCGTTTAATTACTTTTCACAGGGGCCCAGGGTGCCCGCCAGAGACTGCGCACCATAGGGAAAATTTTTCCCCATGATTCACTCAAATGGTTTAAGAAATAGTACTGGTTAAAACTTAAGATAATCTAGTTGATCAGTTAGGTTCTTGTCCTGTCACTGTTAATAAGTCGTCATTAAAAACTTATGAGTTATTATAATATTGTACCGATTTGCTTGGTGTCCAAATGATTTTTGCCTTGGAACTTGCTGCTAAAATAGATTTCACCCCACTATTATAGCAAATACCTATAAACATATACGGCTTGATTCCCCAACGCTAGACCGGTCTAATTTGTCAACCAAAGGTTTTAAACTGACAAGTGTGAGAATAAGACAACTAAGATATATACTATATATGAATTTGTTTCTAATATTCACAAAAATGTAAAGAAAACGGCAATTTTAGTACGTAGTTTCCACAATAATATAACTAAATTGATTCCAACAGCGCGTTCCAAATAATTTCATCATGAAACGCAATCAAATCGCTGAAATAGTGGAATAAGTAACTAACTAATAAGTTTTTAATGACGACTTATTGACAATGACGGCACAAAAACTTGTCAAACCCCAACTGATTAACTAAAAGATCTTAATTTATTTAAACCAGTACTAAATCTTAAACAATAAACCGAACGCTAAATTATTCCTCTCTGTCTTAATTTGAAAAAAGATTCAGAAATAACTTCTTAATCTAAAGCTTTCTTTTATTTATTTATTATGGACTTACAGACTGAGTGTTTTAGAAGCGAAATAAGAAATATAAAGTAAATTACTTATTAAATATATATATATATATATATATTGTAGCGGGACGCCTGGGCCGCCGCTAGTAGTTTAGGGGTGGATTCGAAATAATAAAAAATTCTGAACTAAATCGGCAAGTTTATTTCCTCTTTCTTCCTTAACCTTAAAAGAAATACAAATCTATAACTAAGGGAACCTCATAATTAAGGTCTAGTAAAAAATTTACACTAACTTATTCCTAGTTAAGTAACAGAGGCAAAATACACTTAGACCATGTAGTAATATTTATCTAACATCTAATGAAAAAATGTTCTGAGAAATCAAGAAGCTGGGCGATCGCGTAACTCGGACCCACATCCAAAACCAAAATCAAATAAGGCTTACCTTAAAAGCAGGTATATCACTTCCAAGGTGAACAGCCAAACCTTCAAGCCTTTTTACAGTTAAGGAAAACAAATTAAACTCTAAAATAAAAGAACTAGGTACTAAGCATTCAAAAATGTTCCACCTACGACGTCAATTTACATTTTAATCCCAACCGCATACACGCCAAGAATTCTCTCCGGTCTACCTGGACTTATCAGCGAGGTTTTTTCGACGCTCGGCAAAAACCCGCACGGAAAACGTACATACACAAGGTATTAAGATGTGTCTGGTTTAATCTGTATTAAGAGGTGTCTTGTTTCATCTGCCCCCCCCCCCCCCCCCCAAACCCCATTGTCGCCCGGAAAGCCTAAGCGGGGACAGAAGGGGTTTCCGAATTACCACCAACGAAAGGCCGAAGGTGGCAGGCGTGAAAGTAGCCCCGATCCTGCAACGTAGTGGGACTTTCGAGGGCATAAACGTGGTCTGTAATTATTTTTTTGATACGGAAAGGGCCCTCAAAAAGTAGCATAAATTTCTTAGACCTGGACGTCACAGCAGAGGACACCGGATTTGCCCGAAGTAGAACCAGGTCACCGGGAGTATATCTAGAATAGGGACGACCTGGACGAGAGGCGACCCTACGTTGCGCCTTCGACAAAAAACTTTCACGTGCCAAATAGAGCTTTACATGTCGATCATATGGAACTGGGCCTGGGAGTATGAGGTCCGCGGGGAGCAAGGTTGGCGGAGCCACACCCACCTGCAACTCCATAGGGGCAACACCGGTAGTTTCATGAACGACGCTGTTTAATAGGCAGGCCAACTTTGGAACCTCCACAGCCCAACGAGTATGCTTTTCGCTGCAGAAAACCCGGAAAAGGTGGGATAGTTCCCTCATCCAACGCTCGCAAGGGTTAGCTTGGGCGTGACGCACCGAGGAACGCACCACCCCCACCCCGTGCTTAGACAAAGTTTTCGCCCACAACCCTGAGGTAAACTGGGTACCGTGACCAGTAAGGATCCTTTCGGGAGGGCGAAATTGTTGAAAGTAATGCTTAGTTAGCCTGTTTAAAATAGCCTCCGTACTAGCGCGCTTTAGGCAGTATAACGTAACGAACTTGGTGAAGACATCAACTACAACGCATAAATGCGTGACCCCCCCCCCCCCCACAGAGGGCGGCAAAGGACCATACAAATCCAGAGCGACGAGGTCACCTGTCCCATTAGGGATAATTGCCCTTTGCGGAGGATTAGGCAAGATGCAGTGCTTAGTCTTTTTGCAAACTTCACAAGGAGGCACGTAAATTGATAACACCGTGTCCCCACGACAAAACCGGTATATTGTTTTACCTGACTTACTAACGGTATCTGCCAGTAGGAGTGGGTAAGATCTATGGATGACAAGAACCTAGCTCCTGCAAGGCTTCTTACAATATCTTCTATTTTATGCGGTAATTCCGAATCGGCCAACATAACCTTATTCAGACGACGAGCATCCAAACACACACGCACACTCCCGTCCGCTTTAACGCTTGTAACCAAAGGACTACAAAACGGAGTAGCAGCTCTCTCAATAACCCCCCAGCTTTCCATTCTATCTAACTCCTCTTGGACTGCTTGTCGATGTGCCACCGGGATAGGGTATGGCTTTACCTGGAAAGGTTTGGTATCAGTCAGCAGGATATTGTGTTAGTAGCCCTTAACTCGCCCAGGCGTATTGGAAAAGACCCGCGCGTGTCTCCGCAATAAAGAAAAGGACTCAGCTCCTTGAGATTCCTCCAACCTACACTCCTGAACCAAACCCCGGAAGAAAACATCATCGTACTCATCCACCATATGGGTGGACGACTGAAGGCTCAATTGGCCTTTATTAATCGACAGAACTTGCAAGTTTAAAGTCATCGCCGCCTCGAACTCGTGCTCGCCCGAGATCTCTGGCACAAAAGCATCGGCACAACCCAAATAGAGCTGATTTCCTATTAAATCGATTTTTACCTTAGAAGACCTCAACCAGTCAGCTCCTAGAATGACGGGGTATACCAGCTCCGGGATAACTAGGAACTCATGCTGAAAACAGTGACCTGAAAGAGAAAATTCCAACAAAGCTTGATGACTAACAGTGCGCTGCCTACCCCGAAATGCTCCAGAAACTTTAACACCCGTCACAGGGAAAACGGCGGTCGAACCATCCAAAGTCCTCACCCGCTCCCACACGGGTCCAGAAATACAACATACATTACTGCCTGTGTCCACCATAGCTGGAAAGTCACACCCGAAAATCGTCATGACCACTACAGGAGACTTAGCCTCGGCTGTGTGTATAAAATCGCAGCCAGGCTCCAGGAGGTCAGCCATGGGGTTCGCATTATTGAAGTTCGCCTGCTTAGGCGTTGGCCGACTAACAGCCCCTGAATTTACCACCCTCACCGCCGGGCCTAGCGCGTGAAGGCTCTCTCTTTTCCCGAATTGTTCTCATCCCCCTTAAAAGTCACTCTCTGCCTTGAAGGGCTGGGAGATCTACTAAAACTCCTATTCCGGTAATCGGGTGCGCCCGGGTTTTCAGAAAATTCAGACCGCGGAAACCGGCGCGGCTGTGTCGCACTAACGAAATCCGCCTGCCTCAGCCTCTCAAGGGCGTCACTAATAGTAGTGACCCCTATTAAGGATGAAGCGATTTCTGTCGGGAAACCCCTACTTACAATAGCTATAAGTACCGACTCCTGATAAACAGGTTCAATGTACTGTGCCTTGGCAACCATGCATAAAAAATAACTTACATAAGTACCAGCCGCGCTCGTATAACGACCGTTCTCCAGTTCCGAACGGCTCAATGCCTGTCGCCAAGGCCCCCAAAACTGTTGTAAAAAAGCATGTTTAAAACAATCATAGTTAGGAAAATTATTTAATAGAGCATTAGCCCAGATTCTTGCGTTTCCCAAGAAACAATCTCGCAGAACAAAACAAATTAAACTAAAATTAGTATTATAAACATCAATAACTGTTTCCAGCTGCATTATAAATTCACAAGGGTGTATAGCTTCGTCATCATTAAATTTAGGCAACATTTTTTGAAAATTTGCGATACGGAAACCATTATTTGGTAAATCTTGTACCCCCTGAGGGGCGAAAGTATTTGCTCCCCACTGTACATTTGGAGGGAGAACAGTGTTCACCATAGGTACATTTGAATTAGCGGGTGGTTGCACAAAACTTGTCCCGCCTTGCATACCTAAGCTAGGTGGGCCGTTTACCTGCGAGGAATGTGGATTAGGAAATGAATGAAGAACGCCCGGCCCACTTTGCATGCCCACTGTGTGGGATAAAGTATTTTGATTGCAAAGTGGGTACGCATTATATTCGCCATTCTCGATACCCGTCCTGGCAGGTAAATTATTTATATAGTTTAAGTTTGAGCCACCCTGTAGGTCTTGCAGACTTAACAAATTAAATCTACCTTGCACGTCTTGGTAAAAAATTATAGCCATGACTTTGCGGGTTAAATAAATGCTGGTTAGAATCTCTTGGTATGTCTTGACCAGGCAAAGTGCTGCCTACCCTCTGCCGTACTGCCGAATTCGCTTCACACTGAGCCGACAATCGTGGGAATGACACAACGCTTTCACCACTCTGCCAGCCTCTTACTACATTATCTGCTGGATTTCGGTTTTCATGGATATCTGCTAACAAAGTTCGGGTGTTTTCCCGAGCAGACCTCCTAGTTTGTGGTAAAAACGCAGCGTCCGTCCCACACACATTATTCGTCCGACCATGAATACTGTGTGCCATATGATCGTTTCTTAAAAAATTGCTATTAGTATTTACACTTCCGTTACTGCCAAAAGTGGGCAAGCTTTTATTTAAGTTTTGGTTAGTGTCGCCCCTTGTGTCTCTTCCCCATGAAATATTTTGCCTGCTTCCAACTTCCCTGCCTACTGATAGATAGTTTTCGGTGTCTAAAATATTTTGATCTGTTACCTGGTTTGCAGTGGGACATGGAAGGGGAGGATTCATCTGTGGTGGCGAGGGTCTAGGTGGTACCCCTTCTGCTGCCGCTGACAGCTCCGTCCTTTGTCTTCTTGAGATAGAACCGCTATCTGGAAACGAGGAATTTGTCCTTCCCCTCGTCATAGGTGGGGACTTCCTGCCTGGAGATCTAGTCAAAACCATTTTCCAAGGGCCCCACGTTGGGCGCCAAGATGTAGCGGGACGCCTGGGCCGCCGCTAGTAGTTTAGGGGTGGATTCGAAATAATAAAAAATTCTGAACTAAATCGGCAAGTTTATTTCCTCTTTCTTCCTTAACCTTAAAAGAAATACAAATCTATAACTAAGGGAACCTCATAATTATGGTCTAGTAAAAAATTCACACTAACTTATTCCTAGTTAAGTAACAGAGGCAAAATACACTTAGACCATGTAGTAATATTTATCTAACATCTAATGAAAAAATATTCTGAGAAATCAAGAAGCTGGGCGATCGCGTAACTCGGACCCACATCCAAAACCAAAATCAAATAAGGCTTACCTTAAAAGCAGGTATATCACTTCCAAGGTGAACAGCCAAACCTTCAAGCCTTTTTACAGTTAAGGAAAACAAATTAAACTCTAAAATAAAAGAACTAGGTACTAAGCATTCAAAAATGTTCCACCTACGACGTCAATTTACAGTTTAATCCCAACCGCATACACGCCAAGAATTCTCTCCGGTCTACCTGGACTTATCAGCGAGGTTTTTTCGACGCTCGGCAAAAACCCGCACGGAAAACGTACATACACAAGGTATTAAGATGTGTCTGGTTTAATCTGTATTAAGAGGTGTAGTGATTCATCTGTATTAAGAGTGGTCTTGTTTCATCATATATATATATATATATATATATATATATATATATATATATATATATATATATATATATATATATATATATATATATATATATATATATACTTACCCTTGTCAGTTTAAAATTTTTGGTTGCCAAATTAGACCGGTCTAGCGTTAGAGAATCTGGACGTATGCGTTTTCATTTAAAAGTTGCCTAAATATAAAATTTTATCTATTTAGGGGAAAAAAATATGATTTCATCGCTTTTCGGCTGACCCTTTACGAGTACAGTATATACAGTATCTACAAAGTATAAAAAGCCCGTTGCATGCAGCCTTGGTTAAGAGAAACGGTAAAATTTGCAAGTGCAAGCGGTTTCTTTATTATAGTAATTCCCAGGCTTGTTTTATACATAGTGCGTGTGTAGGACAAAGAAAGGCGAGAGAGACAGTGTTAAACATCTGACTTTGCGTGCCGTTATTATGGTTTTCCGAACCATCTGTATTCAACCGAGCAAATCTGTAAAATGAGAATGTTTATGGATAAAGTTCGTTTACAAAAAACCGAAAATCACTTAAAATTTCATTGCAACACGTATATTCCGGCCAGTCAAAAACGGTGCACACAAAATACTATGCCTAGAGAACCGTTTAACCCATGAATGAACGAGACTACGGGACGTGCTACGGAGAAAACGCGACTCACTCTAAGTTTCGTTACCATGCAATGGAAACAAATTACTAATAATTTATTACCGCGAAAAATTGTTGTATTGGTATATTTCCTTAATTCTTGGCATTAGGCTGTGGTATTTATGATTGTAGATATTAACTTATAATAATTGGGTTATTTATTTATCAATTTAAAAATATGCCACATGACAACTGAAAGCCCGACAATAGCCGTTTCTAAGAAGTAGGTAGGGGAACATATGTAGTTGGCGAGATTAAAAGTAACCCTGAAATCTCTAATTGCTCTAAAATGCAAAGAATGATATCTCCTTCTTTTTTGTAAATCAATGGGAATTCCTATAGGTGGCGATAATATTTCACTAGTCGCATAATTGAAATTTTGAAATCTAGGAAATCAGGGTTTGAATGGCTACGCTTGCCACTTAGGTGGATTGATGTTTTTACGATGTATATACGAACATCTTCAAGGGCAATATTCTAAACTTGAATAATTTAAATGTTTCACCTTGAAATCGCTTTTCCAACAAATATCTGTCAAGTCTAATGTATAAGGGTAAAACACCCTACCGAAACAGTGTTACAAAATGTCCCCATTATCCCCGTGTAGCTCTGGAAATCAGCTCATGCCAGTTTGTCTTGCCAGAAATAGTAATTACACTAATGGATTCTGGAACGCGATTTCTATTTATTTTTCGAAAAGCCCTTTTTGCTCGAATGGCAGTTTTAACGATTCCTCTTCGCCACCTTCTCGAGAATACATTCCGATTTCCATGCATTTCCGTGAATGTTTACTAATTTGCAAGAAAGGAAGTGGAAATGGGCTACACAATCTTAAATTCACAGGGTGTCACATAAACTTTATGCCATTCTTTAAACACCTACTCTTCATTGGTACTTAGTCGACTTAATGCTTACGCAGGCTGTCCTAAAAAGTAGCCAAGAAAATTCTCTTAATAAATTTGTTTACGTATATACTTAGTGAGCACTCAACATTACACATTGAATTCTCTACACGCTATATAATCGGCCAGATTAAGAGTAACCCTGGAATCTCTGATTGATTTAAAATGTATGGTACCACCGCCTTGTTTCTAAATCTCGCCGCACAATTCGAAAAATTTACTTTGATTCGATGACGATGCTGAAAAACAGCTCACCGGTGGATCACCCGCAAACACGTCTATATTAGAAATATCGTGTGCTAAGTTAAACTTCTACAAAATTAACAGTTTATACAAAATATAAAATAAAAAAAAACTAAAGGCCTGTAACTTTTTGGAAAACCAAAGTGGTACTAGACAGATGGGTTTAAATTGTTTGTTTTGACCTAGGGAATTTTATCCGATTCGTTTTCGAAGAGCCAATATACTCTCCAAAGGCAAAGGGATTGGGAGGGAGGAACTCCATTCTCTTCCCCACAGCGGTACATCCCTGTCGAACAGTCTTGCCAAACAAATAAAAAACCTTTTAGACAAATTATAATGCTGCTCTTTTTAACCCTAATTTCTTGTTTCTCTTTTTGTACTGTACTGTTTAACAAAAAAGAGGGATTCCTAAACGTTTCTACCTTCGGCTTAAAGGAACCTATTCTGTGAGTTTGTAAGCGATTCCCCCGTTTCGGGAGGCCATCGAAATACATTCTCGAGAAGGTGACAAAATGGGGTTGTTAAAAACTGCCGTTTGTGCAAAAAGGTCTCTCCCGTAGAAATAAATAGGAATTGCGTTCCTGGATCCATTAGTGTAATTGCTATTTCTCGCCAGACGACCTGGCGTAACCTGATTTTTAAAGTTGTGCAGAAATAATGAAGACGTTCTGTACCGATGTTTTGGTTGTATGTGACCCTTGTAAAGAGTTTTTCATTTTTTTATGGATTTATGCCTTACACTTGACGTTAAAATTGCAATGAGAAAAAATGCGCAGTGTGAGTTGGGTCGAACTGAAAATGAAACAAAAATATATGTATGTTGTTCCATGAGTAGTTTTATAGTACACTTATTCCCCTGTAACAATATTAGGATTTTATTTTAAATTTAGGGGAAGCATCCTCTCCAAAGTGAAATGTTCTTAAGGGGTTGTACTCGTATATAGTCGCAACCTGGGAAAATAGCGGTCTTGTGGCAATTTATATTGGGATTAGAAAGATTTTATTTTACATGATTTAAGGATATACAAATACAATAAGTAAAGATATAGACAATTTCAAATATATATTTTCTTATTTTCGCGAGATATGAGCGTTTTATTGACGGCACTTTTTTACAGATGCTTTACGGTAACTACTATTACTTCGGACTGGATCATCTCAAATTAACGTTCAGATTCACTAAAAAGGTTTAAGATTTAGTACTGGGTTAAATTAAGATCTTCTAGATGATCAGTTAGGTTTTGACAGGTTTTTGTCGTGTCATTGTTAACAAGTTCTCATTAAAAACTTATAAATTATTCTAATATTTCAGCGATTTGCTTGGTTTCCACAGACATGATTTCCATCTTGGAACATGTTGCTAGATGAATTTAGTTCTAATATTGTGAAAAATCGTACTAAAATGTTGCTTGTCTTTATAAATTAGCTAAAATTCGTAGCATAAAACTCAGTTGTCTTATTCTTACACTTGTCAGTTTAAAACGTCTGGTTGTCGAATGAGATCGGTCTAGCATTGGTGAATCTGGCCATTAATGTTTAGAAAATTTAATAGGTATCTGTATTAGTTATTAGTCATCTCTCATACATGAGAGATGACCAATAATAACTAATATAGTTACTTGGTACTTGGGGGTAATAAGACCCACCAAATAATAAGTCCCACCCACATTGTAAAAAAATAAACTTAAGATATATCTACTGTCATATGTCAAACAAGGGTGGAATCAATATTGCGTTGGATATAAAGCAGTTCCCATATTGCTGTAGAATGACTAATTCTGGGACAGCTGTGTCGCAGTGTTCGTTATAAGAAATTCAAAATCTTAATAAGTGATTTCACTTAACTAAACAATTTTTATTAGAATAGGGTTTGCTCTATGGATTATATTTTATTGTTAGTCATAAGTATTACAACTAATTTTCTACAACTAGTGGAACTAGTACAACTAGTTTTAATTGTACAACCTTAAACTTAAAGTACTGCTACGAAAGAGGCAATAAGGCCGGGACCTTAATATCTGCTGAGCCTTGAAGTTATTTTTTGAAAAGCATTTAAAAGTAAAATTTTGTTTACTGAACATATGCTTCTATGTCTTTAAAGAATATGGGTAAAAAGTTTTGAGAAATAAGCGCTCAATGGACCACGGAACAGTTAGGACAATCGTTAGTATTATTTAAAGAGGAAATCACAGATCAAAGCTTGATCTTGCGGTAAAATGCGGCTTATGAGAATCTAAGAAACCATATCGAACCCCAATGGTTAAAAAGAAAATTGGGTAGAAAAACAATGTTGATGAAGGAACAAGAGGTCGACTTGGATAATAAAATTATCAAACTAGCCGACAAAGGTTTTCCATTTACGCCAAAATCGTTAAGAAGATCGGTGTTTGGATATGTATGCGGAGCAGAATAATGTTAAACATTGTTTTAATCAAGACACGTAACAAGCCAAATACTGGCTTCTATAAGGCCACTTTTGTTCTACTACTTCATTCCTAAAACCTGCTACATTGCAGTAGTTGGTCTTAAAAATACTTTTTACTTTAGTTCTTTTTGATGCATATTTTGTCATCTGTCTGGGTTCATGTTTCGTTTTATAATGTAAAATATTCAAGCCTATCATTTGACAGGATAAAAAGTATCAGAAACTTTTAGGTGTTCTTTTCCAAGAAATTTCAATCCTTAGGTGGGCCTTATTAGCTCCTGGTACTTTAGATATCTTTTGAATATAAACCAATTTACCTTTTTGTACAAAAATTTTCGAAGAAACCTGTAATTGTTTGCTTAGGTTTGCCTATATAACTCTTGTATTTGTAGTTATTAGACTTATAATGAGCTATCACTTTTTAAAATTTTTATGTTCGGTCCTTCTTTCACGGGAGAGAGGAGAGGGGAAAAATCGTTTATTAAAGTTCCCTAAAACCGCCGTTTTAAAACTAAAAATTTAAGAAATTGATTGATGATTTCTTTAATTTGTTGTCCCACTACAACCATTTAGGGGATTTTATAGTTCTATGCAACATGTTATTTTCATAACTCATGCAATATCAAAATTTCGATTAGGTCTCAACAATTGCTATTAAACTAAGCCTAAATATTAATGGTCGGCTTTTCAAAGCAATTTAGTCAATGATTAACTGAACACTTGTAATTTGACACCTATATATTATGTCAGTGCCAAATGCGAGTCTAAATGTCAATTAATTTTATTACTTGAACAAATGCTTTAAGAAACCGTTAGCCGATCATGTGTTAAAAATATTTCGTAAGTTAATAATGGGACCTATAAAGGAAATATATTTCCTGTAAAGTTTGAGTATGCTAACAGAAATATGATTTTTGACATGATCGTTCTTATACTGTCTCCTGCAAGCAAGAAACCATTAGTATATAAATTAAGTTTGTATGTCAGTCGACAAAAATGAATTACAGGCGATTTAAAAAAGTAATTTTGACAGGTAAATGAATTTTCTATAAAAGTGGTTTAGCTTCACTATGACTATTCTGCATAAATAGAAACTTCCAGTGCCCTTGGTGCCGTCTTACGTCTTTTTATTAAGACGTTTTAATAGTATTATAGGCTTGCAGCATAGGCTGCTATAAGATGATGGCAAAAATTACGCAAGTTAAGAAATGTACTATTTATTTTTAAGCGTATCTTTACAATGTATTGAAGTGGCTATAAAGTGCCAAGCAAACCCTTAAGTATAATAGATAAGCGACACAAATTGCGAAACAAGAGAATAAAATTTTCTTTTATTATTTAGAATTAGTAAATGTGCATGTCTTAAGGTACGGTTTCCTCGGGGCGACCATGATAGGCGTTAGTCGCTCGGCGATGATCGCGAACCACTGCTAATGGCTAAGTCGCTCAACCAGTGTTGCCAGACGCCCAACAAGAAATTATCGTACGACTGTCGTAAAATTATCGTATACAATCGTATCTAAATATTAAAATTATCGTATATTATATCGTACCCGCCATCTCGTGGCGAGTAGTGGTTCTCGTGTTGTCAAAGCGAAGTTAGAAAACTATAATTTTTAGAAGAAAACTTTTTTAATGCACATTTTTTATTTACTTTTTAACTTAATAAGCAAAATGTTTTTTTGTTAATTTGTATTTATTTAAGGACAAAAATAAGTAACAACTCCAAGTGCTGGTTAAATTTTTATTAACTCTGATTTGATAATTAGTCAGTCTTTTATAAAAACTTAAAACATCAAATAAACTCCAAAAAATATTTAAACAGAAAATTGCACATTAGTTACATTTTTAAAAACTAAATAAAACAGTCTAACTTAAATTAAGCTGTACAAAAACAAAACATAGGAACTTTATTTTTTTTATTTCCTAACACACACAAAAATATTACCAAATAGTCAAATATAGGCAATGTATCTTTCAAGTCATTAAACTTCAAATGTAACATCATCCACTAGTTCCATATCGTCCTGGGAAGATTTAAAGTATATTTGTTGCTATGTCATATCGGATATCATTATATCTGAAGGTTCAAAATGTACACATATTCCCTTTTTGTTTATAGATTGTGCAGTTAAAAGTAAAGCATTTATAGAGGGGGTAATAAGACGATTTCTTATTCTGGTTTTAATTAGGTTAACTTTTGAGAATATTCCTTAGACAAGGAATCCTTGTCTAAGGAATATTCGTTCTACGGAGGCATTAGAATGTGGGTAACTTAAAACATTTAATACAAACTGACTAACATTTTTATAAGGAGTGTTGCCTTCATGGTCTTGCAACTGTTTTATGTGGACCCAATATTCATCAATAGCAAGGTTTTTCATTTCATCTCCATCAGATGACAAAATGAGTAATCTCCACTCATCATCAATCCTTTGTATTTCTTCTTTTGAACAGTTTTTTGTTATACGCTTACATCCCTGTATTAAAGGAAATATTGTGTTGGGTTCAATATGCTAATTTGTTGCAATAATAAATCAGAAAAATCAAACCTTTTCTTAATTTGTGAACATGCAATGATTAAAAATTTCCTACACCTAACCAAAAAATCTGTTTTTTTCTGGCTCATTTAATTCATTTATATGTTCCATGACACCAATACCCAAGTACATGTTCTGCAATGCTATAACGTGCTGAGCATTCTCAGGCTCAATACTACTAATTTCTGATCTAGTAATAAAATTAACTTCCAAATAAATAGTTAGAAGATCCTTATAAGTTTGAGACATTTTTTTATATAAATCTGGCAAAACTACTTTCTCATTTTGAAAATAAGCATTTAGTGAGGTAAATTTGGGCAATATCCAGTCTAAAAAATAAAAAAACAGTTTATTTTCTTTATTACTCAAGGAATTTAAGATCTGCTCAGATTGGTTTAATCTATGTTCTTCAAAATGTGATCGGAAATACAATTCCAATGCTCAAGAATACGTTTTACAACTGCACTTAAAGAAAGCCATCGGGTTTGTGCAGGCTTCAAAATTTTGTGCGGTTCTAGGTTGCAAAATTCCTGAAATTCTCCAAACTCGGCTTGTCTCTTTGAGCTATGATTAAAAAAATTAAAGATGTCCCTAGCTATACCTTCACATTCTCTAGGTAATACCTTACAGGCTTCACTTGCACACAAGTGTAGTGAATGACATATACATTTGGAGGTAAAGATGCCTAGCAAATTTTCTTTTAATCTTGAAACTACAGAGATATTTTGTCCAAACATAACATTACAGCCATCTGACCCGAATCCAATCACATTGTCCAAAGGAATTTCATGTCGTGTCAGTAAACTGATAATTTCATTGTAAATTCTTTCTCCAGTAGCTCCAACTTGGGCTCCTATAAATTAATTAAAATTGTAACAATATTTAAGGTGATTATGCAAGAAAATTCTCACCATCTGGGTCACTTTTCGAAAAAACTTGAATCAATGCAAAAAACTTTGTCTGAATTGATTTTTCTTCTTCTGAAAAATAACGAACACAAATTGCCATATTTTTGGTTGTACCGATATCTGTGGATTCATCGATCAGTATGCTAAACTGGACTTTTTTTAGTTCATTAACTAAATATTCAAGTTCGTTTTTAGCTATAACGTTCTTTATAATACCACTTGCCTTTGTTCTAGCTACTGTCATACCTTTTGCAATCTTTGAGTCCGGAAAGCATTTTTGTAAAACTGGTATTAAATGATCCAAGGCCAAAAAAAGGAATATTGTGTTCAGCTAAAAATCCACATACTAAAAGTTCTGCCCTTTTTGTTTGCTTTTCTAATGCAGTTTCTTTCAGAGCATCGTTAATTTTGGGCTGCGTTTGAACTTTTTTAGCCAATATTATATGTTTCTTTCCTCTTCCGTGCCTAGAAATGACACCCCAGTCTGCTGTTAATTTTGCTGAACAACAACGACACATTGCCACTAGGTCATTTCCTACAAAACAAAACCAAAAGTATACATGTGTTATCTTAAATTACCTATTTTTAATTTACCTTGCACAGGTCCGACCCAAGGAAATTCATTTTCCCAAAGTTTTCTATATTTTTGTACAGATTTATGCTTTCTTTTCTTTGGCTGTCTAGAATATTGAACTTGATTTCCAATATTATCGGTTTCAGCATCTGAACAGCTATTATCGTCAGACTCTGACATAATTATAATTAATAACAATAACTTGTAATAACAATAGCACTCGAAAAACAGCAAGATCTGTAATCTGGTTTTCATTGGGTAAACCCTGCAAACCCTTGGTAAACCGGTAACCGGTATTTTAAAATCAAATGTCATATGTCAAATAGATAAATGTCACTAGGTCACTATATAAGATAAAAATAGATGGCATAGTTTAAAAGCGAACGTTCCGAAATGTACACCATAAAGTTGAAAAGCGGAAATTATCGGAAATAATCGTATATCGTACAGGCAAAAATTACGATCGTATCACATCTTAAAATTATCGTATAATATGATAATTAATTATCGTACATCAAAAATTACGATCGTATCACATCTTAAAATTATTTAAAATTATCGTATAATACGATAATTATCGTACATATGGCAACACTGCGCTCAACATAGCCCCCTGGAGGGAGACGTTTACATTGATTTGCCATTGC
This sequence comes from Philopedon plagiatum, assembly GCA_963971165.1. Taxonomy (NCBI): domain Eukaryota; kingdom Metazoa; phylum Arthropoda; class Insecta; order Coleoptera; family Curculionidae; genus Philopedon; species Philopedon plagiatum. The sequence goes on from OZ020194.1 coordinate 31,392,874, forward strand.
GCAGCGGTTCACGATCATCGCCGAGCGACGATCGCCTATCTTGGTCGCCCCGGGGAAATCGCACCTTTAAAGCGAATCGATTTTAAGCTTTTTGTGTCTAAAAATTTGAGAATTAATTGACACAAGAGCTGTCTCAGATTTTTTAAATATTCGATTATGTGTTATTTTTATCATATTTTTTTTACATAACATTCACGTACGCTTTACTTTGTCCAATATACACATATTGGTTTTGCCTTGGTAAAAAAATACTTTTATTTACTAGCTTTTACCCCGCGGCATCGCTGGCGTATTTGTCATATCCTTTATGTGTTATGGATATAGCTGTATATGTGTTCCCGCAACACATAACCGCCTGGGCACATGTTGACGGCAAGCGGCCAACAAACTTGCTATAACGGGCACGTCTATGCCGTGCGGGATAATACCGCTCTAGTTATGGAATACTCGTATCTTATCAATAAATTTTATTGTATTTTCATACAGTCATACAGTTTTAACAATTACTTTTAGTATCCATAGCACAACATAATATAGCCATGATACATCCTAATTCATAAAAAATAGTGTAAACCGTTATTATTTTCCTACAGAAAACAAATCTTGACAAAAAGAAAATTTCGCTCCTCTGTCGCATACATAGTCTTTTTCGCGACCGGTCGGTAGTAGAAATCAATTTCTCTGGTGTCAAAATCATGACAGAAAAAGCAAATTATTCCCGAGGTGAATACTTTTTGAAAAATTCCCTAGGGAGTTTTCATTATAAATCAAAAGAAAATTGAAGGATTTAAGAAATTTAACATGTTTACTTATTACAAACTTGAACTACACATTTATATCATTTGTTTACATTATAATTAAGCGTTACATGTTTACAGTAGTAAAAGTTAACACCAACATAATATTATTAATCAAAACGTTTTTATTCTTCGAAATGTAAATTTATACTGGTTGTCGACGTACTGGTACCCTACAGTATTTAATTAGAAATTACTTTCTTATTCTCCACTGAATTTTCAACATAGCTCTCAGCGACTGCTGTTGATTTTCAACCCCCATGCAGCTTAGTGATGGATGTGTCGGCACCAGCGTGTGCCAAGAAACTTGCCGAAGACCTTCGCGTCCAATGTATCGTTCCCGGTTCGGTAATTTTAAATAGTTTGCAGTTGCATTTGGTATCTTTCCCATTGTATTTTTACCTACCGGCTGAACTCTACATTTTCCGGCTTTGTAATATATAAAAAAGCGTCGGTGATTAGTTTGCGGTGGCCGTAGCGCTGCATATTTCCGGTAAAAATTAAGCATATTTATCTTTCTCTCAGAGTAGATGCGTCTACAAAGAACCTGGATGTATTATTCTTAGTATTTGGAAGTTTAACTATTAAAGAAAACCCCACGTCTTCAATATTATCACTACTTAAGTTGATTAGTTCGTCAGCAGGGCAGGCTCCGTCTGTCCTAAATAACAACCTAAAAAATCCCAATGTGTCACAAATGGGTTTACTTGCTCTCTGGTAAAAAATTTAGATTTTTTTTTGCAAACCATCGGAATTCCGTTGTAGGAAGGATACTAATTTTGTATATTTACTTATGTCAACATTGTCGTAAAGTAACATATAAGTTTTAACCATCGAATACTGAGCCCATAGGCTAGAACATTTAAACTTTTTAGCTTTTTCACTAAAGTATAGGTACCAGTATCGCATTTTCAGTAAAGTTTACTACATGCTTTGCCCAGGACCACTTTTTAAAAGTTTAATGTGCTGCTTCGTATAACTTCCTTAACTTTTCTAGTAGTAAATGGATTGCCACAGCATTTTCCGATTCAGAAAATTCCTTTAGGTTCTGGTTTTAAAAAATCCATATTTTACCACAAACGAAATTTTATTTATTTAAATTTTGACAGTGGTCAAGGAATTTTTTTCAACTGATCAAAGGCTACAAATTTTAAAATCAAAAAATATTAATGAAATTATGTTTTTCGTTTTAAACTTAAATGGATAGCGAAAGAAATATATATATACCTCGGGAGAGATTACTATTTTTCCTTCAGTGCTTTGTAGCCCTTGGGCTGCGCCCTCTAGTTACAATCTGCATCTCAGGAAAAATCAAGTATTGCTCTCCCTTGATGTATAATGTACTATTCTTCGTTTGTTGAAATAAGTGGAACATAGTACACGTTTATGACGTCACCAGTTCTGTTAAAAATTACTTTGTGTAGCAACACAAATGAAAATTTGCCAACAAATGCCATTTACTCCTTAATTTATTATAATAAATAAATAATTTATGTTTTATTATTGAAGTATAAAAAACCTACTTTTAGAAGTTATGAGGTAGTAATTGTCTACTATGTCTCTTAGTTGTGGATTTAGTAGCTTTTGTTTAAACATTTTAGCACACGTTTATTGTTTGCAAAAGAAAACTTAAAATCTGTGTTAAAAGCGAAAATTTTTAATTGGTTTACATTTTTTTCTTTTCTCTCTTTTGACATAAAATTTTAATTTCGATAGTATATATTTTTTAGCTTGTTTTTTTGCTGCTGCATTAAAGTTTCCCAACAAACTAGGTAGAGGCAATACTACTTTCTATAACATATTAATCTTTTTCCATAATATCGAACATTTTTCTCAATATATTCAGATTTTTCAAAAAATTTGCAGTTAAGAAAATATTTTATTTCGTATCTTTCATTAGCAGAACAAAGAACAACTAATGGGCCTGAGAAAAATATCGTCAAGACTTAAAGAGGGAATTTCCGGAGATAAATGGCAATCATTAATATAGCCAACTGTGTTGATACAGCCATTAATTAAAAATGTATACTTCTGAGGAAAACAGAGCTAATTTAGTTGCAGATCTAATTCGTGGCGCCCAGTATTTCAGTATTATCTAATTAATAATAGCCGTGATATATTTCGAAGATAACACAATAATTTAATGTTGAGTAATGAATACCACTACCACAAGGAATTATACGATCTGCAGCAATTATATTTAATTTGCAAGTTAATAACTTTACATTAGGTGAATTACTGAATGTGTGAAACGGATACAGAAGAAATATTTTTAATTTTCTTGCAAGATATTCGTTTTGTGTATTCGTCAGTTGTATTTAAACATTCTTATTTTTAAGAAAAGACAGTCAATTTAATTATACATCTAATTGGATGTGCCACCCAGTAGGTATTTAAGTATTATCTAATAAATAATTATTGGCAAAACTATAGTTAACAGCACCTAATTGAAAAATTTTAGGAAAGGCCAACTTAGTTGGAATTTCGTGTACTTCCGACTATGTTAATATTAATTAATTAATAATAATTGTCGAAATTTATTTCAGAGATACCACAATAATTTAGGGATGAGCAATAAATCCCCAAAATTTAAGAGCATATTTTTTCTACAGCAATATTTGTCGAAGAAGATATTTAAATAACATAAAACGAAAAGTAAAATCCGTAATTATTATGGAAATTGCCAATTTCAGTGCCCCAAAGTATTATTGAGGCATTTTGGATTTTTTATACAGTTTTTTTTTAATTGTATGTTAATAAATTAGATGGAAATGGACACAAAGATAACCCATACAACCCTGTCAAATTACGTCTCAAAATATAACTACCGATTGAGCGTAAAAAGTATACCGATTAACCTTTTATATAATTGCTGAGGTTTACTTAGTTTTGCTCTTGTTTCTTATAATTTCCAAAGTCTGCTTCCCTTTTCCTTATTATTAGTCATAATAATGCTGCCACTTCACTGACTTGGTATTTTTCCTGGGTGTAAATCTTTTGCATCAGATTCCATAGTATATTTGTCCTTTCTGTTCCTAGACATTTCTATACTCTCCACTATCGTCATGTGCTGTTCGCTGCTGGTCCTCTTGCGGCATTTTGTACCACTTTTAGATTAATCGCTGATGTGCCTAGATTTGGGTGTCCTGCGCCTTAAATTCTTTCCACTCTATCGTTATATTTTCTCATGTTTGTCCTGTCTTAAAGGATTGTTACATTTGCAAACCTTTATTTTTTGCCTTAAAACATGCACTATTGGAGAAAAGTAAATCAACAAAAGGTACAAAGATAATAAAATCTTATTTTATACAGAAAATGTGAAAATGTCCACTAGATATTTCTTTGCTTGGCAACCTTACAGTTGGCCATGACTGAACTGTGAAAAAGTTCCTTAGACAATAAAGCTATCCTTGGTTTGTGGCATTTTGTTTAAGGTTTCACATTTTTAACCTGGACACAAGTAAAATCATGCTTAATCGAGTTTTCTTACATTTTGATATTGAAGTACGGCTTAAAAAAGCATTTTTTAAATTAATTAATTTTAATTTAATAACTGAAAATGCCCAGAGGAGTTGAAACTTCGATCCAGATAGAACTTTTAGTAATTGCGGACATTGTGTATGAGTTTGCCCGACGTTTTAGAATGAAACCATACACAGTCTCCAAAGTAATTAAAAAATTTAATATTCGAGGACACTTTCACTTAATTCCAAAGACAGGTAGCCCCAAAAAAAACTACTCTATAAATGGACAGAATAATAATACGAATATCAAAAAATGACCCTTGGAAATCATGCACCAGGAAAAAAGCAGAAAATCCTTACCTCAGCGTCAGCAGCAGAACAATCCAACGAAGACTACTTGAAGCAAAGCTTTCTAGCAGACGTCCTGCCAGAAATAGAGCTTCCAGATTAGTGTTTGCGAGGAATCACTTACACTGGACTGCAAATGACTGGAGGAAAGTATTATTCAGTGATGAAACAAGGTGCAAAGTGTTTAATTCCGATGGTATGCGTCGTGTAAGAAGGCCTATATTATAACTTATAACTTATAACCCACTTTATGTTACACCTACGATAATACACGGACGCGGTAGCGTCTTTCTATGGAGATGCTTTTCTGCCAATGGTATGGGTCACATTCATGTAATCGATGAAATCATGGACCGATTCATTTATAGAGATATACTGCAAGGCGTTATATTTCCATGACTGGAAAATGTCATTAAGGTTCATATTTCAGCAGGACAAGGACCCAAATAATAACTCTTAACTTGTGAAAAACTGATCCCAAGCGACTAATATTAGGATATTGGATTGGTCCGCCCAATCGCCGGACCTAAATCCCATTTGGTTCGAAACGTATTCTAACAAGCAGGCTTTGATAAAGAAAATCAATGAAGTTTGGAGAAATCTTCCTTAAAAACCTTTGAAGAACTTAGTTTCGTCAATGCCCCGAAGATGTGTCAAAGTCAACCCAACCTGAGCAAATAATGGATATGCTGTTGAATACTATTTAATAATTAATTATTTAGTTACTAGGTTTTTTGTTTTATTAAGGTTATTAAGTTTAAATGTTTTAAATTAAGATTGAAATTATTTAATATATGACATTGTCGTTGATTTACTTTTGTCTTATTTGTTTTTCACATATTTATATAATTTAAAACCACGAATCAGAGTTTAGTGAAAACGTTAAATTATCTTTTTTAATGAACTACAGGGTACAAACTATTTTTTAGAATTAGAAAATAGATTATTTTTAAAGACGGTTGGATAAATTGGGGCAATTTTGGCATTTTACTATTTTGTTGCTTTACAGGGTATCCGGAAAGTATTGGTCTAATCTACTTTTGTAATGTAACATGTAATTTAACTTTTTCAACCCCCTTGAGAGAGGCGACGCTAGGAAGTTGAAGTCAAAAATTTTAAAAGCAACCCTATTTCGTGTAGTACCTCATTTTAAAGATCTTTAAAAAAGAGGCATTTTGCCGCAACCCAACGTCCGCATCTTAATTCGATTTTAAACGCAAGCCTATAAAAATTAATGATCGTAAAAAAAATTAAAAATTTAAGTATCTTTATTTCTCCTATTACTTTAAAAGTTGTTCAAAATGACCACCATGACCTTCTTGGCAGTAATAAAGTTGATTCTGGAACTCCGCCAAGAATTAACATCTGCCATTCTCGAAAATGTGAGAAGTGAGTTCAAAAATAGACTTTATTACTGCCAAGACGTTCATGGTGGTCATTTTAAACAACTTTTAAAGTAATAAGAGAAACAAAGGTATTTAAATTTTTTTTCGCGATTTATAATTTTTAAAGGCTTGCCATTTAAAAACAAATTAAGATACGAACCTCGGGTTTGCGATAAAATGTTTCTTTTTTGAAGACCTCTAAAACCGCATAAAAGATAAAGTGCTTTCCTGTCCCAACGGCACCAAATATTTCTGGTCCCTTGCTAAAAACATTAGTCAAAGCTTCTGTAGAAGCACTATTCCTCCGCTGATCTCTGACAACGAAATTATCCCACCTCTAAAGGGAAAGCTGAACTATTCACCAAACAATTCGCTGCCAATTTCACCCTAATCCCTCCCCCAATTTCGCTCTTCCAACCGCTAAGTCTGTACCCCTCAAAATGCCCAATATAATACTTAAGGCCAAACAAGTTCAAAAAATTCTTCTATCTGGATTGCATACCAGCAATCCTAAAAAATGCGCTCTAGAACTTGCACCCATCTTAACTCGTCTTTTACAGATCTCTTATGACAAAGGTATCTTCCCAAATAGCTGGAAGACTGCTCGTGTGCAGCGTGTCCCGAAGAAAGGTTCCAAGTCCCTTCCATCCAATTATAGACCTATCTCTCTTCTCTCCATTGTCAGCAAAGTTATGGAGAAAGTGATCAACTTGCAAATTCTAAAATATCTAGAAGAACACAAAATCGTTCATGACAGACAGTACGGATTTCGTCACCAAAGATCCACAGGTGATCTCCTTAGCTTTGTCACACATGACTGGAACAAGTCTCTCGAATTTTATGGCGAATCTCAGATTGTTGCTATCGATATTTCCAAGGTTTTTGACCAAGTATGGCATGCCGCACTCCTCAACAAACTACGTTCTTAAGGTCTTCCTACCAAACTATGTACGTGGATCGGTAGCTTCCTCTCTAATCGGCACATATCTGTTGGTTGACGGTCACTCATCTAACTTCCATCCTATCAATGCTGGCGCCCCCCAAAGTTCAGTCCTGGCACCAACCCTATTTGTTCTTCACATTAATGACCTGCTCTCTTCAGCTACCAATCCCATCCACAGTTATGCTGACGATAGTACTCTTCACTCCAATATTCATTTTTCCAGACAATATTCGAATAAAGAGTTGGATAATAGACGCAGATCTATGTACCTATCCCTTTCCCAAGATATCCAATTAATCTTAGGCTGGGGTGCCAAGAACCTTGTTCAGTTCAACGCCTCTAAAACCCAGTCTTGCCCCCTGTCACGCAAAAAATGTGGCAACGCTTACCCCATCCACACGAATGACCAAGCCCTACAAAACAATGAAACATTCGATCTTATTGGCGTCGCTTTTGAACATGACCTCAGCTGGCACAAACACATTACTTCAGTAGCCACATCGGCAGCTAAAAGTTTGGTTTTCTCTTTCGAGCCAGAAAATACTTCTCCCCTTCCAACTTATATACTCTCTATGTTTCCCAAATAAAACCTAACCTAGAGTACTGCTCCCACGTCTGGGGAGCGGCGTCACCTTCTAAACTTAACATCCTTGATTCTATCCAAAAGAGAGCCATTCGACTTATCAATGATCCAGCCCTCACGAGAAATCTCCCTTCTCTCGCTCATCGCCGCGCTGTTGGGGATTTATCCCTTTTCTACTGCTACTTCCACGGATTTTGCTCTGAAGATCTAGCCGATATTATTCCCCCCTTGACTGTTCCTAACAGAACAACAAGAGGTGCGTTACGTATGCCTTTACTGTCCAGCGACAAAAGCCTAGAACAGACCACTTCTCTCGCTCATTCATACCTAGGGTCTCCAGATTATGGAACAAATTGCCTGCAGATGTTTTGCCTTCCCATCCCAACCTCCAATCCTTCAAATCCCGTGTCAATGGACTACATTTCCCTTCTCTTCAGGCGCCCACGGTACGTTAGTACTTAGGCTTGAAGTCTACGTGGGATGTCTTAGATTAAAAAAGTGAGATATGACACGGCATAGGGTTGAATTTAAAATTTTTGACCTTAGCTCTCTAGCGTCACCCCTCAACTGGTTAAAAAGGTTAAATTACATGGGGAGTAGATTTATTAACCAATAAGATACCTAAAATATAGTGTCTTTATCTTTACTAATAGCAAAGATATTTGCCCATTTTTCGGACATAATATGTAATTATGTGTGTGCAGGGTGTATATTTTACTTAAATTATGGTTTTAATCAACAAAAATTAAGCCAGCCACCCCGTACACTTTTGTTTTCTTATTCTGATCCAAAGACCCTAATTACCTTTTACACAGATACTGGGCCGCCCTGATCAATAATTATTATTTGTTCCTTATAATCGTCCATCTTCGAGCCTGATAATGACGTAAGCGTGTCTTCGACATCCCCCATCCGACTTGGGCCCAAAACAATTAGATATTAGGAAAACATTTACCCTGATTAATAGTGATGTTACGTCGGACATCGTTATGCCGGGATCTGGCCCTGACGTCAGACGAATTTTAGTTAAGTCAGATTTTTAATTTATTTGCTTGCTGTCACGGTAGATAACTAATATAGTTATATAGTTAATTTTAGTTAAAATTAATACACGGTAGTGTTCAAAAAATAATTGTTTGAACCGTGCTTCGAAAAGCACCTGGCAAGGGCATAATGTGTAGTTTGTTTGTTGGTGTGGCTTAAATACTTTTTGCAGCATTGTCAAATATTTATTAAAACATGATGTTCGTTAAAATATTTATTGTATTATAAATACCTACGCTTTCCAAAATTATGAAACAAATAATTTGATATTTTGTGATTCTGCTTCCAGCGGTGATACAATAATTTTTTTCTGTTATAAAACAAAAGCAAGAAATCCTCGTATTTTGGATGAATTAGATAACTTGGTAACATTTTTCCATGAAAATCATTCCACCTAAGAAGAAAAGACAAGTAGGTTTTCGGTTGTTTATTTCTATTACAAAATCATCTGACAAACCAGTGGGGACGTTTCCCCTTTCCCCTTTAGACTGTGGTTAAACAAAACAAACTTGTTTGTTGATAAATCTATATGCAGGATTCAATTATCCAAATACCTGTACTCGTTAAAGATCAAGTTGACAGCGATCAAAACAGGCAGTTGTTGATATAACAAAAGTACTACGCTTTTTTCTAAGCAACAGTATGTTGGTTTAAAATCTAGATCACTCTGCACTGTGAATTCTTTGTAAACGCTACCAGGCTTAAAACATGATCGACTGCCATCTTATCTTGAAGCACTGTCAAAAAATTAAGAATATTCATGTTCTCTTGTGTGCCAATAACATGGGCTAGCTGCCAGTTTAGAATTTACGTGTTCGCAGGGCCTCGCGAGCATCATATTCTTCAGGTATGATATTAGACTTATCATATTTTGGCATAATGTTACAGTACAAATTGGATTCCACTGTAACTGAATTTTACAATTTTAAAACTGATATCTTAATTATAATCAATGATATTAAAAATATTTTGCAATAATGAAGGGAATCGTCAGGTGTCAAATCTATATTTAAAACGCAAATACCAAATTGTCTCACTTATTTTGAAACTTCTACAAAACATAGCTTGATGATTCTTTGTTTTTGAAAGAAAGGACCCTTCTTCCTATTGAGCCATCCTTAAGAATTTTGTATCTAAATAAGGCATGAAGTACTAAAAAAGTTCAATTAATTTTGATGTAAGATATAGTTCTTGTTACTGTGGCAAATGAACAAAACTGTCATATCTTTCATTACCTTATATTAATGGTTTATCTGAAAAAAATAAACAATACTTTCAAAGGTCATAATGTTACAGTCGCACACAAAGGCTCCAATCTACTGAAGAGTTGTTTCGGTTGCTTAAAATCAAAAATACCACAAAATATGAAGAGCAATGTCGTATATCAAATACCCTGTGATAACTGCGATAGCTCTATATAGGACAGACAAGTCAACTTTTAAAAAACCGATTGAATGGACACAAATATGACAAGAAGAACAAAACAGCTCTAACTAACCATATAAGAAAGATAAGAAACATACCTTCAATTATGAAAATGTAAAAATCCTACGCACTGAAACCGAAAGAAACGTGAGATTTTCGAAATAATATAAATCCAAAAAACATAAACTCAAAATCTGATACAAAACACCTCAGCAAAATTTATCACAATTTGATAAAGTAATTAAAATGAAATATATACACATAACTATTAATAATTAATAAAAAAAAATGCATCTAAAGAAATCCAATTCCTCCTCTATCTTAATAATAATTATTTTTCAAACAACTTTTAAATAAAAAAGAACGGAATTCCATTCATCACCATTCTTATATCTATAAGGATCTCAGTGCTGCAGTAGACACGCAGACAACTTGTCTGCATTTTGTTTTTAAAATTGTCTTCGTTGTTTTAAACTGTTTGTCCAGAGTGTCTATAATATGTCTTTTTCAACTCATAACTAGGAGGGTGCATTCCCTAAAGTATTTTCTTTCACAGGTATGTTAGTTTTATGTTCATATGACTAATATTACTAATTAGATCGGTTTTTCAGCACTTTATTCTGAAGAAGGTCACAGAAATGACCCAAACGTAAATAAAAACAAAAACAAAATATAAAAATAGTAATTATTCCGGATCTATAAATCCCAAGAAAATATTTCTATAAATATATATATATATATATATATATATATATATATATATATATATATATATATATATATATATATATATATATATATATATATATATATATATATATATATATATACAGTAAGAAAGACGGCCATTTAAATTTGCCACCAGGAAATGTAGTAAAATCAAATTTGACGCAACATTTCATTATTTAGTAGGATATAACGCATAAATACCTTAAACAACTTTTGACTATATGCCACACAGGGTGTTGAATCATATAAGATATACTGCCCTGGTATTTTGTTGCTAATGAACAGTTTCCCTAAGTCTTCAGTAAGTTGTTTGGTAACCACACCACACCAAATTTTGAAATTTTATTTTTGTCCTCCAAATAAAAAGTTCTATTTATTAAATATTTTTAATTTAGGGCAATTCTTGCAAGAAAAGTTCTATTAGTACATATTTTCTTGCATAATACAATATTTAGCTAACTTTTCTGATTTAATTTTTAAAACTTCTCTTTCCTGCTTTAATACTTTTTTTGTTGTTTCAGGTACGTAGAAAAGCAGTTGTTCATCAAGCAGTGTATGTATGTTACTTTTTATTAGTTGATAGGCTATTTGTAACTATATAAAAAAAGTAAAAAATATGCAAAAATAAGGGTATTATCGGTGAAATTCCAAAAAAATCATTGTTTCTGACGACTCCTTTTTTCTTAATTCGTTTTATTTTCTACACATTCTGACTAGATATAGCCTAAAATTTGTGTAATGCTGAGGCAGACCAAAAATCTAACTGTTCCTTATTCTAAGAACTGCATTAAAATTATTATGTGACAATAGCTCAGGTACACACCAAACCATTTAATGGTTTACATAGAAAAAAAAAGCTATCAAATTTTAATCTACGTACAGTTTGACATTTTAGGCCAAATTATTACCTGACGAGCTCTTAATTTAGACTTTTGGATGCCAAAATGAGCTTCGTGAATTAAATTAAGCATTTATGGCTTGAATTCTGATGCTAATTTTTTGATATTTTTGTGCCACTCTGTTTTACAAAATTGCTTAATTTTAGAAAAAATTTGAAATATTGATTTCTGAAAACCTACTTTTTTTTCACTGGACAATGGTACATTAAGATAAAGTGTATGTACGTACAATGTATTCCATTTCCTGATCAACTGTAAAGTCGCTCTTAAGAAAACATGTGCTTAAAGCATCAGCTACAAACATTTTATTTCCAAGGAGTTATGCTATTTTAATTCTATATTTTAAAAGTCTTAACAGCATTCTCTGCAAGCGATTAGTTACATTATCTAAGTTTTTTGAAAAATGGGAATCAGAGGTTTATGATCGGTTTGAACAAAAACCTCTCTACCATAAATAATATAGTGAAATTTTTCAAATGCGAAAACAATACTAAGAAGTTCTTTTTCAATTTGTGCATAACGTTCCTCTGCTTCATTCAAAAAATGCGATGCAAATGAAATAGGATGCCCATTTTGTAACAAGACACACAAGATACATCTGTTTGTATTACATTTTTTATTTATCATTAAACACTTTCAAAATTGGTTGATTTGCAACCAAAGTTTTTAAAGTTTCAAGTTCATGTTGATCACTGTCCGTCCAAGTAAAGTCAACATTTATTCTTGTTAATAGTCTCATATTATAAGTTAACTGAGAAAGATTAGGCATGACCTTTGGGAGAAATTTATATAAGCCCAAAAACCTTAGCATATCTTTCTTATTTTTAGGAGTTTCTAATGCTAAGACTGCCTCTGCATTTTTAACATTTGGTTGTACTCCATTAATTGAAATAATCTGACCAAGAAACATTACTTCTTTTAGTTTGTATTGAAATTTACTAAAATTAAATTTAATTCCATTTTTCAAAGCTCTCTCAAATACTGCTTTTAAAGCAGTATCATGATCATGCTCACTTTTTCCACAAATAATAATATCATCAAAATATATCTCAACACCTGGAATATCTCCAAAAATTTCAGCATTCTTTTTCTGAAAAATCTCAGGTGCTGAGGAGATACCAAATGGAAGCCTATTAGTCATTAAAGATTTAAACTTTCAGATGTGCGTTGTTATTCCATTTAGACTAAAAGTTTAAATTGTCAACGGGAGCAAATATTGTCTGCAAAAAATATTATCAGACTCTTCTCCAGTTTTTGAGTTATTTTTAATTTTCCTGTAGGTTTAGTGTTTAATCAGTTCTATGCATTTATTAAATTTAGTAAAGAAACTGTAAGTTTGAAAAATAAAAAATCAACTACAACATACATTTGAATATGTCTCTTTTTACGACCGATCAGAAAATATAGTGTCTGGAGAATTTTTCCGCCCGAAATTGACATTTTACCGGCCAAGATAGGAAAATCGGCATCAGAAATTGCCCAAAGCTTTTGCCGATCCCTGTTTTTTCTTCTTTCTGATCCCTGTATGTGAAAAATATTGCAAAACCTGTTGAAAAGGCTGCCGTCCTTTCGTTACTATGGAAACAAGTGTGTATTATGGTTTGAATAAGTCGAATAATAGATGATACAGTTTTCGAAAGTGAATCCGCAAGTTTGAAAGTACGGATTCAGATTTTGAACCGTCAGAAGCAGAAAATCAAATTCCACGGGAAGTTTTGGAAGCGGCCACGAAGGCCACATATGTATGATATTTTGCCGGAAAAATCAAGCTCGATACGAGAAGGCGTACGAAGCGTTTATGAATTGGTGCCGAGAAAAGAACGTAAAAAATGTAGGTGAAGAAGCCCTTTTGGCTTATTTTGCTGAAAAATTTCAAAAACTGGCCTCTTCGACCTTATGAAGGCTATACTCAATTCTCAAATCCATGCTGGCCACAAAAACAAATGTTTTAGCAAATTTTTCACACAAATAACGTTTATGAAAAAGAAGCCTATTGGTTATAAGGCCAAGGGATCTAAGATTTTTATAAGAGAACAAATTGAAACCTTTCTGAATAATGCTCCCGATAGTGAATATCTTATGCTTAAGGAATGCCACAATGAAAAAATAAAGTAAAAAGCTGGTTACAATAAATTTTAATTGTTTGTTTTAGGTGCTTCTAATTAATTATTATGTAAAGAGTCTAGGGGATGGGTGAAACTTTATTACCCGGGCTTCCGCATGCGTAAATACCTAAAAAATTTATAAATGATGCACTTGTTAATAAGTTTACCGATTTTCTAGCATCAGTCACGTAGTCCAGTGGTGAAGAGTCCGCTTATTGACCGTCGACGTGTTGGTTCAAATCCGTGCTCGGCTGCATCTTTTTTTTAATTTTTGTCATTTAAAATATTATAAAAAATTAGGAAATCGGCCCTAAAAGGGGTATTGGAAACGGGTTAGCACTCCTTCCTCAATGAAAATTTTGTTTTGTCTTTTTTTAAAGGTCCCGAGCAAAAAATTAATCGTGTCTAGGTACCTTAACCTAAAAATTATGTTTTGATTGTTGTCCAGAAAATCTAGCGAACGGTGGATCGGAGGGCACCCTAAGGTCGGAACAGGGTTAGCACCTGGTTACGGGCCCTGACCAGTCTCTTTCCTTGCAGGCGAAGAGGGATCGGTGCGAAAAAATCCACTATTGTTCCTTCCTCTGCACATGCGCAAGCCCGGGTAATAAAGTTTCACCCATCCCCTATAACCCAAATAAGCCTAAATATTTTTTGTTATATTTTCTACATAAATTAAATATTTAAAGTGGTTGTTTTTATCCATCTATTTTGGTTTCTATTAACAAAAAATAAAGATTTTATATTACAAATTTTTGTACAAATTTCAAAACTGCTAAAACGCGACGTCATTGATTGTAACGTTGCATTACATGTAAATAAAAGTGTTATTATGGCTGGTGTTCTGTAAACTCGCGTGTTTATTTATGTCCTTTATAACTTTCCGAAGATTGGGAGCTTTCGTGCATAAGAAATATTACATTTGATTAAAAAGACTGTTCAACACTGATCACAAGGACAATCACATATTTTGTAGGCCAACAAACCTATTTTCTTTCTATTTTCTTTCCTGTCGACAGTTAATTGATTCACGATGACTGCTTATTTTTCTACGAATCCTGACTTTACTTATATCTGCAAAAATTAAAAGTAGAAGCTTAAAGGTATTTGTCTACAAATAAGTTTATTTCTTTTTATTTATCTTACACTATACTTTTGACAATAGCGGCGTTCGGTAATTCAATTTTTTCCATCGTTTTGCTCAGAATTTTTGACAGGCACATGACTCATTGTTGTAATCGTACGACTGACCACGTGCCTGTCAAAAATTCCGAGCAAAACGATGAAAAAAATTGAATTACCGAACGCCGCTAGTGGTATATCATATCCTCATTTGTCTTCAAACTTTTGTTCGGACTGATTTTACCATAAAAATAAATAAATAACAAAATATACTTACCTAAATTTGGCAATACTAACATTTAATAATATTTATGTAAAATTTTTAATTGACTTTGCATTACTTTCTGCTGATTTCGACTGTTCTTGGCACATGAAAAAGAGTTTGTTAGGGGCACTTGCAGTGGTACTTTTACATATTGCTAGAATGCAATAGGGTAGCTTTAAAAACAATTAATTTTTAATAAAAAGAATTACACACAAATTACACTATAATCATAAACCGCAATCTACACAAACAACAAATATTTTCTATTTACATTACAGATGAACGATGCGGGTTAGGTGTTGTAAGTATAGGTGACTAAATATACACTGGAGGCCGTTTTCCTTATTTTTGACAGGCACGTGACTAGTTGTTGTAAACAATACGATTGATCACATGGCTGTTTAAAATTCCGACAGCAAGATAAAACGTATTGAATATAAGAACATAGAACTAAACAGTGACGAGTGCTTTAGACAATACCTGAGGTCATTTTTTGAATGGTAAAGCGGGTATTATACACCAACAATTTCTTCGCGAATAAATTCATGAATTAATTCGCAAATTTCTTCACAGCCGCATTTTTATTTTACATTTGTCACGGACTTTATGAAGTTTTTTGACAATTTCAGTGTCAGATGTCACCCTTGCTAACCTAAAAATAATTTTGACATTTTGAGGTTATACAATTTCCATTTGTTTACAAAACAACAAGATGAAAAGAAACTTTAGTAACTATATTTTACAGCAAAGAAATAGAGAAGTTAATAAAAAAGGCTTCCCTTGTTTTTATTGTTGCTGCTGCTCTGTTACTGGCGGAACCAGAGAATGAAAAAATGCACCGAAGATGGTGGGTAAGGCCCTGGCTAGAAGATAAGTACAAAGGAGGGTTAAAACTAATTGAAAAATACTTTGTAGAGGACCCTGAACAGTTTCTAAGAATATCTAAATAGAGTTTTTATAAACTATTGGAGCGACTGAAGACTGAAGCCTTTAATAGAGAAGAAATATACAAAATTTCGGGACTTAATAAAAGCAAAGGATAAATTGATAATCACTTTAAGTTTCCAGGCTACAGGGGAAACATAACGAAGCTTAATGTATAACTTGCGAGGTAGTGAGTCAACAATATCTTTATTTGTGCCAGAAGTCTGTCGAGCAATATATAGGGTGCTCAAAGATGACTACCTGAAGGCAAGTAAAATACTCCCTGTTCCACAAAAGTTAGCGAGATACGATATGGAAGCCTTACGGAGTAGGTACCTAGCCAACCATAGTGGGGCACCCAGTATTTATATCTTGACTTGTATATATATTAATGTAGTCATTTCTTTTCCAGACTCCAAACACAGCTGCTGAATGGCTTAATATTGCCAGGTAGTTTGAAAATACATGGAATATCCCTAGCGGCATAGGTGCAATTGATGGAAAGCACATTGTTTTCTGAGCTGCTAAAGTTGATGGGTCAAAATTATTCATATATAAAGGTACCCATAGTATAGTGCTTCTTGCATTGGTTGATACGAACTATCATTTCACCTATATAGATGTGTCAATGGAAGAGTGTCTGATGGTGGAGTTTTTTGGGCAATCATCTTTAGCAAAAGCTATAGCACAAATGTATGTAAATTTACCTGAAGATAGAAATCTGGCCAATAAGAAATCAGCCTGTCCCCTATGTTATGTTGACTGATGCAGCTTTTCCACTTAGCGATCATATTTTAAAACCATATCCTTTTAGAAATATGACTGACGCAGAGAGGATTTTTAATTATAGGTTGAGTTGAGGAAGACTGGTTGTTGAGAATGCCTTTGGTATTGTGGCAAATCGATTCAGGATATTTCTAATAAGTATGAATTTAAGCGCTGAAAAGGTTCGGGAAATAACTTTGGCTTGTTGTGTGCTTCACAATTTTTTGAAAGTCGAGCAGTCAAGTGCAATGCAGGATGAAGATATTGATGCCAACTACCTTTTTAAGTTTGGTCTCTTCCTCTAGAGTGGAAATAAAAGTAAATACGCTTGCCTCTCAGTTCGCCAAGAGTTCAAAGAATATTTTATGAATGAAGGTGCAGTTCCTTGGCAATATAATCGAGTATGAATAATTATTATTAATTTATAATTTGCACATATTTTTTTAGGTGTATTAAGTATATATGATTGGTTAAGGTTTATGTTTTTTTGTTTACTTCAGGGAATATTGTGAAAAATGCTGTTTTTTAATATTTTTGTAGTTAAATAAAGATTGGTTCCATGAAACGGAACACTTGTGGAATCACTTGGGTGTCCGTCCGTCCGTCCGTCCGTCTATCTGTCACAGGCGATTTTCTCTGAAACTATTCGACGTAAACATTTAAAATTTGGCACAGAGATAGTGTGTGGTGGCCCAATTATAGACGTGAATTATAAAAAGTACAATTTTGATTCTGGGGGTTAATTTCGGGGAGTAAATTGGAAGATGGAAAAACATTTTCAAGGGCATCGTGTAGGGTGTCAAGTGAAAGCTTATTGAAGCACGAATTCAACGATATGTATGATGTATTTTTTATTGCATTTTTTAAATCATTTTTCTGGAGAAACGCTTCAAGATTTCTGTCCCCCACCCTTATCACCAGAAGGAAAGCTCAGAAAAATTTGAAAAAGATCATGACCATTGATAATTAGGTGTACTTAGATTGAACGAAAATTATCAGGATTGAAAAATTCTAGCGCGGTCAATTGTTATAAACAATTTAATTGTTTATTTCCTTATAACTGCTGAACCATTGGTTTTAGAGAAAAAGTTTTTCGACAAAAATATTTCTCACGATGTAAGGAACAACTTTTTTACTTGCACGTTTTTCAAAATTTTTAATTTGGCCCACGCAATTCTGCGCATACGCGATGTTATACGGCGTTGGTGCCGTCAGCGGCGGGTAGCGTGGCAGATGCGCGGAGATCGGGCGGCCGAGGTTAACTGTGGGCTGATGGCACTGAACACTAATTATTGTGCAAGTACAGCTTGCACTCGACCGATTTTTTTAGTTAATAAGTAAGTTCTATAACAATTGTTTTTTTGTCAAAGATATGTTTTCATTTTTTGTACACTAGATCAATCATTTTGTCTATTAAAAGGTTGATTGAGGTGGAATGAGAACACCAAAAAAAGTTTATAAATGTCCTTTATTTTACAAAATAGAACTAAAACTACCCTAGTAATTTAACAAAAAACTGAAATTATAAAACCACATAATATAGTTCATCGAAAAAGTATCTGGAATTTTATGTTTTTCCTAATTTTAATATTTTTCTTTTTTGTAACATTCTAAGACAAACGCAATGCATCAAGTAGGTTGTGCCGATAGTAGGCTATGGCTAAAATCGCATGACAACACTATCTGTCAAATATTGTTGATTGTAAACAGGCTTAAGATTTGTGAAATAATCTCGCAAGTAGAAAAAAGAAAAAAAGGTGACATTTTTGTATAGAAGAGGTGTTCGAAACGTTAAAAAATTAGTGCAATTGACTGAACTCGGAAAAAGTGCAGTATATGAGCCAATAAAGAGGATAAAAAATGGCGCAAATATGAGGCATATACCAGTTTCGGAAGAATACATTTACAAACTAGAACAAAAATTGTACAAAAATAATCAGTAAAATAATAAACAAACAAATTAAATGCCATAACCTTACTTTTTTGCATTTATTTCCAGTGGCACTACTGAATTCACGTAAAAATTGACGGAAAATTAGAACACGTCCTAATTCGTGAATAACTTCACGAAGTTCTTCATGAATTTCTTGGACTCCAAATTTTAGTATTACATTTGTCAATTTTACTTCACGAAGCGACTTCCTGAATTAATTCGCGAAGAAATTGTTGGTGTACCCGCTTAATAAATCATAACAAAAGTCGAAAAAAAAATATCCCCATAATTTTCTTCAAAATAACAGTTTTAGGTGTAACGACTTGCTTGAACAATTTATCAAATATAAAGAAGACATTCATATTCTTTAAGACATTTTCCTATTATGCATAACTAAATTTTATAAATAGGTAAATTATTAATGCAATATAATATTCTTGTGATTTAATTTGTTTTGATATGAACGAAATTGTAATGGTATTTTGATAAAGTTTAGTGCTGAATTATTGCATGAATATTAATTTGTTATAAATTGCGCTTAAATAGTCATAGTAAACGATTAATTATCTCGGTAATATCTAATACAATCCGAAACTAAATTCATACATTGAGGTTAAATAAGACTACTCACATAAACACCGTTTTGGCAATCTGTTGTAACCGTTTCTTTAAAAAGCGGCTAACTTTGTTGATTTTTATTAATACCTAGTCCTGCCATAAGTTCTGTCTCTACCAGAATAGCGACCAAAAAATAATGAAATAAAAACTTAGTTCTATATTACTAGTAATTTAATACATAAGGCACGTAAGAATACAAAAAATATAAACCCACTCAAAATGTCCTCCTTTTGCCTTCACACATTTTCTCAAAAGATCTGGCTACTCATCGATCGTGGTACGCACTACATTCAGTGGTATCGATCCTGCTGCTTTGACCAAATCTGCTTTTAAAGGCTTGATGTTTTGGTGGAGCTTAGAGCAAGCATTCTTCGTGAACATACTCCTCAGCCAGTAGTCCAACGGATTTAAATCGGGACTCCCCAAAGGCCAGTCTCCAATCAAACCCAACGTTGTGTGCTTTTTGCCTTGTGGGCCGGCGCTGAGTCTTGTTGGAACACTCAATGTTGTAACAAGGTGTAACTGAGTGGCTTGCAACCTTCTCTAGGATGTCGTTTTGATAGTTGGTGGTTTTAGTTTTGACACTTTCTTCACAAAAGTGCAGTTTAGTTGTCCCTTTATATTCTACCCCCACCAAACCATTACTGCAGTTGGGTGATGACGTATTTGGCCTCTAGGGATATTCTTAACTGCTTCTTGAGAGCTGTGTGCATATATCCTGTCATTTTGACGATTATATTTTTCTTCAATCGTAAAAAAATTTTCGTCTGAAAAAAGAATTTGGCGATGTCCACCATTGGTGATCTCTCCAACAGGCGTTATGATCTGGTCGCTCTGATGCCTCGTAGAACTTCTGTAAATCTTTGTCTCGTCCTTCTTCGGTAAGCACCATTGTTATTATGCGATACATGGCCCTTGTCGGGATCTTTATTTCTCTGGACAAAATTTTTTGTTTCCTTGGCGGATTACGGCGTATCCTCGGACGGCCGCTTCTTTGTCTATCATCGGAAGAATATAGTTCATCATACCGCTTAGTGGCCCAATAAACAAATTCCTTTGAGATTTTCTGCTGTCTTAGAAGACTGAAAATCTTGCTTTGTGACTTACCACACTTATGCAGCGCAATGACGGCGATCCCATTTTCTTTGGCGTCCGACTTCCTGTTTACAACATGAACACAAAATCCGATCGGATGGCTTTCGGTAGCTAAATAGTTGACCTATTGCGCCCCGTAATTACACGGTCATCCGCCAGTGCCATCGGGAGATATCGCCACCTTAATGCAAGGGACAGAACTTATGGCAGGACTATGCGATGTCTATCTCTGTATTAGTTTTTATATTTAACTTTTCCTGTAGAAGTATATAAATGAAGATAAATATTTACTAAAATATCATATTTTTACATTCTTCGGTCATTAGAATATAGCTTCTTGCATTTCTTTTTAAATTTAAGCAGATAATTTTTACCGTTTCCGAATTAACGTGATTAACTACAATCCCTAAAGGGAAAATTCTAAATGTGGATAATCGTTGTTGCTAAAATGTTAGTCTCAAGAGTTTTTCACCAGGATGTACTAAAAATTATTAAGATTCTATACTGGATGCGAATTTTCTAATTGATGTTTTGATAAGTTTTGTGTTGTCATTGTTAATAACTTGTCATTAAAAACTTGTAAGTTATTCTGATATTTAGCGATTTGTTTTCTTTTCAAAAGATGTTAATCTTTGAAATTGTTGTTAAAATGAATTTAGTCCAATTGTGGAAAATACTTTAAGTGTTCTTTTCTATAAAAATTTGCGATAAGACTCAGCAAAATCATAGTATAAAACTTAGTTGTCTTATACTTATACTTGTCAGTTTAAATCCTTGGATTGTCAAATTAGATCTGTCTCAGCAATAGTGAATCCCAGGGTTGTTTTCGTTTCAACAAGGAAGAATGTTTTTTTGTTGTCTATGAACCGCACAATGGGAAAATCTAGCTCTAGCAATAAAGGGTAATATTATGAGATTAAAATGTTTTCTCATTGGAAGACAATAATTGAGGAGCCCCATTCAATAAGAGGACATGCACTCGGCGTTTTAGAAACAATTAAAAAACAATACCTTAACGTTGATTCTCAGCAAACTTCCAGTGGGAAAGTTGTTCCTTATAGTCTAAAGAACAATCGTGCGAAGGCACGAGATATTTTGACAAAAAAATAAACAAATTAGAGCAGGTTTAATCCAGCGTTGCGCGCCGCGTGTACATTTCGATGCGTGCGTAGTAATGTTTGAACATTACGGAAGATAATTTGACGTTTAAAATATGACACAATAATTGTAAAAAAGTGTTACAAGAATAAAAATTGTTTTATTAAAATTATATTATGAAATATAAATTTTTGTTAACACACAGCATTTTAATACAAAGGATTTTTTAATATGAAACATTATAGCAGTAATTTTTAAAACGAAGGAAAAGCATGCATCATAATCATTTCACTTTTTTGGGCTCACTGCCTCTAACAACTGTGTTTTGAAAAAGGTTTTCATAAAATTTGCAACCTTCAGGCCTAAGATATTTAACAAAAGTTTTCAAATCATTCAGTTTTTCGCGAGAAATTCCGACATCTTTAGCAAGCGACGATTTTTCTAAATTTTCGCAAGTGGTTACTTTCTCGAGAATAATAGTCGTAGGCTTTTCATTATACCTATAAGAGACGTCCATGTAGCCATTTGCAAAATAGTTAATTTTCACCACTTTTGAAATTTTAGAAAAATCGTCGCTTGCTAAAGATGTCGGAATTTCTCGCGAAAAACTGAATGATTTGAAAACCTTGGTTAAATATCTTAGTCCTGAAGGTTGCAAATTTTTTTTTCAAAACACAGCTGTTAAAGGCAGTATGCCCAAAAAAGTGAAATGATTATGATGCATGCTTTTCCTACGTTTTAAAAATGACTGATATAATGTTTCATATTAGAAAATCCTTTGTATTAAAATGCTGTGTGTTAACAAAAATTTATATTTCATAATATAATTTTAATAAAACAATTTTTATTCTTGTAACACTTTTTTACAATTATTGTGTCATATTTTAAACGTCAAATTATCTTCCGTAATGTTCAAACATTACTACGCACGCATCGAAATGTACACGCGGCGCGCAACGCTGGATTAAACCTGCTCTAATTTGTTTATTTTTTTGTCAAAATATCTCGTGCCTTCGCACGATTGTTCTTTAGACTATAAGGAACAACTTTTCCACTGGAAGTTTGCTGAGAATCAACGTTAAGGTATTGTTTTTTAAATGTTTCTAACACGCTACGCACAATGGTTGGATTGCATACGTTCAGGGTTGGGTTGGGTCTGGCCGGGCCGGGCCGGCGCATGTCCCCTTATTGAATGGGGCTCCTCAATTAAGAAAGTGTAAACATGAGTGTGACGTGTGTTGTATATTTTGAACCATGTTGCAATTTTATTTCTGGCAAATTGGAGATTTTCCGTAAAATCACTAATTTCTTTTTCTAGTTGATTAATTGTATTAATATTGTTATTCATGAGTATTTTTTCATTCATTATTCTACGGAATAATCTCCAATCCGCTTCTTTTTAAATCCAGGTTGTTGGGCCCTCCTCCACTGCTAAACTCGTCCTCCAGTCCAGCAGAAGGGAAAGATGGTCCGAAGGCAGTTCATTTAGAACCTGTAAGTCTGGAAGATTCGGGACATTTTTGTTCAAAACTAAGCCTATGTAGGAAGGTGACATATTGTTGACAGGATAGTGAGTAGGTGAAGCAGTACTTAATAACTGTATATTGTTGTTTGTTACATAATCATAAATGAGGTTACCGTTCCGATTGTTTTGTCTGTTGCTCCATGCTGTGTGTCTTCCATTTAAGTCTCCTAGAAACATCACCTGGTTTCCTTTATTAAATATTATATCTAAATCATTGTTCTGCATATTAAGGTAAGGGCGGGCGTATCCCCCGCATATTATAATTCCGATATGTAATTTGATTGATATATTTTCAATAGCAGAGTTTACTCTATCGACTTTAATGTGCGGAATAGTGTGTTTTATAAGGATAGCCACTCCGCCTCCCCTAATATTGCGATCAAACCTATAAATATTATAATTTCGAAATTTAACTTTTTTTCCTAAAACTAACTTAGTTTAATGACCATTATGTACTTTCCAAGTTTGTAAAAAATAAATTAATTCTCCAGTATTGTTCAAGAGCAAGTTTTCAAAAACCATAGCGATCAGCTCTCCAAATACATTCGATGATAGCCATGGCTTTTTCTTGTTGTGTATGTCTGTTTCTAACAGCGTTAGCAAAATCGTTTATGAATCTGGCGACCTCATGAACATTTATAACAGAGTTAAAATTATTCACAGCCCCAATTAGATCACTCACCTGATTGTTACCTAGTTGTCGTTCTAGTTTGTCTGTGAGATGGTTGGCGCGCTCTTGGTAGGCGCGGAAAATTATTGTCATAATTTTCTTCTTCTTCTTCGGATTAGAGGGGATACCGGAAATGTTAAGCCTACTTGACCACATAATAATGTTTCTGCGGCGGCGGTGCAGGCTTGTATTTTGGAATCTGTGGCTTGGTTTTCCTTATTTGCTCTGTTTTATAAGTACATATAATATAATTTCCTACCAAAAAAAATAAAGAGCATCCGTTATGTTAAAATTATATTTATAAAATAAATGAGAGTACAAGTAGCTATTTACATTATATTTTGAATTGCGTTTATTAACCTTGCGGCTCCAAATATCGAAATGGCTGAAAACGTGTTACAAAGTCGTAAATTTCACTTTAAGGAATTATTCCGTTAGAATAGTCAGACAAGCCAAAGTTTAGGCGAGAATTTTGACTAATGGGAACCCGTATTTATGAGTGTTATTAATAACTTTGGGGTAAACGCGGTTTAGCTTTGCTATATATACATATTTTAACGTAGTGTACCCATAGCACACATTAAATTTATTTCAATGTGTATGTGTGTGTTCTCGAACGCTTGTTTTGTGCAAGGGTGTTTATAATTTATTATGTTTTGGAAGGGATTAGTATTTTTAACGATTAATTCGAGTTTAATGTTTTTATGCGGTTTACAGATAATTGTAAATGTTGTTTGCGGAATGTTGTATTTTGTCGAAAAACGTGAAAGTCTGGTTATTTTACTGTAAAAAGCAGTCTCTGCAATACTGCCAATTTTACGCCTAAAATATTATTAATGCAATTCTGTGGTTATATACCACAAGCTGATATGTCAGATTTTACTTATATTTGAATTTTTGCTATGATACCTATGCAATTTAATGTAAATGTAAATTTGTAAGGCAGATTACCTGCCTTACATATCGAACATTTGTTTCTAATTGCGTATATTTATTTAAAATAGCTACACTGAAAAAATCGTTTGGACTTTTTTTCACACAAAATTGTAGCAAAGTCTTTGTAGAGCAATTTACTCAAATTGGATTATTAGTTACAACAGTTTTTATACATTTTCATACAATTGTAGCAATTTTTGCTACAAATTGGTCTTGGACGTTTTTGAGAACAAATTGTTGGAAAAAGGTACACAATTGTAGTGAAATGTCCCACAATATTTTTTCAGTGTAAGTGAAAACAACAGCACAAAAATTCGCACAATAGAAATATTTCTAACGTAACAGGGCGTCCGTAAAGTCTTAGTATGGGAAAATATCTTTGATATTAGTAAAAGAGACACCAAATTTTAGGGTTTCATCTTATTTGTCATGAACTTGGGTGTGCCTCAGGGGTCGATACTTGGACCTTTATTGTTTCTCATTTACATTAATGATCTGCCTGAATATATAGATGATAGTGTGGTTACAATGTATGCAGACGATACTTCTATTACGATATCTGCCGATACCCCTGATTTATATATTAGAAATTATATGACAAGATGATCAGTTGGTGTCAAAGGAATAAACTAGTAATCAACGAAAATAAAACAGTATATTTAAACTTTAATCTCCGCAAACCCTTGTCAAACAGCTATCTACCCTTGTCAAAGAACGCAAAATTCTTGGGTACCCATATTAATAATAATTCTTCATGGGAAAATATACTGATATATAACTAAAAAATTGAACACCGCCTATTACGTTGTTCTGCAATTGAAGCATGCACCGTGCCGCACCGCGCATAAGTGAGCGTCAAGCTTAAGGCGTGAGATATATCCCTAAGAAAACTAATGTAAAATTGTGGCGCCTAGCGGTCAGAAGTGAAACTAGAGCATCCTAAAGCCAATCGTCTATATTGTCAATGTATATGTATATGTACATATATATATATATATATATATATATATATATATATATATATATATATATATATATATATATATATATATATATATATATGTATATATATATATAGATAGATATATATATATATATATATATATATATATATATATATATATATATATATATATATATATATCTTCTGACAGCCTACGAAGACCGAAGTCTAAGTACTATTTACCGTGGGTGTACTGTGGAAATCCGACTCGCACATCCAGAGCTGGCAACATCCGAAGGGATTTCACCAGCCCTTTAAGAGGATGTGTGGGGTGTACCACCTCGATCGAGGGAGAAAGTATTAAAAAATATTTTTAATACTTCTTGTTAAAATTTCATTTTATCCTTGGTAAAAATATGATTGTACTTAAATTGTAAGTATTCGGAATTACCTAGAATGACCTAGATAGGTAGGTATTCTGATTAACAAGTGGTGCCTAAAATTATGAAACATTTCTGGTGGTACGCCATTAGTAAAGATTGGGAACCACTGCTGTAGGTACTTACCAGTGAGACACGAGTATATCTTTGAATAGTGAAATCCATTTGATAACATTATCTACAGGCACCCTCAAGTTTATTATTAATATCTACCACTGCTCTTCATTCACTAGTTCACAAAAGTGAGTTCTTTTTATCTCGTCGTTCTCTGTGTGAGTAATGTAAATGTCAATTTATTCTCGGGAACGCCCTGAGCACTGATTGGTGCGCGAGAAGGGTCATTGCCCATTTACCCCATTTGGTGGTAAAAGTGACAGTACCTACTAGGGAGTATTTGTAATACCATTTAGCTGTAAAGTATTGGTCACAGTGTGCATTAGTGCAAGGTGTTGTTTTTAACACCATTAGGATTAATTTTTAACACCGTTTTGTGGAGTATTAATTCACTCCGCATTAATTTTTTACTGTATTACAATGGCAGGACAAAAACTTGTCAGATCCTAACTGATCTACTAAAAGATCGAAATTCTTAAACCATTTCAGTCAATTTCTGGGTTAGGTTTTATTGTTCTTGACGACAGGGCATATATGATTTGGATTGAGACAAAGCTGTAGATAGGGCAGAGTTGACATAGAAAATTTTACTCTTATCATGAAACCTTGTAAAAATAATCTTTAACATGTCAGCAGGGCAGAATCCGTCAGAAACCCATACTTGTTTCAGATGATGAGTTTTATAAAGAGAAAACTTACATATTCAACATGTTCACGTGGTTAGTTACAATCTCAAGCCGAGAAAATACATTTAGCGACTACCCAGAATCACCCTAGTTTTACTGAAGAAAATCTTATATTTAGTTAAAACATAAGCCTGATTTGGATGTCGTCGTGCGTTTGTTACTATTACACAGAAAAAACACTATCGTATATTGAAACGGATACCCATTCACTCAATGACACACTCTATTCGGTATTGCACAATACAAATTCGGTTTATTTCAATCGGTTTATCATTGTTAGCCAATAGGTTTTAAGATTGCTTAAAATATAAGGTGTCATTGGATTTTAATAGGTAATACAACAATTATTTGATGCAGTAATACCCTATTCTAAATTCAATACAAAATATATCATTGGTTTCAGTAAACGTTTATTTGTAAGAATATACAACTTATTTAATCGAAATATTTATTGTTATTGCAAAGCTTTTTAGATTTATTTTACTTACATACTATAAAACCCTAAAGTCCACTCCAGTCCACCCAAACACTGAAACGCTCCAGTCCTCAGAATTGCAAAAGATCTATTATTTTTGGCGTAACTTTAACGCAAGAAACAAACAGGCTGCAAGCTTAAACGAACAAAATACCAACAGCATACTTTTAACCTCTCCAAAGGGTGTCCGCAAGCAATAGAAGTAAAACTTCAGCCAACAACAGAACTCATCGAATTAATATTTTTTATTTTTCTGTAATACCTTAGATGTTTTTTTGGAGTATTTATTTTAATTAACATGATATAAGGATTATTCAGTTTTTAGATTTATTATTTCTTGTTCGTTTAATAAAATATATTTTAATTCGAATCACACCGCCCACAAATAACTATTTTTCACCCAATTATATTTGAGCATTCTCGTCAAATAATTTAATGTTTTAGCTTAAACAATAATACTCTAAGGAATAATAGTAATTTATTGGTTTCCAATAGTATTTTTGTAGTTGATAAAATGGTAATATAGTTTTCAAAGAAGTAAGACTACTTTTGAATAATAATAAGTCTATATTTAAAGCAATGTTTTTTTTTTGGTTATTTCAATGACGTTTTGTTGAAACAGTATTAACTTTAGTATAACCAAAGTGAGAGTGGTCAAGAATAGTACTATTATTGAAAATGGCATAGCAGTCTTTTCTGTGTATATTAGCCCCTTAGTATATTTTTATTGGTTGGGTTGGATTGGGTTGGGCAAGCTCGAGTGCGACATTACTTTTTTATTGTTTAGAGTTCTAGGAAATGTACATTATTTAATAATGGACGAAACATCTAAACCTGTTCTTGCGAAAACAATTTGGATTGATGATATATGAAAATTTTTCGAAAACACATTTTTTCGAAACTATGTTTTCTCGAAAACAGAACTTTTTCAATAATTCGAAAACTAGCGATGTTTTGAAATTGTGTTTTCTGAAACCAAGTTTGAATTTTTTTAAACCAGTTTTTGAAACTAAATTTTCTCAAGAAAATATGTTTTTAGAAATATCATTTTTTAAACATTGTTTCGAAAAGGACTTCGAATATTCATATTAAAAAACAACACTTTTTTGAAAGTAATTTACTACAGAGTAACATAGCAAATACAAGGAAATGTAAACCTGACCAAACACAAAAAAAGGTTCATTTAGGTTAGTTTAGACTCTTTTTGTCATTTTTCCATTGACATTTTCTAAGTCAGTAGAGTTCATAATTTGTTTTCTAAAAAATAGGTATATTTCCGGGAAATGTATCTTTAAAAGTTTCTTTTTTAAAAAATATATTTTCGAAGAGGCTGTTTTTCGAAAAAAAAATACTTAATTTAACATCAAAAAAGATATTTGTTGAGAAAAAAAAACAGCTAGAAGAGTTGGTCATCTTAGCTTACACGCGACGGGAAAAATTATTTGATTAATATGAAAGTGTAAATATTGTGGCATTTTTTCTATTTATGCCTTCCGCTCATGTGGGGGGATATACGACTACTTACGACAGTACAATTTGTCCACAACCATTTTTTCAAATTTTTTTTAAAGCACTTTTCTAAAATACATTTTTTTGAGAACATCTTTTTTAAGCAACGGCTTTTTGAAAAAGTAATTTACGATAAAGTAGCGTACCAAACCTAAGGAAACCTGATCAAACCCAAAAAAGGTTCGTTTGGGATTGTTCAGGATCTTTTTTCGTCTTTTTTTCGTTAACATTTTCCAAGCTACTAGAGTTCATAATTTAATTTTATTGTTTTCGAAAAAATATATTTTCGAAAAATGTACCTGTTTTAAAAATTATTTGTTTGAAGATATTTTTAAAAAATGTACTTTTGAAATACGGAGAAAATATTTTCAAAATATTTCATAAATCAGTTTTCTAAAAAGCATCTTTGAAGAAGAGGTCAGGACATTTTTGAAAAAATGTTCGTTCCAAATATGTTTTCGGGAAAATATTTTAGAAAAATTTCGTTAATACATTTTCGAAAAAGCTCTTTTTCGAAAAAAATTACTTTCTAAAGAGATGTTTTTTGAGAAAAAAATATTGGCTTATTTGTTTCGTTTACAAGCCAATACTATCCGGCGCACATTTTGATAAGATCGCAGTGCGATGTGTAAGAAATGTTTTCAGAAATAATCTAAGAGCATGTAAATCAAAAATGCCAAAAAAAAGCTTGCGTTTTTTATATTACATGTTAGTATTGATCTATTATTTATATTCTTTTGGTATAATTCATTTCAAAGACCTTACACAGACGGCAATATGTTTGTTTTTGTTTATAATATTTTTTAGAATATGTAGAAATGGTTAACGTTTATGTTACAATATTTATTTTCATAAAATTCACTATTGAAATCCTTTTTGTACAAGGCTCTAGAGGGGGGCGCGCACCCCCTGCGCCCCTCCTAAATCCGCCACTGCGCTACAGTCAACTTTGGGAGAACTGTCAATGGTGGTTCTAGCCTTTATTGCTGTTGGCGTATTGGTTAAATTAAAATAAATTAAATCGTTGGTAGGTAATACACCAAAACATTGTAAATAATATCCTTTTTAATAACAACTAACTGATATTTAATTTATAATTTGTACGCAGTAAAAAACATTTTGAAGCAAAATAAGCAACCTGAATTATTAAATTAAATCCTAGCAGAAATACTGTAAAAATTATGTTGGAAGTGTTTATGGTCAATAATTAATACATTATAATATTAACTGCGAAGTATAATTATTGTAACGAATATTATTTTCAAAAGTTTTAAAATTAATTTCATGCAATCTAGTCGTATAAATTAGTGAACAAAATAAATAGAAATAAAATAACCAAACATTCGAGGTAACCACGGATGTAATAAATAGAAGAAATAAATATAATTTAGGCTATTTCGGATGATTTAAAAACTTTTGGGCTCGTTCACAATCGAATTATATTTGTATGAGTAACGGTTACTAAGGGGATATAAAAATTAGGATAATTAGTGAATCAAAAATTGTATTTCTTCTGGTTTTCAGCTTGAGGGAACTCGGTTTTCCGGATGCAAAAAATTAATTTTTCAGAAACGGTCCTAATCGATAGTCCCTCTACCCAAGAACATTTTAGACCAAAATTTAACATACTTTAGTTAGAGCCTTTAAAGGATCCCGCGTCGCGCAGGTAGCAGGATCGCGTGCCGTAGAGCTCGACGCACTTTGCATTTCTGCTGTTTCCAAGGGGATTTATCGGCTCGGTAGCTGCTTAAATAGATAAATCTGTGTTTGTATGTACGAGTCCGAATGCGCGTTTAAACGTATTAGAGCAGCCGAGGCAAATATTCAAACTAAAACTGGATTTTCGAAGCAGCATTCCGAAAAGTGTTTTTTCTTTAAAATAAAGAATAAAGGTAGCTTACAAGCAAAAATTTTTATAAAGAATAACTTTTTGTCGAAAAATTAAAAATTTTAAGTCCATTTATGGTACAGGTAACAACATCCAGAAGTTTGAATTTAAACAAATTTAAACAAAAATGTTTTTTTTTCTGTTGAACTGTGAACCACAAAGTTTTCCGTTTACCTTCCCAGTCTTTGCTTAAATTTATCAACATATCTATTATAGTCATGTCAAGAACAATATTAAAAAATTAAAATTTATTAAAAGGTACAGTGCCAACATGTATTTGTCTTTATCAGAAGTTGGTTTTATTCCAAAATGTATGGTTTTACCATTATTTTAACACATGTCATTTACAAAGCTATTCAATTAATATGTCATGCATAGCATATTTACTCGTTTAGGAAATGCAGTTATAATAATGCATGAAAATATTAGTTGTAATTTGACCATTACCCCTTCCAATTAGCTGTAAAATATTTATACGAAATTGTAATCAATTAATCACGAGTCATTTAATCCTATGTAATCAAATGCCAATTATTGCATGTTTGGTAAACGACAGTTAAAATTTTTTAAAATTAAACTTCTTGGGATAATTCCAGTATTGCAGATGCTCTCACTGTCGGCCGTTTGGTATTTCACATTCTCCTAAATTGCCTTCTTAAAAACTAGTTGATTTAGTATAAGGTACGTAACATTACGTGGTAACGATAGCCCGCCATTTAAAATTGAATAACTTTGCTAGGTCCAGCCATTATTTGATTCGATGACCTGCCCTTCGCCAAACGAGAATGTTAGCAACTAGAACAGGCTTCCAGTTTCCTAATAATATATTTGATGATTTGTAATCATCTATTGTCTTAGATCTTTCAGCCCTTCTTAATATTAGATACATATACAGTCGTCGGCAAAGTAAATAATGTTCCAGGTTTAGCTCACATCATGATGTCTATGTGTCTCAAACCTTTAGAAACTCTACAGTGTCCCTTTAAGATAATTTTTTAAAGCCTTTCCGACCTTTTTCCTTTTGTATATCTTAGACAGTCCACGAAAGCTACAAGCCAAAGTAGACCCAAATTCAATCGTGTAAAGTACAATGACGTTGGTGCCGGCGGAAAGATTGTTGCGTCGCCGTCTCTCTCGAGCCTCGTGTGACTTCATTAACCACCAGTGGTTAACTAAAAGTTTTTCCTCCGCCGCGCCGGCACCAACGTCATTGTACTTTACACGATTGAATTTGGGTCTACTAATGTAGCGTGCCTGAAGAAAATAGGAAAAGGCGATTTATTTGTCCCAGGTTTAAAAGATTGAACATTACAGGAAGAAGCGAAAACTTTTGAGAGAGCTTCTATTATCTAACACCCTACATAAAAAAGTGGACAAATGGGATTTTCTGAGCTTTTGTAACTGGACAGTAAAGGGAGGCAAATTTGACGCGATTTTTACTGATGTGCTTGGAATAGCGTATGGAATGGAGACTAGTTCTTCTGAACAGAAGCCGTAAAAATAATAAAGCGTAATACAAAATGAATGAGATCTAACCCTATGGTTTAAAATTTTATTCTATTGACTTCTGTTTCTATAAATTAATCCCATTGGTACATGCTTTAAAAACCAACTGCTTATAAGATTACTTTTTCGTGTAATCGAAGTTACTCATTTTGAAATATTTACTCATCCAGCTCAACTATTAGAGATAATAGAGAGATTAGAGCGTGTACCATGGGCGCCCCGCCGCGCCGGGTGAAATTTTAAAGTTATATATCTCTGTTGCTACTTACTTGCTGCAAAATTTTAAATTTTTTTGGCAAATTACATTTTTTTTTCTTTACAAAAACATTCCTAGTAAGCTCACTATCAAAAACCCTAAACTTGGCCTGGGTCCCGTAAGTACCAACAGAGATATACAACTTTAAAATTTCATCCGGCGCCCATGGTGTGTGTTCAGTTTTGAAGTAAGAACTAGTCATTTTTGTGTATAAATATCATCTTTAATGTTAGTTATTATTTTAATTTAAGTGGCAACTTAAAAATAAGCTTTTCTTTTTGATTTCTTTTTGGTGCCCTGTAAGTTTTCCTACTTTGAGTTTTTTACAGATATACTTAAAACTTTCGCTTTTCTTTTAAGCTTTAAATTAATTGATAAATGTTTATTTATTTGTAAAATCAATATTCTAATAAAACGCGATACCGCGCAAAAACATCCAGTGCTTGATATCACATCAACCAGGTGACTTTTTTTGGTCTCTCTGACCGCTGCAGGATGCGTGCAAGATGCGTGATTTTAGAACGAGTATACAAAAGTATCTAGTCAAGTTAAGTGCTCAACGCTTGTTCCCGTTTTTTCCTGTGCTGTCGTCGTGGGGGCCCCCAATGAAACTAGCCTGTTAGCCAAAGGGTAAACCACCTCTACTCTTAATGATATAAATCACTGGCCGCCGACTATTTTTATAATGTTAAGTCGATAATAATTAAATAATTATTTTTTGTCGCCAACCATCTATATTTTATCCAACCTGGGGAAAGTAGGCTCCACCCAAACCTAAAAAATAGAGAGATACAGTCCC
Source organism: Philopedon plagiatum (assembly GCA_963971165.1). Taxonomy (NCBI): domain Eukaryota; kingdom Metazoa; phylum Arthropoda; class Insecta; order Coleoptera; family Curculionidae; genus Philopedon; species Philopedon plagiatum. Next base: position 31,426,163 of record OZ020194.1, read on the forward strand.
CTAAGTTTTACCACTGGAGAGCTAACGAAACAGTGTGTACGTAAAAAGAGGAACACGCCGTAGTATACTTAACGTGGCCATTTATTTTTTTCCTCAGAACGGTTTTTCGCCAAAAAAAGGAGATGAAAGAAAAACACTATCCATAATAAATTGTATTAGTAATTTTAATGAACAATGCGCGGCATGCAAGTATCTGTTGTTTATGTAGTGTCATATTGTTCTGAGGAACAAATTTTTTTAATATATCAGGTAATGATTTTAAGTAAGTGTGAAAGTCTGGGCAGGTTTTATCAATATTTCACAACTATTTCACGAGTTTTGCTTGGGTACAAATTGATTTCGCGTTTGCAAACTTTCTGAGAATAGGATATTTTAGCTTCCGAAGCTTTCCTTGGGGACAACGGGACAGAGTATCAAAAAACGGGAAAGTCCCGTTGAAAACGGGACGTATGGTCGCGTTAAGTATTACTGTGTATTAGGGTTTAGCGACGGTATAGACAAAAAATTTATTCGTATGAATGAAAGTTACTTGTCAGGGGTACATATAAATATGCAAAAATTGAGAATAAATTCTCTAACCACCTGAAAATTCCTTATACAATAAGGATTTCAACAAATAATGGTAAAACAGCTCTTCTCCGGGCTATATGCCCTTCCGAGCGCTGAATTACATACCAAAATTACATACCAGAATTTATTCTCAATTTTTGCATATTTATATGTACCCCTGACAAGTAACTTTCATTCATACGAATAAATTTTTTGTCTATACCGTCGCTAAACCCTAATACGTTTGAAAATTTTGCCTTACGGTAAACTCTACTCTGAATGCTTGAAACTGCTAATGGATGGCGCTGCCTGTGTCTCACTGCTTATGCAGTACGACAGTTGTAGCTTTAAGGGATTACTTTTTCGGAAGGTTGGTATGTTCGTCTATCCTGTACTGATGAGAACCAACGAGTTCGAAACCGGTCTGCAGGTGACGACATTCTAACTAAAGAAAAAGCTTCCTTCTTCCTGGTAGTTTCTTGCATTCGAAACATTAGTATTTTCTTATCTAACTGTGTTAGAAGAAAATACGGCAAATTTTGGTATGTAATTCAGCGCTCGGAGGGGCATATAGCCGGGAGAATAGCTGTTTTACCATTATTTGTTGAAATCCTTATTGTATAAGGAATTTTCAGGTGGTTAGAGAATTTATTCTCAATTTTTGCATAAAAAATTTATTTTTTGAAAATGATGTTGCTTGGCCTTAGGAAAGTTGTTGTTGGCAAACAACTTTTTTGGAATTTTAATTTTTTTTACGAGTGTTCCCTCGCACCGCCAAAAGATAAAGAAAAATGAAAAAAAAAAACTTTTTTTTTTGAAAATAAAGCTGCCTGACTTTGTTTGTTACAAATTAAAAGTTTTTTAACGTTTTCAGACTTTTTTACGAGCATTCTACTTCTTGAATAAGAAGTACTTTGAATGACACAATTGCTTCATTTCATAAATACATTAACAAACATGTCCATACGTGTCATTATTGTTTAATATGTGAAACTAGTACTCTGGTTAAAGGAGTGAGAGAGAATAGGTGTGACTTTAGAAAAATAATGTGATAAAACTCATTACTTTTAATATTTAAATTTTTAATTAAATTTTGTACTTCGGCTTAGGGTTTAATTTAAAACACATTTCATATTTGTTATTTTGGGATAAACTGATAAACAAGGGATGTTTACTTTTACGCAAATAACGCTTTCGTATTTTTATGCTCCCCGTATAAAAAATTAAATTTTTCATAACGTGAATCTTATTTATTTTACAAGCAAAAACTTTTATTAGCAGTGATATTTTTACGTATCTTGCAAAATTTGGTCCTCTTCTAAACCCCATCCGCGAAAATACTGTATAAAAAACCATCTTGAACTTAGCTTTTAAATCTTTAAGGCATAACATATTTAAAAGTGGACATGGTTACTGTCGAGGAAAAAATATTAATAATTAATTACCCCCATAAGGACGAAGTCTCGTGAAAAGAGACAGAGTACCTACTCTTGTTACTGAACGAAATTAAATAAATACAATTTCTTGTGACAAAAACTTTTGCTGACTAAAGGTTCGTAATTAACAGAATAACATAAAGCAATATAATTTAAAAAGACAACTAATTGTTAAAACACTGCTAATAGACCGGGGCGGATTTTGAATTTCGTCTAGGGGGGGGGGCAACGTCACCTCGAGCTACACAAAAGTAGAGACTGAAAAAACCGGACAGACATTATTTTTTTATTGTTTAGAGTTTTAAGAAATGTACACTGTTTCATAAGGGACAAAATATCTAAACCTATTCTTGCCAAACCAGTACGGCTTGTGATCTTAAGTTTGGAATTTGTTTGGAAGTTTGGAATTTTAATGTTTTTTACGAGTGTTCCCTCCACCGCCACAAGATAAAAAAATGAAAAAAAAAAACTATTTTTTTTTCTTTTTTTTTTTCAAAATAAAGCTGCCTGATTTTGGAAAAGTTTGTTACAAATTAAATGTTTTTAGCGTTTTCAGACTTTTTTACGAGCATTCTTTCCACCGCCACAAAATTTTAAAAAGTATGAAAATCAAAAATATTCTTTTCTTTATATTTGTGTTACTAGCCACTACTGTTCCACCTATTAGTAAATTAAAATATCAAGCTGCAGTAAAGTAATCATTTATTTAAAAATAAAACAACTAAACTAGAAATTTAACACTTTGAAGAAAAATTTTTCTTTCAATTTACTTGAAAAATTTTACTTCCAGTAAATGTTTCTTTTCACTGCGGCAAAATGTAGTTCGCAAACTTTGGTATTTTGATTTGGCGCTAAATCTTCCCGAGGAACTGCCCTTGACCATTGCTTCTGCAAAACGCTATCTTTTGGAAACCCGAAAACGTGCACTTTTGGTCCGTTAACGTAATTTCCACGACACCCAGTAACACAGCACTTATAAGGCATTTTTTAAGTTTCAAATTTACCGAAATTTATATTGTAAAAACATAAAAAGTAGACAAAACTAAGTAGACAAAACTAATATGTAATAAAGTTCAAAATTATCCGAGGCGGATCAAAACAACACAAGACTGTGTACTGTCATTAGTGTCATTGGTGAAGCCACATGTGTTTGCTTGGGTACGGTTAATGTTCTTTAAACTGACCCACCACTGACCCATGGTTGTTCATTCTTATACGCTTTCCAAAAATAAAAAGAGACAGAGATAGTTATTAATTTACGAGAGCAGCTTTTCTTCAGCAGACAACCGAGACCAACAGTGTTGTCAGGCGAACATGAAATACTCGATTGGTTGTGACAAAATTGAACACAGTTATTCAATATAGTAATTTTTCCCATTTGTTTTTAAAGTTTTGATTTATTTTTTATTACAAGTAATCTTTTTCTTTGGTTGACAGTTTCTTCAGACAGTTTCTTCAGACATTTCTCTAAAACTTTTGCCCTATTGCTAAAAGTTTCTGGTTTTTCCGGTGTAAATCTGGCAACCTCGCATCTCGAAAGGAGACAAGAATTTGACCAAATAATGAATGTTTTTAACAAGATTATAGTGCAATATTCATTAATTGACTGGCGAACCTTCTGAAGCCATTTCTTATGAAGTTGATGTGTGTACTGCTACATTCTTGGTGAATCTGGATTAACATTTTAACTTTTAAATGAAAGACAGAGTACTTGTTATAGTTTCACAAAATTTATTCCGTTGCCTGACACGTTCGACCCTCTCGGGTCATTTTCGAAGACATAAAAATCTTATGTCTTCGAAAATGGCCCGAGAGGGTCAAAACGCGTGTCAGGCAACTGAATAAATTTTGTGAAACTATAACAAGTACTCTGTCTTTCATTTAAAAGTTAAAACATTTCTTATGGAGGCTTAATCTTGGCCTAGATTGTGTGATGTCACGGAAATTTTAAATTAAGCACTTAGGCTTTGTCTTTTAGACGGTATTGGTGTAGAGCACTGTTTTATTTACGAAGTAGGTATGTGGCGCTTGACAGTTTGGAACTACATTTAGCTATATGGTTCTTCAAGGATAGTGTGTACCTATCCCTGTATAGCCTAAAAATTTGACAGTATTATTTTCTGTATTCTTTCTTAACGAGAAATTCAAAGTGGTAAGGCTTGAAACTAGGCTTGCGATTTATTTAAACTTGGGATAATTTCAGAAAGTTGTTGGTATTTTGCGCTGTGTAAAGAGTAGTATCATCGGCATATTGTATTACTTTGACATTGCTTCTCTGGTGATAAGGAAAATCATTGGTGTATATTATAAAAATTAGGGGTCCCAGTATTGAGCCTTGAGGTACACCTGTACAGAATGGGAGACTAGATGACCAAGCACCCTCACACTCCACCAGCTGTCTTCTGGATGTTCAATTAAATTTCAAGAAATGAAATGCGTTTCCTCTCACTCCATAGTGATCAATTTTACTACTCTAGAGCCTCGTGACATACACAGTCGAAGGCCTACGAGAGATCACAGAAAGCAGCTGTTACTGTTTTACCACTCTCAACATTAAGACTACTTGTATTATAACCAGTAATCCTGTACCTATTATAATATCTGTAACAATGAAATCTTTGAAATAGGTAGATAATTTTTTTTAATTCTTCTTAAAAAAACTGGCTAACCCAGTAGCTTCCTAAAAAATCACAGGTTGTTACGCTTATGCTGGGCACCTTTTTTCACCAAATGGGCCGTGTGGTACTTTTTTTACCAAATGGGATTCAACATATGCCCGTAGCAGTTCTAATGATTTGGAAGGAACCACAAGATCACACATCTGACCGTTATTTTTGCTTGACTAATTTAAAAAACATTGCTACCCAACAAACACAGTAGACATGGGTCAACGTCGGTAAGTTGCCAATTGCCAGTAAACTCACCAATGGACTATCTTCTGCATATAGCAGCGGCCCACATGTAGTCAATGTCCTCCAGGCCGATTCGCGGGCCAGCGTTAGTTGCCAAACATGGATTAGAGTTGGCGCGATGCCTTTGATTTGTTGGACCATTGCTGTTGAAACGACACAAGGCTAACATTGGGGCAGTAAGGGCCCTATTCGAATAACCATCCATGGTTAGATGCACTGCCAATGTGTGTTGTGCATTGAGTCACTTTAGGAGTACGTGCAACTAATGAAACTTTTTTAATATAAATGTGATTAAAGGTATCTATATAAAAAAAAAATCAACTATGTTGAGGGAGCGATAAAGGAAAAATATATAAATAGGTATGCACACATAAAAATGAAGTCTTGTTTCAAGGAAATAATTGCTTTCAGAAATATTTCTTTACTTGGAACACTTGAGTTTTTAAATAAAGAGAACTTCTTTATTTTAAGGAAACAGTAAGATTTAAAGTGAGAAAAAATATATTTTAACTTCTGTGTTCGATTTAAAGCCATTTATCAATTATCAATTGGAAGACATCATATTTAAGAATTAACAACATTCAAAAGTTATAGTTTAAGATTTCAGATTTCTTTCACTTAGATAGTAGGAGCTCAAAACAAAAAAATAATTCGCTCTGGCTGAAATCGCAACGATATTATTTTTAAAAACTCTTGGTACTTCATTTGAGAAACTAGTTCTTAGTTTAATGCAAATCTACGTTATTGTGAAATATCTCTAAGTTTAAGATATTTTATCTCAGATTTTGAATAAATATGTTTTCAAACAATGATAACAAGTGTTTCTCTAAGAAAGCAAACATTTTTAATACGAAATTGTGCATGTCTTTCATGTTCTCTTATTATAAGAGCAGTCAAAACCTATGTCCGAAATATATCACTTTTGTTCTGAAAAAATTATTATTTAATTTAAAACCTATTTACATACAAACTAAAGTAAGAACTATTTTAATACGAGATGTTTTCTTTTGTTCCAAGGGCACAAATACGAAAACACTTTTTTTTCTCTTTGAGTCCCTATTTCTTTGCCACATATGAAAGTCAATATGCTCTTGAATAGAAACCAATGCCTTTAAGTTAAGACATTATTTTTATGTGTGTGCGTATTAATTTTTTTTTTAATTTTCTATTTTTAATTTTCACTTGTTTGCTTGGGTTTGCTGCCTATAGAAATAGAAGACGTTGAATCTTATGAATTGATTGTATGTGACTTGTTTATTTAACTCAAAATTATATCGCCACCTAATGTAAAAAACTATCTTTGTCAACAGTTGAAATGAACTTTTTTATTTTGTATGTTTTATTTAATAATATAAAAACAAAATGGTATACTCTTATTTACAGGAACTTGGATAAAACGCCGTCTGATTTGCACAAATAATACGTTACACGTGTATACGTGTATGTTTGTATTTTGTTTTTATATGTTGTTAGGTTTTTGTTTCCAGGTACAGCAGCGCCAATTAGTACTTTCCTTTTTTAGGGTAAATATAATGCCTGGTCTATTCGCAGCAATTGATTTGTGTGTAATTATTGATCTGTCCCATAGTCTTATTTTATGTGTATCAGACTCTAAGACGGTATCAGAGGAATACTTGTAATAAGGTATCCTTTCATTAATCAATCCTTGTGCTATTGCAAGATGTTGATTGACAATTTTGGCCATGTTCTTATGCCGTATGGTGTATTCATTGGCTTCAAGAACTTGACAGCCGTTCAAGATATTCTCTGTTGTTTCATCTACAATGTCTGGTAGATTCAGAATATGCTTTTGATAGTTCCTTGTAGGAAAAACCCGATTTTGTATAGCTAACATGTATCCTTCGGTCCGGCAAATAGGTCCCCACGACTTAGCCATTTGTTTGACGCTTCTTTGTCAACATTTTCCTGGCTAAGGTCGAAGAAGTACCCGCCATGACTGGTTTGCTCGCCGAATGCTCCTTGATACTGTCAACACTTTCATGTTCTGTTAGCATGGTTCTATCTTAAAGGTTTAGAGATGTGTGATTTTTGTCAGTTTTTATTATGCTGTATAGCTGCGAAGTTTTGCTGTAAAAGTACTGTCTAAGCTTACTTATTTGGCCATTATGCAAGTTTTGTATGTGCAGGATGCCTTTACCGCCCTCAGTTCTTGAAAGGTTCCATCGGTACACGCTTTAAGGTGATGATTGCCATATTTGGTCATGGTGGTGCGGATATTTCGTTCATCATCCTGAATGTCAGATGTCGGTCATCGTATTGTTCTAAATCAATAGGTTATAACAGAGATGACAAAAGTATTAATTGCGTGTGTCATATTTTTCCGATTTAGACTGCTGTTTGCTATTTTTAGGACCCTTTCTGACTCTTTATTTTTAAGTTTCCTTCTTGTTGATGGGCGGTCTATCTTACACGCTTGTTCTATTCCCAAATACTTGTAAAAATCGGACACTTTCATAAAGTCGATTTCTTGTTCTTCTCTGTTTACAGATAGATACCGATGACTTGCCTTTGTTAATGTGAATTGCCCTGCATTTATCTAAGCCAAATTCCGTCCTGATATGATTGGTTACCCTTTATTATGCAGGCTTACACCCAGGATGGCTTAATATCATGCCACGTTTTAATCAGAATTAAAAGCAGACAGATCCTTCAATGAGTTTTCGATATTTAAGATATAGTGGCTAGCTGCTTGACCTCTCTCACAGTAGCTTGTAGCAACAAGAGCAGATTAAACGACTACCCATAAAATTTTAGTTCTATCATGGTCTCCGTAACTACCGAGGTTGTCTGAAGTTGGTACCTAATCATTTATAGAAGCCTGGAGAGCAAAAACTAAATCGAAATTATTTAATGAAAAATGCCACTCCATATTCATTCTGAATAATATTTGGATATAATTTAAAACAATTTGTAATTAACATTTATCTAATGTAATCGTAATTTATGTAGTTGCCCGATTTTCTTTTGATGCAGATCATTTACATAAATAATAAATTAATATCTCATGTACAGCATATTTACCCGTTTAGGGAATGTAATCACAATTATGCATAAAAATATTAGCTATAGTTTAACCATTACCTATTCCAATTAAGTGTAAAATGTTTAAACAAAATTGTAATAATATTTTGATAAACTTCAATAAGGGCTAAATGGGAGTATGTAAATTCCGAATAATCAAATGGAAATTGCTGATCGTTGAATATACAACAATAGAAAAAATTTCTTTGCATCGTTACTAGCTGATAGTGTATTAGTAATTTGTTTAATACTGGTTACAAATTTAAAGCAGTTTCATTAGTAATATTACAACTCGGAAACAAATTATTTAAATGTGGGCGTCATGCATAGGGTTGCCATAAATCATCTGACTCATATCGGGACACAAGGCCTGGGGGGGGGGGGGGGGTGGTTAACAATTTACCTAGCTCTCAATAACAAAATACAAAAACAACAATATTAGGAACGAAAATCTTTATTATAACTAATATTCCCTAAAACTAAATGAAAAAATTATTTAGGTTTCCCAGTTTTATATTTCTCCGATGAGGTGATTTTCTTTAGAACATCTTTCTGATCTTGAATGTACTTATAAAATTCTGCACGTTAATTTAAAATTATACTGGCATTGCAGAATGATCTCAATGGAGTTAGCTAATAAACAATTTCTTTCTTCTGACTACTGGATGGACATTAAGGAAAAAATTCGTTCGCAATTTGCATTGTGCGCAGGGATTGCGAACAGGTGTTTTTAAATAATACCGACGCGACGCTATGCACAAATCCGCAAGATAGAGGTCTACTGCACCACGCTATTGTAGTGCATTATACGCAAAAGTCTTATTTTTAAAAAGCTTTCAAAATCACGTTGATTGTTGCGTGTGCCTTTTAAAATTTAATTTAAAAAATCTTCATAACGTCGATCGGGACTTTTGATAGCTTTGTCGGTACGTCGGGACATGAACTCCAATAATGATGACAGTCCCGATATATCGGGATGGATGGCAACCCCATGGTCATGCAGCATATAGCAATAAAATACATTTACCAGCAAGAAAAATATCAGTAAGAAGCCTTAATTCTTCAACAAGATGCGGCACGAACCGCACGCGATGCCTGTAAGACATTTCTTGAATACGACATTTCCAGCACGATGAATTGGGAGGAGGGGAGCTACTGAATGGCCCGCACGGTCACCAAATTTGTCTCCGTTTGACATTTTTTTGTGTGGTGATTTAAAGACAAAAATTTATGCACAACAGCCTGTATCATTACAATACTTGCGGCAACGACGTATTGTACACGAGTGACTTCTCATCACTCTAGAAGTTCTTCACACAATGTTAGGGAATATTTTTAACAGTCTCTTTACTACTGCCTGGAGGTTGGTGGTGGGCATTTTCAACATTTAATAAATTGAAACATTCGGTACTTGAATTTGATATTTTAAACTTTTTTAGTGTAATTTCTCAAAAGCTGCTCGTCCAAACTTAAAAACTAGGTGGCTTTGGAAAGATAATTGAATACCCTTTCAAATGACGTATCACACGATATTCTTTACCATTTAACATTTTAAGGGAAAAAGTTAGTTCCGCTTAAGGGTTGAAATTTAGGGAATGACTCTATCAAAATAATATGTCCCACTTAAAACTAAAATTCACGTGTCCGAATGTTTTCCTTTTTATTAGGTCAAAAATGAGAAATCCAGGGTGAAAAGTTTCCGGTGGGCCACCCTGTATTCATAAACTTTTTTTAAGTTGGCAAGCACGTAATAATTTCTATAAGTACGACTATTATTTACTAAAAAGTTTCTAGGGTAATATCACAAACAATCTCAATCGTTTGTTTTAATATACTGAATATTTTATCTAATTGTCATTTTCAAAATGGCCAATATATGAAATGGTGTATTCAAATACTAGTGGATGATTTACGTAACATTTACGTAAATACTTTAACCCAAATCGTTCGGTAATATCGTAACATAGCCAGAAGCTACTTGAACAAAGTTTTAAAGGCATAAATTTCTCAAAACCCTATCGAATAGTTAAGGAATTGTGCTTTTCTAAATTATGGATGCAAGGAATGCATCGAACAAAGTTCTAGAATGCACATATCTTTCAGCCAAACTATGCTCTGTTGCTTTAAATAAATACTAATTCATGCAAGTTTGAAGTGTAATTTTAGAATTCATAAATGTATTAACACACTGACCTCGCTTTTGCCGTGTAGGTTTAGTCGTAACCGACCTACATACCTTCTTTCACATTTATCCTCATTCATCCTCATTCCTTACTTTTTTCAACCTGCTGAACAGTATCTGTAATAATAATAAGCTTTTCTTTGGTAAACTTTTCAGCAGAGTAATTAATTTCTAATATAGTCTTTAGGTATATAAACCTTTTTTCTCTGTATCCTTTTCTTTTATTTATTTTATACAGTGTGTGGCTTATAAGATGAATACAACACGTTTTGTTTTAGAGCTAGCCATTATTTCGACTATTTGGGAAGGCAATATTTAAAATGTGTATTGAAAAAATTTGTTCAATGTGAAATTTTTTAACTTCAGCTTAAAATTCGCATTTGACAGTTTTTATTGGGTAATTAGTTCTGGTTGACTATTTTCAATTTAAACTTAAAGTTGTGCATTGTTTTTCCATTTAGACCCAAAAGTTTACATTATTTATCAATGACTGTACACTGTGGGCCAAAAAGTAGCCCCTTTTTTAAAGCTTAATAACTTTTTTATTTTATAGCCAATTCTAATAAAAGTTTAATATATGCTGACAAGGACTATCATGCCTTAAAGCATAAAATTAATTTTTAATAGTACAGGTTGGAACAAAAAAGTTAAGGTTTGTTTAAAACAGTGCATTATTTGTACTCGCTGGAAAAATCCGGGATTCGAGATTGCAATATCGAAAACACTTAGTATTTTTAAGGGACTTTCGGAAATCAATGTCCTTTTTACAAATTAAAGATATTTATTATATTTTTTTATAATGAATTTATAAAATAATTATGCAATCCCAAAAAATGATTTCCTTTACTGGCATATTAAATCAAATTTCCACAAAATAACAATAAAAAAATTAACAATAACGCTTAAATAAAGTTTCTATGAATACGGCCCCCTTCATTGTCTACACCATCTTGAACCCTCCTACACCACTGACCAATGGAATTATTGATAATATCTTGCGGAAATTCTTGCCAACATTATAATATTCTTATTTTAAGCTGGTCAGTTATCGCAAATGTTTGTTTAAATAAACCATGTGTTTTAATACACCCCACTGGATTTAAGTCAGGGCTGTTCAGTGGTCAACATGCCGGATTAATAAAATCTGGACAGTTCTCTTGCAGATATCTTACCGTATCTCTTCATGTATGCACTGGAGCTCTGTCTTGCTGAATTGCGTAATCGGGAGCAACAATAAGGAATATGCACATTTTTTTTTTATTGCATAAATCATTTAAGGAAGTCATTACAACCCCAAAAATGCTATTTTGAAGAAAATTACTGGGATAATTTAGCTAAAAAAAATTTTACTTTTCGGAATAATTTATTACAGTTTCAAAAGCAGCCATTTGCTCACTCAAAAAAGTTACGTCACGCAGTGTTATGGGCAATCTACACTGAACGTGTTGGCGACTCAAATTAAGGTGACTTAAAAGGGGATACGGCAACACCGCCATAGTCGATACCTTCTACGCCCCTACCGGTCACTTCTGTAACTGTAGTTGACATTTTGTCTTTATTTATTTAAAAAAAATTTAGACAGTTGAGTTAAATAATAATTTTATTATTAGTTTAGACAATAATATTGTAGCTCAATAATTGGCTTTGGCAATAGTTTGGTATGAATCTGGACTATTACAACATTTTTAAAGTGAAGTTTTATAACCTGATTACCAGGATTACCTCAAGGACTGTCTTTATTCATCCAAGGTTATGTTATGGTCATGAGAAAGGTTATGAGTATGAGCATAATAAGATTGTCATTTGGATATACTTAATAACTATAATAAGATTTAAATAAAACCTAAGAAAGTGCAAAATAAAGCGTTTAAATAAATTTTAAGAGTTTTGCCTGATGTATTTTATGTAGGAAGTGTACCTAAAATCATCATCATGTATTTCATCAAAAAATCTATACGGTTGTAAAAAAAGCTTAAGCATCCATTGAAACATTTATGTGAATTTACTGGTTTATGGTTTAGGAATTTGTTTGTTCACCATCATATATCTATATAGTACATATAAACGCATGAATTGTGGACAAACAAATTTCTAAGCCATAAACCACTAAACCCTCAAAATCTCTCAATAGATGCCCGCTTTTTGGTCCATTTTTGTTACACGCCAGTGTTCGTCTATGTATTATTTAGTCTATGATACTATTGTGTTGTGTAAAGTGTGCATATAATTAAAATATATGTTTATAGAATAATTAGTAATTACTTACCAATTTCTTCTATTTACATAGTGATACATTGCATGTCTGCGTTACATTTTTAAAAACTAAATACCACTTTTCACAAACGATTCCACAAAAATAAACAAGGTTAGGGGTTAGGTAGGCAACTAGGCAAACGATGATGACTAAAGCTTTCCAAACGGGGGTAAATCCAGAGACGGCTCTAACCTATTGCGAAATAAAATCAGATTTCGATTTTGTTGTTTGTCTTCGATTATATCGTATTTTGTTAATAATCCTTTTTATTAAACAGTAGAAAATGTTAAAAAACTAACCTACAGATATTATATTATGCCAGTGTAAAAGAATTCTCCAGCTAATGACTTGGAAAACTTCATTTTCTCGTGTCCAAAAGAGCCGGTGCTGGAAGAAAGTATACGTACTGCAAAATTAATCAAAAATTTTACATAAAGCGGTATCTATAAAGGTCAGTATCGCCAAATTCAAGTAAGCATATGTGACTGTAAATTTATTTTCATAGTATAATAAATAATAAGTATTGGTAACGAAATTCTGAAGGCAAAAAAGGAACCCTCTCTAAAGGGCATCAACTTCCAGCAAATTATCCGATTTTCTTTGCACGCACTCCGTTTTGGTCATTTCTAAACAATTTTTTTAATCAAATAAAAGGTTTTCTATCAACTAAATGTACTAATCTTCGGGAAACAATCAAGAAAATGAATTAATACTGAAATTTACATTACACTAGGCATTATAAAACGTTTACGTCATAAAAAAAGTGACGTCACAAACAAAAGAAGTGCGTTTTACAAGTTCCGAAATTCGCGCGAAAATTTGCAGTTTTAAATCTTTTTTTTGCTAATAAAACCCAAAATAAATGGAAAACAACAACCGCCATAATCATTTAATTTATATAGAGAATACAATAAAAAATATTTCGGGTTGATTTGAATTTCATGCATATTCCCTATTGTGTCTAAAACAGGAACACTATTCTTGTTTTCTTTTTCCATTGTAAATTGAATATTTTGGTTAAGAGAATTAGATAATGATGTATTGATTTGGTCAGCTGGTACGGAAGTAATTATATCATCTACGAATTTAAATAAAAATGGTAGTTGAAAAGGAAGTTTGTCAATCATTTTCTCCAATAAAAAGTCCATTACAATTTGTGCCAGAATTGGGCTAAATTGGTTATTTGAATTTACCTGGTATGGAAAACTATAATAATGAACAAAAATTGAATCCTCCTGAGGAAGTCATAAAACCATGACGAAATATATTGAGGATTAGGCAAAAAAAAATTCGCTTTTTATTTATACAGACTGCACACCCAAAATTAACAAAAAACTTCATAGTTTAGTACAGTCGAGAAATACTGAAATATATATATATATATATATATATATATATATATATATATATATATATATATACATATTATATATAGCTTAAATTCTTTTGCTAGTGAAAGTACAAGACCGTAATATGAAAATAAAATAAGTTTTTTTCGATTCTGGTGCCAACTAGTTCACCCAGTGTTGCTCCAATATATGTTTTGTGTTAGCAGCCAAAATACTGGAGCAACTAGTCGGCTCGAGCCACTATATCTTACCCATCCTTCATGAACCGATGGATATATGGTTTTATTTTGATTCTGGTAAAAATTTTGTCTGTTCTTCAGATACCCTGGGTGGAAGCCTGCCTGATGAAAGGTAAGGGCCCAGAAATCGCGATAGCAGGATGGCACCCAGACCAGAATCAAATAGCGCGTTCGGCAATGCAGTCTTTTCCATCGGTTTGCTCGGAAGTTTTGACGGTCACATGACCTATTATTGTAAACAGTACGACCGATCACGTGCCTGTCAATAATTCCGAGCAAAACGATGAAAAAGATTGCAGTGCCGAACGCGCTATTACTTGTAAATTCAAAACAACTTTTTTATTTTATGATTTTTCTCTAAAATGAATATTTGGGGTGTACAATTTATACCAATTTCAGATTTTTCCATTTTTGGACGCCCTGAACATGGAAAGCAAACTTACTCTATGACAATCATTTTACCACAAGCAGAAATCTTTATGAATAATATTTTTTTGTCGAAAAATGAAAGCGTTTTTCTTCTTGTTATATATATATATATATATATATATATATATATATATATATATATATATATATATATATACAGCATGTCCACGGATAGAGGTCACATGGGGACAAATGGACCAAAAATTTCATTGTTGGAAAAAAAATCATTTTTGGTAAGCTTCTGCTTCTTAAACAAATACGATCTACGAAGAAAATGTTTGACTTTTTTATACAGGGTGCTATATATATATATATATATATATATATATATATATATATATATATATATATATATATATATATATATATATATATATATATATATAGGATTTAAGCGAGGCTTAAGTCTAAGCCGGCTTAATATATATACTACGGTGCGAATGGCCGTTTATCTTAAACCTTTTTAGTGAATCCTAGTGTATTTAAATATATTAATGAAATCCATAGTATTAAATAAAATCATTTTTCATACAAAGTGGCAACACCTCGAATGACCATGTGTTGGAAACAAAAATCAATTTTGTGTAGCCAAAGCGGAAGTCGAAAGATATATTAGTTGTCCATGTGTTGACATTTAATTGGAAAATAACAGACCAATTCGTTTTATTCAAACACACAAGTTAAGAAAGTATTGACTTTCTCTTAGGGATCTAAAATCCGAACTTTATTACCCATATTAGTAAAACAGCGTATTTTCTGTTAAAATAGCAGCAAACCTGAGTAGACTATTCTTAGCTTTCATTACTAAATTTATCAAATGAGTTTAGAGCTTTTTAATATACAGTGTCTCATATAAGATATATATATATATATATATATATATATATATATATATATATATATATATATATATATATATATATATATATATCTTATATGAGACACTGTATATTAAAAAGCTCTAAACTCATTTGATAAATTTAGTAATGAAAGCTAAGAATAGTCTACTCAGGTTTGCTGCTATTTTAACAGAAAATACGCTTTTTTACTAATATGGGTAATAAAGTTCGGATTTTAGATCCCTAAGAGAAAGTCAATACTTTCTTAACTTGTGTGTTTGAATAAAACGAATTGGCCTGTTATTTTCCAATTAAATGTCAACACATGGACAACTAATATATCTTTCGACTTCCGCTTTGGCTACACAAAATTGATTTTTGTTTCCAACACATGGTCATTCGAGGTGTTGCCACTTTGTATGAAAAATGATTTTATTTAATACTATGGATTTCATTAATATATTTAAATACACTAAGATTCACTAAAAAGGTTTAAGATAAACGGCCATTCGCACCGTAGTATATATATATATATTAAGCCGGCTTAGACTTAAGCCTTGCTTAAACCTTTTAATCAAGTAATATATTCAATTGACATTTAGAGCCATCTTCAGACGCGGCTCGTCTATAAGGTCATTTGGTAAATGGCCCACCTAAATTTATTTCCAATGGTGTACCTTATAATTTATTCTTTAAAACCAAAAAAATAATCTTATCCTTTCTTTAAAAAAAGTGCAAGTTCCATGCGAAAACTCCCCAAGAATGAATCAAGCCAAGCTTGCTCCGAACTCGCCGTATTTTAAATTGACCTTATAGGTGTATATGGACTATATAAAATGAATTAAAGCTAAGAGAGAAACAAACATACGCGCTTTAGGAAGTTAAAAAGAGACAAATTTTGTCGACGGCCCTTCAATAATATCGCTTTCGGGGCGCGCGTGGCCGTCAACGCCGCCACGCCGGTGGTCGCAAATACTGGCTCACTAATTTAAATCTGAGCAATTTATTATTAGAACATTATTAGCGATACATTTATACATTTAATATAAGCTTACCTAACTTTATTTTAAGATATTTAGGTAATTACTATCTAATAATAATAATAATTGTCCCTGTGCCTATCAAACATTAAAACCTACACTAATTACGACTTTGATAATATCTCGGCAACGCAGCATCCGACCCGTCTATCGATTTAAAACTGCGGGCATCCGCTCTAGGTTATGTTTTGCTTACTTGTCAATTTGTCAAAATTCGATACGTACATAACCACAGAATATAGATTTGATTTGAATTCTTATTTTAAAACTATAGTAAAGAGATACCAAAAATACTGTTCAGTTTTGCTTTGGTGTTTTGTGTTATTTGTAAAATATTTTCATTTGCGTATGTGGTAGTACTGTTCTGTTAGAGACTCGTTAATCCGCAAGAAGTGTTGAGGATGAGAATCTAAAATGGCACATTGTGGGGAATGTAAATTGGATTTCTGAGAGCTCACGTTAAAAGGAAACATCCAGATACCTACATTTCTAGTATGCAATAACTAGTATTTCTGTCTAATCTATGTTTGAGATAAATTGGATATAACTGCACCAATAAATAGAAATCCATTTGGTTCTGGTAAATATTCATGTTGAGAATGTAATAAATGCTTTGTAAGTTTAGGTAATGTAAGATTTCATGTTAAACAAAAACATTTCGGTAAGTGAACCATACTTAAAATTTATTAACGAGTTCAATAATCACAAGTAAACAAATAGTTTCGTGCCATTTTAAATTAATTTTTGTGTAAAATTTTTAAGTTTTGGTGAATCTCTAGCGATGATTATAACATATGTTTGGTGTTGTGTCGTCTGTATACATGTAAAAATCCGTGCTGTGCTACGTCCCAAATTTTTATTTTTTCGGATATTTTTTGGAAAAACTGGACCATCCATAAATTTTTTTTTGCTCCAAAGAAGGTAATATTTCCTTTGCCTATTCGAAAAATTGTTAATTCCGTCATACCTACTTAAGTGCACAAGACCCCTTGTGTTAATAATAGCTTTAACGGTACAAGAAACTGTTTGCATGTAAGTTAAAAATGGAACAGGAAAAATGCAATTTTAGTATTTTATGTTTTTGCGGTGTTTATGTTTAGGTAAATAATCTCTTGGCAGAACTAGGCACGTCATTAAAAGTCCTTCCTTAATTAAAAAAGCGTATTTTGCTTGTTACGTTAATATCACTACTTGCCCAAAAAATTTGCCCCACCTGTAAAAAATCTCACGGGCCGCGCCTGGTCGTGCAATGACATTAACATGAGTGCTGTCTGCTGTCACGTTACAAGTGCCCAATTTGTTTAACTCTTGATTAAATTGTTTGTGCAACTGGACGTTACTCTGACAATTTGTGTCCCAGACAATGCAAGAGTAGTCTAAGAATGGCTTAACTCTTTGCTGGTCTAATAAACTACGGTATGAAGGCTCATTACTGGTTTAAATTAGGACTTGACAAGATTTCGTCCTGTCAATTTTAATAAGTATTTTTAGTAATAGTTAGTTTTAAGATAATACATTTGTGCCCACCAATAATTATTGAGTTTTCCCGAGATCTCTCTTTTTATATATCCGCCGTCAGAAATTCTCGTTTATTGTAGACATTCATCTATTACTTAATTTCGTAGCATATAGCAGCCTCTTGCTATTTATATTATTTGTCAACAAAGGCCACATGTGTCACATATATCTAGAGGAAATTGTTCTCAAAGATAATGATATATAATTATTCCTCTAGACCACAAATGGAGCTATATGAGCTGATTTGGAGTTTATCTGTTTTATGGCTTTTCCCCTACTTCAATTAACACTAAAGAACTACATGTGGCTTCCACTGTTCGTTAAACTAGTACAAGGCAAAATTAAGGATAACATATCGGTAGGAAGGAATATCCAAATCTGGGAATGAGCATTCAAACTTTTGTATTTTTTAATCTATTATTCTATCTATCGGTCTATTAGTTAATCTAGAATCTCGTAGAACATTCACGATGCTGCTACTTATGTTGTTTGCGTAAACAAAAACTACCTGCGATACATATAGAGGAAATTGTTCGCGACAATATAATTATATATATTTATTTCTCTTAACCATCAAGGGGAGATTATTTGGAGTTTATCTTTTTATCGCCTTTTCCCTTACTTTAATTAGCATTAAGCAACTACATCTGGCTTCCATTGTTAGTAAAACTGGCACAAGGCAAAATTGAGGGTAACATATCGGTAGGAATGAGAAAAACTGAATCTATGTATCCAAATCTGAGGACGAGCATTCAAAATTTTGTATTTTTTAATCTAATGTTCTCTCTATTTATTGTTTAATCTAAAATCTTTTAGAATAATCGCGATGCTGCCATTTATGTTGTTTGCGTAAACAAAGGTCACATGCGTCCCATATAAAGAAAATTGTTCGCGACGAGATAATTATGTATATAATTATTTCTCTAACCATAAATGAAACTATGATCTAGTCTTTTGTATTGCTTTTGCCCCCACTTCAATTAAGATTAAACAACTGCATATAGCTTCTATTGTTAATAATACTGGTACAAAACAAAATTAAGGGTAGGAAGGAGGATATCGATAGGAAGGAGAAAAAATGAATCTAAATATAAATGCTGAGGATGAACTTTCAAAATTTACTTATTTAATTTAACTGACTAAACTTTATTTTACAAAAATTAGTAAGGGAATCCCTATTCGTTCCAAGCAGTTTTTTAGGCATGTTTTTCCGGGGGACAAATTTTGATGCCAGGTGGGGATATCAGGAACCAGCAATGTAGCGTATAAAATTACACTATTTGTTTTTCTTCATCCTTATAAATTATTACACCATTAAACGTGTGAAAATTTCTACATGGGGTTGTAAAAGAATTGCCCATAACGTGTGTATATATAGCATAAAATATCCTTATTATTATTTATAATTGGGTACTATATAAATGAGCATAGAATCATCACTGTTTTGCAAAACTTAAAAATTAGTGCACGAACAAATATGTACACAGGGTGTTTCTTTAATATTGCGAAAAACATTAAGGAGCGATTCCTTGTGAAAAAATAAAGGGGGTCTTCCATATAAAGTTATTTTCAAAAGAGTCTTCTATCGAAATTACACCTCTTTAAAGAGGTAGGTTATAATTCAGTTTTTCTTACATTTAGAGAAACAGAAGAATGAAATGAAAAGTGAAATATGTGAAATTTGAGAATGTTGTGTGAAAATGTAAGTATGTGTAATTTAACGTTTTTAAAGGCTTTCCTACACCAATATTTTTAATCATCTGCTACCCTCGGAAAAGGTTGAAAATTGCAACCCTCAGTGGTTTTTCCAGTGTATCTTCTATCCAGCAATTTTTTTATTTCATAAACAAAAGTGCTATATTCGAAAAACGAAGTAGATATGAATTTTTTCTAATCGAATTCACCCTCAAAATAGCGGTCAAACATCGCTCATTATAAAACGGGACGATGGCGTCTGGTGACGTAGTCCTACGATGAGCGATAAGCGTTGGCACCGCAGCAAAAATTTTGCTAGTAACTTTGCCAAAATGACACTTGTCAAAAACCTTATCTCCCTTAGGGGATCATTGCGGTGTTGCCGTATCCTTAATTGGATTCACCACATTGCCCGTTACATTCAGTTGTTTTTCGAGGGAGGACGTCAAGCTGAAAAATGAATGTTTTCAATTTTGTCGAATTTAAACCTTAATATTTTGGTTATTATTCGTCCGACCGACCTAATTTTGTGCGTGTGTGTGTGTTTCGATTGACGGATTGTGCAATAATATAAACATATTTATTGAAAACGCGAAATGACTGAACAAGCCCATTTTATTTTCTTACTCAAAAACGGTACATTTGACGAAAAAATTGCAAGAGATAAAAAGTTTCTAAGTAACTCAAGCTTTTTTGTATATCAGATTTAGTGCAACAAAAGAACGAAACTAAACAGCTGCTTTACAATATTATGAGAAACTTTTGAAATATTTAAAACATTATGCAAATATCACATTAATTATAACCTGACGACAAAATTTCTTTTTGGCATTACATCTATCTTGCGAAAATTGAATAACCTAGAAATGTCAGTAAAAAAGGACAGAAAAACATCCTGACAAACTTAAACAAACCAAAGCAAACCTGTACAGATTCGCCTTTGAAGAAGCGTGTTTGCTAGTCTGAAAATTAACTTCGGTTAGTATCTTTGGTGATACATTTTTTGTTATCCATTTGAATATATTCCGTTATAATCATGCAGTGAAATACTTAAAAGTTTTTATCAATTGAGACCAAACAGATTTCTTGTGTTGCTTTGAGCGACAAAAAATTTAATAATTATTATCTATAATAACTATAATATAATAGTATAATAATTTTCTTGTTCCTAACGACAGAGTATAGAAAATTATTAATCAAAATTAGTATGATTTCATAAATTTCGACACATTATTTTTGAATTGTGCTTGATGGTTTGCTCCGGGGTGATTTTAAAGCGCCTGCCCCCCCCCCCCCCCCCGCGAGCCTCGCCCTGAAGAATTTAGCAGCGGTTGCGCCTTTCTTGCATTATTTGTACATTGTGTTTTTCTTGAGTTTGCAAGCTGACATATAACAAGAAAATTGCCAAGGAAAATTATTTTAATATGCAAACATTTTTATCGGACAGGACTCGACCTTCTGATTTGTTTATTTAAACAAAGTTCTCTTTTTTAAAAAAATGTACTGAAATAAATTCTTACTTTGAAACAACATCTTTCAGGATAACATTGAAAGAAACTTTTCAGGTTATAAAAATTTTCTTTTGTTTATAATTATTTGTTTCCCATGCACGTGTCGCAATTAGGTTCGAGATCTTCTCAGTACCTATATTTTTACACAGTTTTCTCTAAACTCTAAACAATTGCAATTCAAATATAAGTTCAATTTGCTGATAATGACTCTGATGACTCAGTTTCCGTATACCAAAAATTGTTAATTTTACCGAAATAGCGTGAATTTATTCCGTATTACGCTTAAGAGTAAGTACTCAAGATTGTATAAATATGTTTTGTTTAAAGGTTTTTTTATGTATAGGTATTTTTGAGATTTTTTTAACCGAAGAATAATGGAATAAAGTAGCCCGTTCTGTACAACATAATTTATTTTAAGTCAGCAAATGTTCTAGCTTCACTAATATCATTTATTAATATTATATTTATTTTTTTATGTTCGTACGTAGGCATTCTTTTTTACGTTCATATATAGTTGATATCCCTTAATCATAAAATTAACTTTATGAGCAAAGTTGTTTAACTTGTATAAGGCATAATGGCCCGAAAGGGAACCTCTGTCACTCATCTATCAGATTATTAGCTTGTGATGGACAGCATGGTCTAAAGGGTCTTTACAGTTATATTAAATTAGTCTAATTGCTGTTGTAATAGATCTGCAATATTGAACGTACCTATACACTTAAGCTTTTAAAGTTCTTGACACCTATTTGTCTTGCTGCAATTAACCTGTCGATAAGTAACTCTTTTTCTTGCACTTAATGGCATCGTTAACGAAACGAAAAAATTATCATATATAATATTTTGTTACAAATTTGAGCATGGGGATATTTAACGATGAACGTACATCTTGAAAGGCTGCAGAGCGGTACCTACTACTTGCAGTTAGAGGAAAGTGTGTTTGTTGAACGATAATCCATATTCAACGAGACAGTGACAGTGATCGAAAATACAAGTCACGTGGAAAAATTCTTTAGACATCGACTCGACAGTTCGAGGATCGTTGCACACTTTTATATCTGCTTGTGTATTATTGTCACCGAATATTTTCCATTTGAGAAAACTGTTCTTTATGGAAACCCCCTTCCCATAACAGCATCAAGTTCAATGGTATAAAAGTTTAAGAAAGGTTAAAGTTTGTGTGTTATGGAATTCACTACAGGTGATGTATCCGATTAAGGACGTACATACTTTGCCTTGTGTTGGCTTTGTTATGCAGAGGGTTACTTTCAGTAAAGTGGGGGGGGGGGTGTTAATAACAGTAGAAAATTAAAGATCCATTTGATGTAACCATAGCGTTAACAAAAAAATATTCAAAATATAATCATAAGTCCCCTAATAAAGCTTTTTGTGTCAATTAAAGCAGATTTTCCTCCATACTTAAACATGCAACAGTAGTGCCGATTTTTAAAAAGGAGGACAGTAATGATGATGGTAACTACAGACCGATCGTCCTGCTTCCGTTATTTTCGAAAATCTCTAAATCTTGTCCTCTAGAATATTACACTTTCTTGAAAATAACAATTTGTTTATGGTTCACCAGTTCGGCTTTCGACGAGGGCTTAGTATATCGTTGGTGGTGCTTGATTTGCTGAATATCACATATTATTATAGGACTTTTGAGGAGAGGCAGTATGATCTGGGAGCTTTTGCGATCTGAATCAGGCATTTGTTTGAGTTAACCATGAGGTGCTCTTTAAAAAACCTGAACGCTACAAAATTGATAACAGTACCCTGAATCTCAGATCGGGGCCAGACCGTGCAAATTGCTGGCATAGGTATGACAGATAGAATGATAAATGTAAAAGTCCCTGGGGACTCGGTTCTTGTAGTCTTGGACCCCCTTGTATTTTTCAATAATATATTTATTTGTTGGCAAATAATAATTTTATTAATATGGTTTTAAAAGTATATTATTTTCTAATCTTTTTTGTAATAAGAATATTTTAGATAAACTTAGGTACACATTAGAGAAATATAAAATAAAAAATATTGAAATTTTTTAAATATCTTATTGAACAAGAAAATGTAACAAAATAAAGTTGTAATGGAAATTAACGATAATAATTAATAGCCGGTATGCCCTCTGCTAATTAGTAATGCATTGACATGCCTTGACGATAAAACGATCAAACCGTTGACGATATCTTGCGGAATATTGTTCCATTCCTCTACCGCCGGTTGCGACTAACTCCCCCACAGTTCTAGGTGGGTTAATGTGGTTGAACAAAATCCCACATGTTTTCTTTAAGCGGGTTTTTCCTTGCTTTTTCCAGAAATCGTTCAAAGTCTAAAAACAAATCCCTTATGACCCTGTAAGTTCATCGGAAAGGGTCTACCAATCTGTATCTGCGTCGCCATTAATCACCAAGGGCTGACACCAGCCCTTGGTGTTTGTAAGGTTATTGCAAATTTGTAATGAAAAGAACAATTTAATTATGCATTTCCCACAATAATAGATAAAAATCATTTGGAAATTAGGGAAATCGCATTAGAAATATTAAAATAACTCATAAGTTTTTGTTGACA
Source organism: Philopedon plagiatum (assembly GCA_963971165.1). Classification (NCBI taxonomy): domain Eukaryota; kingdom Metazoa; phylum Arthropoda; class Insecta; order Coleoptera; family Curculionidae; genus Philopedon; species Philopedon plagiatum. The sequence goes on from OZ020194.1 coordinate 31,449,726, forward strand.
ACTTATTAGCAATGACAGAACAAAAACTTGTCAAAGCCTAACTGCAATTAGAAGATCTAAATTTAAACCAGTAGTAAGTATGTATTATTTTTAGTGAATCTTGAAAATTTTATTTAACTGCCTTGCTTCTCGTTATCTTTTCGAGTTGAGAATTACATAAAATATTATTCAGTTTTGTTAAATTAGAAGGTATTCTATATCTGTTAGAAATGGACCGAACCGGATATTCATCAAACCGAGTTAGTCGACTTGAAAATCCATGAAAACCGGTTTGCAGCAGACTCTCGAGTCGGTTTGCAAACCGGTTTACAAACCGGTTTCGAATCCGGTTTGACGAATTAGATTTAACAAATTAAATTATTAAATGGTACACTCGAGCCGATTTGTTAAAGAAACTGGATCATTATAGTATCACGGCAAAGACTAGCTTATTCGTTTTAGCATTATAAGGGTTATTAAAAGTGGGTTAATGAAATCCGTAAATGTAATGTTTTATTAGGGGCACAGCGGTTAAATGTTTACTAAAACTATATTGTTGAGATCTACATAAAATCAACGTAACTTTAAAGATATATTACGTGGCGGGGGAGGGAGTAGTAGCATGGAAGGCAAAGCGGTCCAAGGACCGACCGGGAGCGAGTGAACGAGTCATTCCAATCCGATGTGACATAGATGTAAACCAATTTAACTCGGTCCAAGCTCAGCTCGCTTTGCGAAGTCTTGTTAAATCTCTAATCCGTACGCGATAGCATAGCAGCAACTCGGGCTAAGCTCAACTCGGTTTGAAACGGTTTGCGAAGTCGAGTCGTTGCATCTCTAAATTATGTTTTAAAATTTATATTTACCGTCCCCATTTATCATATCGTCGCTGATCTTACCAAGGGGCGAAAGCGACAATTTGCTAATTTTACCAGAGCAGTTTAAAGAAAATAGGTCCTATTTGGAGCACGCTCTTTCTTTAAGTAGTTTATTATTATTTTACTCTATTATGGTATAAGGTAGGTCAAGATACATGCTTACGAAAGACATGTATAGAATTTGAAAAGCCATGCCCTATCACCCCTAAATAGGTACTACATGGATGTTCGCCCATTCGTCAGATTCTTTTGAATAATATAATATGGGATATTCGCCTGCTTTTGTCAATTAACGTGTGAATTAAACAAAAAGCGTAAGTGGCCTTTTAGGCATTTTATTTGTAATAAACGGTCGAGAAACAAAACTTATTGTCAAACACCATCAAAAGTATATTTTTAGTAATATTTATTTAAACAAACATAAAAAAGAAACTCGTTTTGCTCAAAAATCACAAATATTTGTGTTATTAATGCTAAAGTATAACACAAGTATTAATAGTAATAAGTATTAAATATAGTATAAACTAAGAAAGCTCTTATGTTTTTAATAACGGAAACAACAACTAGTTTTAGTAATATTAAAAAAATCCAAAAAAAATCTTCAATAAATTAAAGAAAAAACATATTTTTTTAAACGTGTGCAAGCACACAAATTTTAATAGTAGGTACTTAGAGATGTGCCATGAGAATGTTCTCAGGGGAATATTTTCGGAGAACGGTAAATTACCGAGAAAAACAAATTTTCGAGAATGTTCCATCTCTATGGCTACTAAAAGTAAAAATTTATTTATTTTATTTGTTTTTCACTTAAATAGTAATTTTCGAATCTATATTAAAAGCCTTTAGCTGTTAGGCGTAACACCTAAAATTGCTATTGTGGGATCTAATAATTAGGCAAAACTCCATTGTGTGGATATTCGCCTCTTCGTCTGGTCCTAATAATGTGTTTAGTGTCGCTTATGCCTATAGACGATTTGCTGTATACTGAAAACTACTCGAGCTGGAGGTTCGCCAGTTTGTCAGATCATAGATACCTTTAAATGTAATCACATCATGCACCTAACTCAAAATCGAAGAAAGTGTCGCTTTCGCCTCTTGGTAAGATCAGCGACGATATAATCTGCATAAAAAATAAATTTTTAAATTTTAGCTTGCGCTGACCTTTTATTCGTTGCTAAAACATTTCCGTATACCGAAAGTGCCTCCAGCACTTCTCGAAACTGAGTCTTGCCCCTTTTTCGGACCTTGCTGATTTATTCACTGCAGCTGGACCGCTATAGTGCGAAACTGATACCGAATTTGCTACGATTGATTTATGGCGACATGGTAAAACGAGAGAAAAGAAAAAATGGAAAGCAATTTTGATTTCCTTATTTCGGGTCGATTTATTAAGTGATTTTTAGGCAAAAAAAAATTATATTGTTTTTGACAAAACGTTAATAAGTTTCTACTAAAATTGAGCTTATAAATTAAATAACGTCACTATGATGTCGCCAATTCTCACTGAAAATATTTTTAATTGCATATTATATAGTAAAATGCTATTGGTTGAGGAGAAAATTAATAGTTATTGTCAGTGAGTTGCAAAGTAACCAAAACAAATTAAATCCACCAATTTTTCTTTCTTGTATTTATAATTTATTTGGCAGTTACTTTTAATTATAAAAAGGTTTCCTAACCCTAATCTATTCATAATATAATCTATTTTCATAATAATATCTATTCATAACAAATTTATTTTATCTAGCACCTAAGTTGATCAAAAATAAAATGCTATCCTGGCCTTTGAAGGCCTAGTTTTAAATTTCATTGTACTAAAAATATATGAATGCCAGTCTGTAAAATTGAATATGCTGAAGATTACTGTTAACAATAGTCCTTACAAAGAAAAAAGCAGGGTTACACGCTTCTCCCCAGTTAAGAGCGTTTTCAGCGAACTGGTAGGCCAAGGGATAACATATAACACTGATGGAACGAAAGTATAGAAAATCTAAAGCGATAGCAAAAAAAATGGAAAACGAAAAACAACCAAGTAAAAACAAGTAAACATTTGTTTGATGTTATTGTGTAAATACGACATAACGGCCTTGTATGCTTCCATATTGTCAATGAGAGCCAAATTATGTAAGATACTTTAATGTCCAAAAATCTGACAATTTTTAATAAGATTTGCATAAAAATTGTTGGTATATTTAGATCACTTAGAAAATATATGATATACCATACCACAGAAGTCACATAGATCAGATCACGGATTTATTAAATAAAAGGATACGGGATGATGTAACATTCTTTGAAGCCAAAACAAACCATTCTAAGCGACACTGTAAACACAATTTGTAAACATTGGCCACATCTTCTTTTAACTTGTATTTGTGTACACAAAATACGTTAGAAGCATTACAAGATTTGCTAAAAGTAATAAAAGCCCTAAATTACTTTATTTTCTGCTAAATAATAATAAATTTAAGTTAAAAAGGTTTTATTATTTATAGGTTATGTTATTTCTAAAGGTGTTTATTTAAAGTCGCTCCGAGTCATTTATAAATCTATACGTCGCACTTTTTCTTTTCTAGGTCATTAGACAAAGACGTACGTGTAACCGAGTGTTCAGACCGAGGTTCAGCCGTTTTCCTAAACAACCAGCACAGACAGCAACACTTCTGAGCTCCAACACTCCAATGCTATTGTATCTCTTTCTACTACCATTCTTGATTCAATTACGTAGTAATTCGTAGTCTTGTCTATGTTCGTAGTTCGTAAACTGCTCCCCCAAGAGAATAACAAACAACAAAATATAAGGCTTCATGTTCGATACGCTCACAGTATAGGGATATCGAATCCTTTTATTTAATAAATCCGTGGATCAGATATTATCAGATTGCGTCCTATGAGATGAAGTGTCCAAATTTTAAATTTTCCTAAAAGCATTCAGTGTGTTATGCCAGTGTTTTTTTAGTGAATTTGTGAATAGATCAGAGACAGTCTGGTACTGTTAACATGCCTCTAATTAATCCATCTGCCTTATCATTCGTTTTTGGCTTTTTCTTCCGAAATTACATATTAATCTGTCACTCCCACAACATACTCGATTGGGAAAATATCGGTTGTTGTGTTCAGAAAGTATTTACGGCCAAATTCTCCAACAGTAGACCGGTCTAATTTAACAACCAACAGTTTTAAACTAACAATCGTAATAATAAGATATGTACAGCCAGATTCTTCAACCCTAGTCCGGTCTAGTTTGACAACCAAAAGTTTTAAACTGACAAGTGTAACAATAACACAACTAAGTTTCATACTATGAATGTGTTTCTGGGGTTTTTCGCAAACTTATAAATAAAAGGGCAATTTTAGTACGTATTTTCGACAATAATAGAACTAAATTCATTCTAGCAACCCGTTCCAAGATAAAAATCATTTTGAAATCAAGCAAACCCCGGAAATATCAGAATAATTCATAAGTTTTTAATGAAGACTTATTAACAATGACATGACAAAAACCTGTCAAAACATAACTGATCGACTAGAAGATCTTAGTTTAAACCAGTACTAAATCTTAATCCTTCTTAGTGAATCTGAACGGTAATTTTTATACTATGAATTTGTTTTTCGCAAATTATAAAGGAAATGGCAATTTTCGGACGTACTTTTTACATTAATAGAACTAAATTCATTCTACCAACACTTTCCGAGAAAAAAAATCAAGCAAATCGCTGATATATTAGACTAGCTTGCGCCTGCGATTTCGTCCGCGGTATAACAATTTTACTCCATTACAAGCTTTGAACCACCATTTGACCTCCTTAGGGGTAGATTTATTAGCAACTGTAAAACACGTGTTTAATATTTTATTTTTTGGAGTACTTCCATGAAGTTTCAAGTTAATAGGACCATCTAATATTTAATTAATAAGTGCAAAAACCTGTCAGATCCTAACTGATCAACCAAAGGATCTTAAGTTAAACTAGTATTAAATACTAAACGTTTTTAGTGAATTTGACCGTTAGTGTTTTGAAAGTTTTTCTTCTGTAAAAACAGATTATACCTTTTGTTTTTTCAGTATGTCACCGGCGTAATACCCCATTACTACTATTTAAAAAATGTGACGTTTAACGTAAAATTAAATGAATAAAGAGCTAAAGGGAACCAATATGCTAACAAGTTCCCTTCACGAAAAGATTCTCCATAGACTCATGTTTCAATAATGTAAACATTATAAGTTCTCTACCGGCGCTTGTATCTTTTTTACAATTTCAGATCTCACTCTCACTAAATAGTAATATCGAGAGTGAGATCCTTCTTGTCAAGACGATTTTAGTTACTTGCAAGATTTTTACTTTTGATAGTTGTGTAATTGGTGCTTAAAACACAGGAAATTTTAAAATTTATCATAAATCTCTTAATACGTAAGATAGAAACAAAAAGAGAAAACAAAAAAAAGGAAGCTGAGGCTTGGCGCCACCCAGAAACCTCAATAAGTTAGAATACAATCTTCAGAGGTCACTAGCAAAATTGACAAATCAATTAGGTGTCACAGTTTGTCCTGTATCTCTCTTCAGGATAAACCTGATTTAGGTAACAAGAAATACATAGTAGACATACAGGGATTTCATCTGAACTTTTTTTTGCCATTCGATATTAGGTGAAAAAATCATCATTTATCTCAAAAGTTCAGAAGTTTATATAACGCATAAACAATAAATACGAGGGTAGATGCCTATGCTTCACCCCTGACACTCTTCCAATAAATCTACATTCAAACATTTTTTCTAAATTTTTCAAAATGATCTGTTTTAACACTAATACACTTGTTCCATCGGTGTTCCAGCATTTCATTTCATAGCCGCCTGTAAAAATTCTTTTTCGACCTCTGAAAACCATGCACCTCTCTACAGCGGCTTCTTGGTTGCTTGGAAACATTTTTCCACGCAAATATTTCTTTAATTTTTGGAACAGCCTGTAGTCACACAGGGTAGGTGTGGCGAATATGGTGGGTATTCCATCAATTAGAAGCCTGCTTAATGGATGGTAGCCATAGCAACACGGGAGGTATGACTGGAAACGTTTTATTCTGATGATGGAACAGCACAACATTCCTTAACTTTTCCCGGCGTTTCTCTTTAGGAGTCTCCCGCAAGTTTGCATAATAGGCCCCTGTAATGCTGTCTTCCTTTTGCAAATAATCAGTCAGGATGATTCCTTTAGCATCCCAGAACACCAACAGCAAAGCCGTTTCGGCAGACGGCACCACTTTTAATTTGCGTGGTGGAGAAAAGTCGCTATGTTCCATTTTTTACTTTGGGCATTGGTCTCAGGATCATAGTAATGTACCCAGGACTCATCTATGCTCACATATCGACCAAAAACGATCTTTTTGTTGCTTGTTACATTTGCAAAAGACGCTCGCAGATCAATTCTCTGTTTCTTTTCTGATCGATGGTCAACATTCGGGGAACCCATCACTCTTTTCATATATAGTTCTTTAGTAAGTATGTATTGCATCACATGATACGTTAAGCCAGTATCTTCAACAGTTTACCGGATGCGTATTCGTACACCATATCGTGCACATTTTTAATATTTTGGTCTGTGGTTACCGTCACCAGAGGACCATTGGCATGTCGGTTTTTACAAGATGGTCTTCCGCGCTCAAAACCTCAGCACTAGTGTTTGAGTATGTCAAAGCAACTGCACACTCCTCGGTAGTTTCCACAATGTCTTGCTGGATTTAGTTGGCATCATACACTTTTTCTACACATTTTACTGCTACTCCCTGCTCAGCAGGTTGCATTTATATGGAAGATCACGACACACAGTTACAGAATAAACCACAGCACGAAAACACTTTAACATACAAAGCTAATATTTTGTAAATATAATCTATAAACTTCTGTTGATAGTCAAAAATATTAATCAAGCAGGCGCCAGCAAATAGGTTAGGGGCGGAACATAGAAATCAGCCATCGGCTTCAAAGACTAAAATCTTGCCTCGAGAGTGACTTAAAAGGTTTAAGATTTACTACTGGTTTAAATTTATATTTTTTAGTTGATCAGTTAGGTTTATGTTGTTTGTGGTAAAGTCAATGGGTCGCCATTGCAAACTTACTTTATTTCCGCGATTGATTTCCAAATTATTGATACCTTGGAACTCATTGCTAAAATTAATTTATTTCTACTATCGAGGAAAATGCATACTTAAATTCTTTATAAGTTTTCGAAAAAACTCAGAAATTAATTCATTATACCTAGATATTAAACTTAGTTGTCTTATTCTCACACTTGTCAATCAAAACCCTTTATTATCAAATTAGTTCGGTCTTAGCAATAGTGAATCTGACCGTTAGTGTTAAATTACCTAAATTAAAACATGATCATTAAATGTCAGAATAAGTTTCCAAAAAATTTCTTGAAATAATCAGATTTCCAAAAAAGGTTTAAGATTTAGTACTGGTTTAAATTAAGATCTTCTAGTTGATCAGTTAGGTTTTGACAGGTTTTTATCCTGTCATTGTTAATAAGTCATCATTAAAAATGGACGAGTTAATTTAATATTTTATCGATTTGCTTGGTTTCAAATGATTTTTATCTTGAAACGTGTTGCTAGAATGAATTTAGTTCCATTATTGTGGAAAGTACGTACTACAATTTTCGTTTTCTTTATAAATTTACGAAAAAAATCAGTAAAAAATTCATAGTGTAAAACTTAATTGTCATATTCTTACACTTGTCAATTTAAACCCTTGATTGTCAAATTTAGACAAATTAGACCGATCTAGCGTTGGAGAATCTGGCCGTTATTGTTTTATATATGACATATGGAGTGCCTGGTAATATTTTTTTACTTGCTTCTTAATTTGTAAATCTCTCATACCTGTAAAAGAGCAAGCCAGTAAGTCCCTACGAGTAGCAGAGCCCGAAGCAGATAGTTAAAATATTTTCTATATTCATATGGTTATTCGAATGTAAAAATACGCTGCTATTTTTAATCCATATTAAAGAAAGTTCATGCATAAGCAGACACTCACTTAACTGTCACAACACACAATCCCCTTTAATCCACGGACGCATATTATTATATTAAACATTCATATCGCAACGACAAAAAGTACACAAAGCAAACGCTGCAAAAACTCGCGTATAAATCCCGGCAGTCAATTTGCATTCGTATGCATAATTTTGAGATGTGTTTTAAAGGGACGCGCCCAGTCGGAAACGGAAGCCGGTACATGGCGCACGGATATCGACTTTTTATATGTATTTACATTTGTTATTTTGGTAATATAAAGCAATAGGGGCGAGGAAAATGGAATTTTGATCTTGTATGAGAAATGATACAGTTTTACATGTACCAGGTAAAATAGGAAGCACACCATCATTGTTTCTTAGAATCTGATTGCAAATATGAAAATATTTAAGAATCTTATAAAGTTTAGTTAGATTTGCTAAAAAATTAAATTTATTGTAACGACATTACAGTCTACAAAATAAAGACAAAAAGAAAATTTGCCGTGCCGTTCAAAGCCTTGAATGGAAACGTTCCTAGCGATAATATACCCTTATGGTACAAGGGGACTACCAAACATGTTAATACCCGACTGTAATAAGTTTTTATATGTTGTAGATGAGTTATAGTCCGACACATGGTAAGTTGTATGCGAGGAAAGGGTGAGGAAACGATAAAAAATTAGGTGGGCGGAGCTTACATACAAATCATTCAGTAAGCAGCTAGATACGCCATTATTACTGTAGACGCCAGCCTATTAACCTATCAACCGGAAGAACGATGCCACTTGTTAACACCGTTGTCCATTTTCCAAAGATTCGCATTATTTTAATCTTGATGAAGATTTTATTATTATTTTATATATTAAACCATATCGCTCAACATTATTGCGAAAAATAATTTTCAGTAACTTATTTACTTTAGTTTAGTTTGTCAGTTTGGCCACATACTAATTTTTTGCTGCATTATTTTAGTGGTCGAGTTTTCGTATGTCGAACTATATCCCTCAGTACGAGTACGACAGGCTTATACCTTCATTTTATTGATATATTTATTTAAATTTTTTATTATTATGTTTCAGATCTATTATTTCCAAAACAAAAACCCGTGACACAATATCCTTTGACCCTCGCATTGAGGGGGAACCCCTCTATACCATATGTATATAAAAATTATTAACGTGTTTGGTAGTCCCCTTGTTAGCTATATCCCTGAACATTATGGCATATGGATGGCATGTCAGCAGATGACCTGATGGACTCCAAAACTTGCACTTATTTTATCACATTTTCAAGCTCCTTATAACAACCAGCTAGCTGGCCGATGACCCATATAAAGCCTATACCCAAAAAAGGGTTCCAAATTGCTTTTCTCACATTATAGCTTGAAACTACGATTTTTTTAAATTCACATCTGACCTTTTTAATACACAACTGGAATAAGTGCATTAAGATTTACGGCCAATTCCACAATATAGCTGCTTTGACACAAAGTAATGCCTTCAGCCAACTATGGCATGGTGCACTCCTCGACATTTTTTCTCTCAAACCCTGTTAGTACAGGATCCGAAGTAAGCTCGTCCTTCACCGATCTGCTTACCGGATGAAAAGTATTTTTTATCAAACATAATATGTTAACAAATATATCGCGAATGGGTTGCCTAATGAAATATGGTCATAGCGATCATTAATCATCAATGCTGTAATTCATTTTTTATTAATATTTCACTCACTTGCTTACCAAACGAACTTAATACTAATCGAAAGTATAAAGCATAAGGGACATGCAAAAGTTAGGTTGCCTACCTTTTTCGTGTCCTATTACCGGGTTGCCAGGTATAAACAGGTGAGTCGATACTAGTAATTTGCACTCATGTGCTTGCTCATTGAAACAATCATATACTAAAATAAAGATAATTTTATTGCGAACACGATGGTATAAGGTTGCCTGCGAAAAATCGGTCATGAATCACGGTTGCCAGGCTTTGAAGTTTAAAAATTGGAGCAAGCGATACGCGACAGGGAAGCATAGCGCGTACTATTCGGTGCGATAGAGGAGGAGGCAGCATAGCAGCAGCGCGAGACGCGACTTTCGGATGGAAAGAGTGCGCATGCATGTATTTCTATTGTTTTATAATAAACTTTTTTTTACATGACACTAATGTGTTCATCATTTTACATACATTTTACATACCCTAATTTTGTTCATATTAAAAGTACAAATTTCATTTTTGGGTTGAAGCTTTAGTTGACAAAAACAATTTTTTTGCCATAAAAAAACAATTGAATATCGATTGTGGTTTCTCCGAAGGCGAGTTTAAGTTTTTTATTTTAAATGGCAACCTACCAATTTTTTTAGACCATTAGCTAGCTCTTTAAATTCCCTTTTCGGTGATATATCACAAGTGATAGTTTGCTTTCAAAATGGCGGCACTGGAGGCATTTTTCTGAGTTTGAATAGGTCGCCATTTTGAAGTCCCTGGTTGTTATTTTTGTAAAATAATTCATTAGTTTAGTCAAGAAGATTGTTTAACTTTTATTTTTTAACGTGATTTTGTAAAACTCTTTTTAAATAATTTGTATTGGCAAATTTATGTTTTACTAATATTGCCCATTTTAAAAAAAAAATGAGGCATTTTTCTGAGTTTGAATAGGTCGCCATTTTGAAGTCCCTGGTTGTTATTTTTGTAAAATAATTCATTAGTTTAGTCAAGAAGATTGTTTAACTTTTATTTTTTAACGTGATTTTGTAAAACTCTTTTTAAATAATTTGTATTGGCAAATTTATGTTTTACTAATATTGCCCATTTTAAAAAAAAAATGTTCACCAAGACATTAAATAGAAAGTACCAAAAGTAAAATAGTCGTCGTGTAGTGCATGTTATTAATTGCCCAAAATTATCAACAAGACATATTTTACCGGTTTTCTCCCAAAAAATATGACATAAGACAAACTACGTTAAGAATAACATTATTTATGACACATAAAATCAGATTTATGCATTCACCTAAGTGGGCTGTTTTTCAACGCCAACTTAGGTAAATGCATAGGCGATTTTATGTTAAATAAATGTTCTTTTTAACGTACTTTGTCTTGTTTGTTTGATATTTTTTTTTTTTTTAGAAAAAAACCGTTAAAATGTGTGTTTTTGATAAGTTTAGGTAACTAGTAACATGTACTACGCGACGGCTATTTTACTTTTGGTACTTTCTATTTAATGTTTTGGTGAAAATTTGATTTAAAAATGGTCCATATTAATAAAACATAAATTTGCATATATACATTATTTAAAAAGAGTTTTAAAAAATGATTTTAAAAAATAAAAGTTAAACAATCTTCTTCACTAAAAAAATGATGAAAAATGAAAATAACAACCAGAGACTTCAAAATAGCGACCTACTCAAACTGTGAAAATGCCTCCAGTGTCGCCATTTTGAGTGCAGACTACCACTTATGCTATATCACCGAAAAGGGAATTTAAAGAGCTATCTAATGGTATAAAAAAATTGGTAGGTTGCCATTTAAAATAAAAAACTTAAACTCGCCCCCGGAGAAACCATAATTGATATTCAATTGTTTTTTTATGGCAAAAATGTGTTTCCGTCAACTAAAGCTTCAACCCAAAAATGAAATTTGTATTTTTAATATGAACAAAATTAGGGTATGTTAAATATATGTAAAATGATGAACACATTAGTGTCATATAAAAAAAGTTTATTATAAAACAATAGAAATACAAGCATGCGCACTCTCTTTCATCCGAAAATCGCGTCACGCGCAGCTGCTATGCTGTGTCCTCCTCTATTGCACCGAATAGTACGCGCAATGCTTCTCTGACGCGCATCGCTTGCTCCAATTTTTAAATTTCAAAGCCTGGCAACCGTGATTCATGACCGATTTTTCGCAGGCAACCTTATGCCACCGTGTTTGCAATAAAATTATCTTTATTTTAGTACCTATATGGTTCAATGAGCAAGCAGATGAGTGCAAATTCCTAGTATCGACTGACCTGTTTATACCTGGCAACCCGGTAATAGGACACGCAAAAAGGTAGGCAACCTAACTTTTGCATGTTCCTTATGCTTTATACTTTTGATTAGTATTAAGTTCGTTTAGTAAACAAGTGAGTGAAATATTTAAAAAAAAATGAATTGCAGTATTGATGATTAATGATAGCCATGACCATATTTCATTAGGCAACCCATTCTCGATATATTTGTTAACATATTATGTTTGATAAAAAATACTTTTCATCCGGTAAGCAGATCGGTGAAGGACGAGCTTACTTCGGATCTTAGACTATGTGTCTGTATTAGTACTTTAGTTGGGAACCGTACATTTATCAGTGAACATCAAATCTAGTTATTTTACATTAACATATTACTCGTTTCTGCTACAAGTAACATTCAAAGTTATGGTAGCAATGACCTCCATTCCCAATTCCATTTCTCTAAATCAATTCCAAGATTTTATCCTTTTTGTAGAACCTTCAATTAGTTTTTAACTTTTCTAAAACCCAACCATGTTTACGGCCGCTCAAAAAATTAAACTATAATATCCATTCCATGAATGAAGAACAAAAGTCATTCAATCTTTTTGGCATCGCTTTTAAACATTGTATTAGCTGGCACAAACACGTTACTTTAAGTGGTTCATCATGTGTTAAAAAGCTTACATAAAAAATACTTGTCCTTCCTCAATCTATACCAATTTTATTAAACTCGATTGAGCTTTTTTCATGTGTTCACACGCACATTTTGCGGCAACTAAAAATCCCTTGTTTACTTTGCAGCACACTGTAATAAATAACCCTATGCGCGAGAATAGAACCAATATTTTAATTTTCACTAGCAAAAAATAAAAGCTTCATAAACGGATAATGGCACCGACACAAAGAACTGCACTGCCATTAAAAAAAACTTCATTATTAAAAACGTTACAGCCTTTCATTAACAGCAAACACTGTTTTCTTTTATGTTCCCTAATGGGTAGCTATTTAATGAAGGCAGGTGATAAAATGAAGCGGTCGAAAATACTGCAAAATGTTAATTTTGGATTAGTTCACGCGTCTTTTGCTAAAGTCGGTCTAATTTGACAATCAAGGGCTTAAATTGATAAGTATTGGAATAGAAAAACCAAGTTTTGTACTACGGTTTTATTGCTGAGTTTTTTTGCTTTATCCGGAAAACAGCAATTTAAGTAGATATTTTTTAAAATAATAGAGCTAAATTCATTTCTGAAACATGTTCTAAGATCAAAATCATTTGGAAACCCAACAAATCGCAGAAATAAGAGAATAATTTATAAGTTTATGATGACTATTTTTAAATAATAACAAGACAAAAACTTTTCAGAACCTAACTGTGGAACTTGGCAGATCTCCATTTAAAGCTATACCAAGTGTTAAACCTTTTTAGTGAATCCCTCGGTTGATTTTTTCCATCAATTTTATGCCTTTTTGTAGCCTTCACTGAAAATTCATTGGTTTTTAAACCAAATAACAACATAACATGTTAATATAACAACAATTTGTTGTTATGTTAACAAGTTATTTGGTATTAAACGTTAAACAAGCCAAAATAGCAATGAATTATGTAAATATGCTTAAGTTAGATTTGTTGGTTTTGATTTTAGCAAAAAATTAGAAGTGCATAATACTTTTTTTAGTTTAGGTTTCGTTTTTATAAGTTTTCGATCTCAATACGACCCTGTAAATTACCGAGTCGACTTTAAGACTCTAATTGTATTGAAATCTAAATTGATAGTTTTGACAATTATTTCACTTTCTATTTTTGTATGTTTATTAAGTATGTGTTTTTCTTTTGTTTCAGGTATGAATAATAAGTAAGATCTGTTTTAATCAAGTTTTTGGAATGTGGTAAGTAATTTTTCCTAAAAAATTACATCATCTCTTCAAGAGCCAAGGTCAAACAACAATGTATTATTTATTTGTACTGAAAAAATCTATTACTTATTTCTCAGTCGACGTCAAATCACACCATCAATGACAACAAATGACAATTTCTAGAGTTACGCTGTATAGGGCACATGTGAGATTGATATAACGGCCCATGATATTAATTTGTATTTAATTCACAGTAGAGATTATACAGAATTATCTAAAATCACAATCGAAAGTTAATAATGAACCTAAAACAGAGCAAAGCTGCCAAAAAAACTCGTTAGGTTCTCAAAACTTTGATTTAAGATGCCATAAGTAGGTAACAAAGGAACCTTGCTAGTCAGGCATGGGTAGAGTTACTTTTCATAACTATTAAGACCATGAAGATCCCACGATCCAACTTTAGTTATGTATGGATGTTTTGTAACGAATGTGTCATAAAAATGCATTTGAATTCTGTCTTGCACAGAATAAATAAGAAATAAAAACTTTTGGTATCAGCCTTTTTATTTATCAAGTGAAAATAATAAAAGCAAATAATGGTATTTTGAAGACTTGCTTATTATTTATTTTTTTTTTTTGATTCTTGTTTATTCTGTGCAACTCCGACTTTAAATGTATTTTTCTAAAAAACAGTTGCTCCTAGCGACATTAATAAAGCATACCTTTTTATAAGTAAAAAAGGTAGGAGAATAAGAATTTGAACACTTGCTTATTATTTATTGTTATTTGTATTTCTTGTTTATTCTATGTGCAACACTGAATTCAAATGCATTTTTTTTCAAAATCAGTTGCTTTTAGCGACGTTAATAAAGTAGGTATACCATTTTTTAAGTAAAACAAGTAGGGGAAGAAGAACTTCTATTCAGAAATTGTGTACACTGAAGCACAAAAAAGTTGAGACGTTTTAAAATTTTATTTACTGCCTGATGTGACGTCCCCTACAAAATATAGCAAATTTGAGAATGGATTTGCTTTTCCCAACCCAAGAATCCCCGCGCGCCAAACTTTGTGACTTTATTTAATGTCTTTCAAAACATATGGATAAAAATGTAAATACAATTTTTAACACCCTGTATCTCTCTTATTATCAACCTTAGTAGTAAGTTAGGTTAAATCGACCTAAATTGAGCCAGGAAAGCCACTGCTAGGATATGGCCCATTCGTTACCAAAAACCCTGGTATGGTAAGGTAAGGTATGAACGACTTTTAATTTTTTTTAAAGTATACTTTTTTGCAAAAAATGATTTTAAAAAATAATCTTTGTCGAAATTTCTTTTCGAAAGTATCCGATGTGTTCGCATAAAAAAACAACGGGCCTGAAAAGAGCTTTCAAATAGTGATGTAAGGATACGTATCCAAAAATCCGTTGGATCCGAATATTAAAAGAATCCGGATTATCCGGAACCGGCCGAGAACTTGAATACGGATTCGGAATCAAAATAAATTCGCATCGGGTGGTTACTAATGCAAAGTGCAAAGAGAAAACGGAATCGGAATCGAGTGTAAGCGAACAACACGGTCTGCGATTTGGCATATTTGATATTGTGCTTTCTCTTTCTAATGACATTTCCTAAAAAAAGATGGCATAGTTATCGGGGTAACGGGTATCATATGAGATGAGACCCATTGGTTAAACTAGTCCCGCCTCACCCGAACCGAATTCAAACGAGAACGGCGCGACGCGGTGCCTTCTTATCCCTAAACTTCGACTTCGACTGGTATGATACCGATACCGCATCGACCTACCTAGCCGTGTATCCGGATAGAAAATGTTTTAGTCTGTTGCATGCATACGTATACATGATCTGTAACCGCTTTCGCGCGGGTCAAGAAATGGATTCGTATTCGGATAATGGATACGGATATTAGCTGATTCCGATTCCGTATGATTCGGATATCTAATGAATACGGATATTTACAACACTACTTTCAAATAAGCTATGAGCTGTTGCTGTTAAATCATACGAAACGGAGACATCACAGTTTAGACCCCTGCACAGTGTCGCGCCATATATGGAGATAGTGACAAAAGTCGATATCTCAAAAACAACTCATCCAAACTCCAATCTGTAAACGCAGTTTTACCACACTGTCCGAGATCTATAATATGTGCAAAATTTGTTTACATCTATAATATTTGACACAATAAATACAGAGTGTTATGGAAATGATTACATATATTGGAATGGGTGACTCCTGGGTTAGTCGACAGATATAA
The DNA here is from genome assembly GCA_963971165.1 of Philopedon plagiatum. Lineage (NCBI taxonomy): Eukaryota > Metazoa > Arthropoda > Insecta > Coleoptera > Curculionidae > Philopedon > Philopedon plagiatum. Next base: position 31,465,712 of record OZ020194.1, read on the forward strand.
CCAATACTTTTTTTTCTTAAATCGAACATTTTAAAAATTTTCAAAAATACCCTAAAACCCGTCCATGTTCGACGCACCTGGCTGAGCGAACACATTGCCCGACATGGCGCTTGACAGAAAATTGCGCGTGAAAAACTTAAAAAAAATGAATTTGTTGTAACGTTGTCAGACATATAAATCTTTGAGGATAATTTATTTTCTGTTTGAAGTGTAATTTAAGACACAGGTAAAAAAAATTTAAACCTTTTCCTAAGTCAAGAGAAAAAATTATTAAAAGGGCTACTGCGAAATCACTCCTTTTTGTCAGCAGCCTTAGTTTTAACCAATATTTGCCTGACATAATTTAAATATCAATAATTAAAACTAATAAATAAGTTTCAAAAAATGATACTTATTTAGTAGAAAATATGTTGAAAATGGCCTCCTTCTTTGCTTCCAAACAAGCGTGCTTCTGCAGCGTATTGTCCAGAACCTGTTAAAGGATATTCTTTTTAATGCTTGTTTTTTTACCAATCAATTTTTTTCTTCCCGATAATAATCGGCGATTGAATTTTTTTTAATTTTACAAGGTGACATGCTCTGACCATGCATACGTTCTGTTTGGACTTGGATGCATTGCTCTCTCTTTTCTCGTTCTCGTTTTTATCGCTCTTCTCTCTTCATCTATTTCTTGCGGCAATAGGAGCTGATGACTACGGCTTTCACGCTCCTTTTTTCTGAACTGAAGCTGTGATTGGTTGAATATCTGGCATAGCGGCACGTTAAGTGACTGCGCAACATCAAAACGTCATAACGGGTACGTGTAGTGGTACCGTTAGCTCCTCTGGCGCACTTTGACCGGGCGGCTTTTAAAATTCTGTCATTCTCCTAGGGGGAAAAAGTTTTCAATTCTTTAATGATGCTATGGTATGTGTTTATAGTGTTGGCCATCTATAAGAAAGCAAAACATTTCGTGGTGTTTGTTGGACTTTCATGATTTAACCAAACGGCTGGGTTGTATTGTGTAGTACTAGTAATAAACTTTATTATTACTTGAACAGCGGGCGAGTCCGACAGAGAAAGTTTGTTTCTTGTTTTGATTTTAATTCTACTCAGAGCCTCATTGTGCGTCATTTGGAAGCGCGTGGTCGTAAAACACTTTGTCATTTGTCACACTTTTCGTTTTGAATTTTTGTCGGAAATAAGTGCGCTAGGCAAGTGTAAATTCAATGATGCATTTGAAACAACTTTTCCTTGTATTAAATAATCTTATGAGTATTTTTACGTTACCTGGTAGTACTAACGTAGACTGTGAAATACTCTAACGAAATTAAACATTACTGGACAGATGAAAAAAGTCGAATGGCTGTTTTAACACTGGAAGAGATTATGAAGGTAAAATTTATTATTAATTTAAGTTGTGAGGAATTTCGCTTCAAAATTAAGGAAGATATAAATAAACCTGTTAATAAAAGCCTAATATTTTGTTAAATATGATTAAAAATAGGTAAATAAAAAAAGTACATGCTTAAGTATTAGGATTTGTTTTTATTTGAAGCTAATCTTGAACTAAAACTTTTTTATAAAAGGTCGGCCTAGTTGAAAATTGTTATTGAAATCTTGGTTTGTTCTTCTTTCAGCTGTTCTCTGGAGTTGTGCTATTTTAAATTTTTGAAATTGAGTGTTTTGAAAGCGTTAAGGTGAGTTTATGCAGACTACTTCAAATTTAATTTAGCCCTATATTAACTTTACATTTAATTTAGTACGAGTTAAATACACATGAAGGCATGAGAGCGTTTGTCCACAACTTTGATTTTAACTTTCAATACTCTAAAAATTTCTTAGAGCAACATTAAAGTTAACTTAAGGTTAAATTAAATTTAAAATGGTCTGCATAAACCCACCTTTAGTAGGATTTCTTTCTTGAAAGATAATACAAATATTATTTTTTCAAACTTGTTACGTATGAATATGGTAGAGAGACTTGGCAATGCCACAGCGAGTACTGACTTCAAAACAAAAGTTTTTTTCTGTGACTGACATTGTTCAATGTTTTTTATATGGCCATGAAGTTATTCCCAGTGGTGCGCAGCTACTAAAAAAATTTTTTTGAGAGCCGAAATCTACCTTTAGTTTTATCGTGAAGCGCCATTTATGAATATTTTTATTCGATCTGAATTCATATCAGGATTTACCGGTTTCAATATATGCAGTGAATTTCATAATACCCTGTATATAAATAAATTTGTAAAACAATATCATTTTTCGGGTTTTTTGACATCGGGATTGAAAAATGAGATTTTTTTTCAGTGAAATTTGTTTAATAATTTCATAGATAAAGCCACGGGTGACATAAAAATGAAAAGCTAAACATGATATACTAAACAAACAGACATTAACGAACTTAACCTTGTACAAAGTAACAATAGATCATTTACATATTTATTTATTCACTGTTTAGTACAACTAATGCTGATACAGACTACCCAGAATCCGAAATGCGTCATCACTATTAGGTACGTCATGATCTAAACCTAATCTAATAGGCACCATGGCTATGAGGAACAAGAAGTCGTCTGTACATTCAGTATTAGTAAAGGTTTGCTTATACTAGCTATGCCCAGAACTGCCGTCGAAGCCCCACTTACTGTTTCAGCCAATAATTTCTCTCTTCTAGACCGATCAACTGAACAATATTTTCTGCTGATTTATGTAAAAGTGCTGATTTACTTCTGCAGACAAGTCTCTGATACGTTCAAGTTGGAAGGTAAAATAGCGTTTTTTGTTTTTTCAATTTGGAAATAGCTAGGAAGGCAGTTCTTGCTCTTGACATTATGGACCTAAAAATGTATATTTTCTCACAGACAGATCTACTCGTAAATCTGGCATAAGAGCTAAAGCCTCAAAAGCAGTGTGGATCTTAGACCTTCAGTTTCACATCTCGATGCAGCATCCGCAGCGGACTGTAGTTCATCCGAAGTTCTACCGGCTAGGTCCGCTACGCGCCTTCTCTTCGTCCTCATGGGCGCTTCCTCGAAGGAAACTCGAGGTCTGCCTATCGGCGGCTGGGTCATGGTTGTTCGTTGTCCGGCGACGGCTCTTGTAGAATACGTCTACCGTATATTACTTGACCTAGCTCATTCGCGCTGCAGGAGTTGGTCACTCGAACGACCCACTCGCTCCCACTTTTTGCCCATTTTCAAGCCAAGCAACCGACTGCATCTCATGACTTCTGCTTTTGGCTGATCGGAGGGTTCGCCCACATTCATAAGCAATACAACTTTTGATATGTCTTTTGTTTTTGGTCCCCTTTTTCACTTTGCAACCACACTTCTACCATGTCGGCATTTTTCACAGCAACATCCGCGCCTAGAAAAAAAATCATAGCTCCTAAAGTCTCAGCCGACGGTCAGGGATGAATTCCGAGGGTATCCCGGGAGGACCCCCCCAGCAAGAAAAATCCCCCGGGGAATGTCTGTAAAATACAAAAATTGATTTGCTTAAAGCATAGTTTACCTATATTCCCCTCCAATAAGAATTTCCCCCCGCCCGGAAAAAAAGTCTGGATTTAACACTGCCGACGATGATCAAGACTTTTTGTAATCAAAGTAGATATATGACAAATGCATAAAAATATTTTGAAGGTGATTTTAAAAAAAAATCTAAGCAAAGTTTTAAAATGCAGAAGAAAATTAAATTTTGAGTAGCCGACATTGGCAAGTAAAAGTCATCAATCGCGCATGGTACAAAAATATTGTTTACAGGAGTATGAAGGACTCACCAGCTTGAACGGAAGCCATATTGTTTTGTCGAAGAAAATGCAAACACGTAAACACATAGAGAGCAACTTCGACGAGTGACCCATAGCGAATGTAAACCAAAATACCAATAGGCTTCGATATTCAAAAGTTGCAGAAAAACAATAAGTAAAGTACAGCCAATCAGGATGAAGTGGTATTCTCGCATGATGCAATGACTAATAATCTTCCTAATGACGGAGTTAGAGTACCGAAATTATAAAGTCTAAAATTCCCTTTGCGATGACTTTTGTCAAAGGGACGCGACACTGTGCCCTGGTACGATTTGATATGGACTCTATTAAAGACTAAATTAATTTAAATAGTATTTCTATGAAAGTTTTGTAGCTCTTTTAGTTAAGTTATTAAGTTAAGTTAAGTATTTATGTTAGCTAAATATTTCTTAGAATATCTTTCAACAAAATGTCTAAAGAATTTGTAATAATAAATGATAAATTTGAACAGGGATATAATTTAACTTATCCATCAAGTTAGTACTTACATGCATAGAATGTTCAACTTACAATATCATTTTTATAATATTTCTGTTTTTGTAAGTAATGTTATACAATGGAAATTAATCGAAAAACTGATTTGGTACATTAAATTTGAAAAGCTGTGAATGTATTAGTAACATAATCTTAACTGTTAGTCGACCAAGTTTCGATCATTTTTAAAAAATTTTTACCAAGGTTCTTTTCGAAAGAAAAGTTACCGCAAGCATGGTACAAAACTTAGTTTACTTATTTTAAATTAACCCTTAATTGCTAAGTTATATCGGTCTAAAAGATAAAACTCGATAGTGAATCTGCTGGTTTACTTCAAGCGTACTTGTTTTTGTACAGTTCATTAACTGAAGTAGGTACTGAAATATTGCTACATTAGATTGAAAGAAGCTGTGAATCATATTTTGTCCAATTGTGTTTTCAGATTAATGTAGTCAGTCAAAATTTTTCGAGAAAAAGTGCAATGTAGACATAAAAAGTAACTCTGGCATACGCAAGTTTTTATTTACTTAAAATTTACTCGACATGTGATAAAAAGCTAAAAATTAACTTTAATTGTGTCCACCAACTGACCCAAACTTCACCCGCATAACCTAACAAGAACCTAAAGCTAGAAACTTTTTTATCCCTGGGGTCAGGCCGTGGCAGTGTCATTCTCGCCGACCCATTGTGTGACCACAATGGCTCTATCAAGTTGCCATTATTGCCGAACGGCGGCTTTTATGCGTCCCTTTCGTTCCCCCGCATTCCCGCAACATTTGCTTCTGACTATCCAAACAAATTGTTTGTGTGTTTAATGGGAAAAGAGCGCGCTCACTGCTTGCCAGTAAATAGTAGACTAAGCAATATTTCCTTTAGTAGCTTTCCGGTTTCGGTTTATTTTATTATTTTCTCTTGTGGAAAAATTTGTTTCTTTCATTTTTCACTTACTTTATTTACTTTTTGCTATTTTTTTAAAATCCGACTATTTTTTGAGGTTTATAAGAATAATTTTTTCATACATATTCAATTTTTGATTTTATTTAATAGTTATCGCTTTTTATTTTTTAATGCCTTATAATTATAAGGAAAAGCATTGCGCAAGCAATAGCCTTACAATGTTTAAAGCTTGAAGCTGGGCTTAGAAAGTATGGAAACTCCTACAGCCGGTTGCACGAAGCTTTTAATCCAGTGTTAAATCCTACATAATTCATTTTTAAAAATTAAAGTTAGCCAGTTTAACATAACGTTTCGTGTACAGAAACTGTCCAAAATAAGTCCGTCAATGATTAAACAGACAATTACCACTACAAAATCCTTAGAGATGTTTTTTTTCATTTCTTTTTAACACAGACTTGGACACGTTTATTTTTTCATTTGCTTTTAACACAGCGAGAACTTGACTCTAAATTAAACCATTTCCACAATATGCTGTGACTTAATTCATCTCTTTGGTAAAATATTTGATAAAATATTAGTTAGTTTGACACAAATTTGCATTTCAATACAAAAAATTAGAAGGAAAATATTTTCTTCAATATTTAAAATTAAAATTATACACTTCTGTACTGCAGACGATCATTTAATTTATTATTAATAACGTGCATACCATTGTATGCACACGATAATAAAAAATATAGGAAAAATAAAGCTAATTAATATCGTTAATTTTAACATAAAATGTGGTCTATTTGAATCCTATACCACATTGTTGTTCTTCAAAATTTTTACAAATAAAACCATTTTTTGCAACTCTTATATATATTTATAATTATACGGTTGAATATGGAAAAAATTAAATTATGGCACTAAATAATTAGAAGATTTTAATACTGGAGAATCAAATATGAAATCAGGCTTTAATTAATTTTTCGTAATTATTATACGTCCAAAAACACGAAAAACACAAAAATTGCACATTAAAACAAACACAAGACAGGTTAGGTACAACTTTTTACGCTTGGCAGCTACTTTCGATTGCCCGAATGTAAACGCCGATGTTAAGGAATCTCTTTTTAATGCAGAGCTTGGCCAGCTTTTGATAAATCTTGGATAAGTTGATAAAAATTTAAGACTGTTTTAAAATTTAACACGGTGTTAGCTAATCTTGAATTATGTAAATTCTCTTTCTGCAATCCACTGTACGCTTGTAAGTCAGTATAAACCATATTTCCTACAAGTATGATGATATATAGGGGAATAATGGAATGGAATTGTCGAACAGGCTTACGTATTGCATTTGTACAACTAGTTAACATGCAGAAACACAGTAGAGTTGTGCAAATGCGAGCGATTATGTTTTTACTTGAAAAACAGCGCTACGGCATTTAACAGTGAATTTTAGACCGATTCGAAAATTAGGTGGGATTATGTTAAGTATTGGTCGAATTCCAAAGTGTATATTAGATAAGTCACAATTTCGAGTATTTTGGAGAAAGAATGATTGGCCATAACCTGTGTGTGGGAACAAAAGGCAATATCATAATATGCAGTTGCATGAATGTAACATGCGAATACAATATTTGTACGTACTAAAACAGACACCCACAATATTGGTTACGGAAATGAAATAAAAGGTACTGTTGGGGAGACCCAACAGTTCGTTTAAATTCTATTTTTCTGTCTTTATTCCTAATAAATATTAAAAATCAATAAAGTATAAAACCCCTGGCAAATATTAAAATGAAGCTAGCATCTCTTGTTTATTTAACTTTTATTTTAAATACGTAGTAAGTAGTTGGCTACACACAAAGCCCATTTCGAAGAATATATCCAAAGAAAATTTTTCCTTCAATTTATTTATTCCAAACCGAGACCTTTGTCGGCGAAACTTCAAAAGCCTATTTCCGTTAGAAAAGTTCTTATCTTTCATTTTTATTGCTTTAGGGTTTTAAAAATATACTTCACCTAAACGCACAAAAAAGCCAGCAAGCATAGCTACCAATATCCTACCGCTTTTCCTCTCCTCGCAGTCGTACCAGGTTATCAACGCTCGTCGAGCAACTCGACGCACAGAAAGTCGGTCAAGTGTATGACCAGACACACATCGGAGAAGAGAAGTAGTGAGTGCGGGAAAAAGTTACGTTTCTCTCGGGTCATCAGTACCCATTTCTAAACAAGGCATAGTCCTGTTTCTTCTCGGTTCACAGAACCCTCCCATTTTTCCAGGCAAAGCCCTGTTCTCGGGTCGCCAGCACCCATTTCTCCAGGCAAAGTCCTGTTCTCGGGTCACCAGAACCCCTCCCCTCCTCCTTCGAGCCTTCAGCGCTCAATCCTATCAAGGCAGGTAACGTCCTTATTTTCTTTCGAGCCATCAGAGCTCAATAACTCTCAGCTCAGTGCTATTCGGGTGACAGTACCCTCTTATCTCAATACTTCTTCTGGCCATCAGTACCAGAAGTAAGTAATGTTCTTTCGGGTCGTAGTAACTTCTTATCTCAATACTTCTGCAGGCCACCAGAACCGAAGTAACCATTTTTGATCCTTCCAACCGGATTAATCACCCAAATTAGGTAACCCATCCTATTTTGGTCCTTTCTTAGTTATAACAATCCTCGTTATATCAGTTCGGCCAGGTACCAATTGAGGAAATAAAGTCTCGGAATAAAAGATTCATGCAAAAATAAATATTCTTATGACTGTCAAAATCAAGAGTTGTGTTGTGTAAATATGTAAATAATGTAAATATACATAGTGTTTAGTGAGATTGATGTATTTTACTGTATACAAGCCGCAGCTGCCAGAGATTGCGCAACCAGATGAAAATGAACCAGCACCCATGGAAATAGTTTACAGTAAGATGGAGATAAGGTCTTGGTAAAACGCCCCTTATCCATCCAGATACAGGGATATTTAGTGATACGAACAGTATTTTTATTTTCAGTAAACAAAATATTTAGAAGTTATATACAATACTTTTATTTTCAGTAAACAAAATATTTTGAAGTTATATACAATACTTAGTAAAATTTAATGGCTTTTAATACTACACATTATTGACCTACTTTAAATGAAATATAGTACAATACCTTAATAATAGTAGGCAGCCGCAAAATAGGGCGAACAACTTTAATCTATTTCTGTCACTCGGCTGCTCTAGGAACGACTTTTGAAAGTTTAAGTTTTTCCCGTATTTCTTTTTTTGAGAATTAGTTTTGCTAATACTCGTAAAACTGTTAATATTTCGCTAGTTCTTTGTGTGGTGTGGTTTTGCACCACCGACCGACAAGACTTGTTACCACACGACATATTGCAACAGGGTCACCCGATTCTAATTAACCGGTTAAGTAAGTACGTCAGTTGCTTTATTTAATCAAGTGTGACTGTTTTGCCAAACTTAATAAGAAATAACGTAAATTATCTGCATATTCTTGTTCTCTTAATCAGTATCGGTTAAAATTAATCAAAAATAGATTAATAGATATTTTGTACCTACTTATATAAGTATCAATAAAAATCATATAAATGATTTAGATATTGATTACAAATTGAAACAAGAAACTTAATCAAAAAATATAATCAGACATCTCTCAAGATTAATCAACTGAATTTTTTATTGTGCAGATGTGTAACGCGCATTTTCTAAATATACACGATGTCCAAGATAAGGGGATCTCGCTTATTGTCCGAAATGCAAAATTGGTTAAATGGGAAAAAAGTTGCGTAATTAAAGAACTAATAGGTTCCGAATTTTTTTAACTGATTTTTCTTTTTCGAGTTATTTTGAAAAAACTAAATATTCGAATTTTTAATTAAATTTTTTTCGTTAATATGAAGGGTAGGGCAAAACTAATAAAACTTCTTTACAGCAACTTTTAATGCACTTAAAAATTACGTTATCAATTTTTTATTCGACATTTCGTCTTTGGGCGACGATCATCAACTTCATTTTTTTAAATACGGTCCTGATTTTTTATGTCAAGTTTTAGAAGCCCTTTTTATTCTGAAGTCATCAGTGTATACACATTATGGGTAAATTACGATTTGAGTCTTGTTTTCACTATTATTAAGAAATTTCTGTGATGCGGACCTGTCTCCTAGAACATTTCAAACATCGATTCAGATTTTATAATTTAATCAAAAAAATAATGAAGCATACTCAATCTTTTTAATTTCTTACTTTAATAATTGTGGATTGTAAATAAGAAAAATAATCAATTAGGTTCTTTAATCAATATTCCAGACCAGTGTATACTATAAAGAATATAGACAGACACTCGAATACACCGAAAAGCCGGTCCCCCTTGAGACATTTGGTGGGTTTACTGGTTTATGGTTTAAAAGTTTGTTTGCCCACCATTATATATACATGTAGATCCCTAGTATACATATTTAAATAATGGTAGACAAACAAGCTTTTAAAACCCACCAAATGTCTCAAGGGAGACCCGCATTTCGTTGCACGGCAGTGGTGTTCGTCTAGGTACTATTTAGTCTATGATACCAACACATTAGGGTTTAATTAGGTTTTGAGCCTTTTTTGACCATTATTGACAAATTTTAGTTTCATATGTTTTTTAATTCCATTAAAGTATTGAAATGTATTTTATAATAATTAGTATGAAATTAATTTAATAACCAACCAATTACTGTTAACAATACACCACAAATAAATGAGCAAAGGACATACATGGATGGTAGGTACTTTTCATTAGTATTACCTAACACATTCGTAAAATTCTTGTGGTGCCGTTTTAGAAATGTTTTTCAGGGTTAATGTTGTGTGTTTAATCCTTACTAATCATTTGGAAAACAAATGTTTTTCAACAGTAATTAATTGAATATTTGTCTTATTTATAAGCCATAATTAAACTAAGAAATTAAACCACTTGTGTATGTTGCAATACTTTCTTCATTATATTACAAAATCTGGAATAATGTATGAAATGTTCTAGGAGACAGGTCCGTATCACACTTTTTTTTAATAATTGTCAAAAAAAAGGCTCAAAACGTAATTTAACCATAATGTGTAACACACTGTTGAATTCAGAATAAAAAGAGCTTCCAAAATTTGACATCAAAGAATCAGGACCGTATTTAAAAAGTTGATGATAGCAGCCCAAACAGGAAACGTCGAATACCAAAAATTGATAACGTAATCTCTAAGTTCATTGAAAGTTGCTACAAAGAAGTTTTATTAGTTTTGCCCTACTTTTCCTATTAACGCCAGAAAAAAATAAATTGAAAATTCTAAAATTTAGTTTTCTCAAAATAACTCGAAAATGAAAAATCATCTAAAAAATTTCGGAACATCAATTTATTAGTTCTTTAATTACGCAACGTTTTTCCCATTTAACCAATTTTGTATTTCTAGCCATACGTGAGATCTCCATATAGGCCGTCCTTATCTTGGACACCGTGTATATTAGCAAATACAGTAGGATTATTAATAATGTAAATCTACGCAGGATTAACAATAATCAGTAAATACGAACTAATGTAGGCAAGTCTTTATATATTTATTTTATTTATAATACTACAAACCAATAAACAAAACGGTAACAGCACTGGAATCGTTCGCATTTTGCACAGCAGCTAATGTCGAAAGGGCTTAATCCTATTTATCTCATTATTGCTAAAAACATTATTTCCAGGTATTGGAATTTTTGCAAATACTACATTTATTTTTGTACACATCTGCCAGATATTTTATCAACACAAAAGATGCAAACCCTTTACATATGGTACCAATACGGCAAAATTAAAACCGACAGATACACATGCAAAAAGAGATGATAATGTCGAGATAGAGTCAAAGTTGTCTGCCTGCCGTTGTTAACCGCACGAAACAATGGTAAGAGTGCTTTAATTTACCAGATGTAGATATAATTCTGAGGGATATATGACGCAATTAGTAAACAGAGGGCGCGGTATAACGCATTGTCTGCTTTGTATAATTTTCTGTGGGGTTGTTATGTGCGTACAGAATGTATTTTAGTAGCCTTAACATAAAAACCATTTTTGTGTTTTTATGACATCATCTGCATAAATGTTTTTATCTCGGAAGTTATTTGGGCGACTTTAAAATTTTATTAGATACGGAGCATGTGAAGTTATACCAAATTGGTACAGTTGAAGTTGTTTTTTATGACAACAGATGTAGACGCTAAATTCGTTACCTTCTAAGTTTATTGCTAAGTTTTTTTTTAAGTTGAAACCTGCAAGCCTAGTAAAGGTGAAACATTGTATATGATGTTCATTAATCTTAGTAACTAATGGACGTCGGAGATTATGCTCCTAAGTAGGTCCTACATTTCTTTTTAAAGTTGAAACCTGCAGTATCCTAAAGGTGAAATATTGTATAGGGTGTTATCTGATCTGATCTGAAGCGGTGGGAGGGTGAGCCGAAGCTCTACGGCACTTAGGCCTCATTAGGCCCATTGTGCGTCCTCCCTGTATAGGGTGTTAATTAATTCTGGGAAGGAACGTCGAAGAGATTTTTTTCATAAAAATAAAAAAGAAAAATATTATATTACCTAAAGGTCCAAAAATTTTATTTTTCGAGATAAAAAAAATTAAATTGTTTCAATAAATCTACCTAGGCCACTGGCGTAAAAAAATTAAGGACGCATATATTATATCACTCTTATACTGAAATAAATACTATAAAGAAAAAATGGCAATTATTGATAAGCAAAAATTATGTAAGGTACATAAAACATAAAATATTCCAAAACGGTTCATTTTTTGGGAAATTACAGTTTGACTTGATACATAGGTACATTATGTCTAAAATTGAAAAATCATTCCGCTGAAGTTTAATAGTTTTTCCAACAACACAACTTTGAAATTTAATTTTTAATTTTATTTTAACTTTAAGAGCCGATTAAAACGTTATTAGTATACTCGTGTTTTAAAATAGCAGGTAGAAGAAGTAGGCTTCCTTAAGAATAATTTAAAATTTTATTATGAAAACCTTTTAATCAAAGCGATTCGACGAAGAATGCATAACGTTAAAAGTGTGATAAGCTGACCATCTATATCATGAAAATAGCTGTAAAGGTAAATAAGAATATCTTTAGGTCAAAAAACTATTTGCGCCGTGGCTATCCTTTGAAAAATCCCATCTCTTTTTTTATTTGTCGTGGATAAGAATTCACCGAATAGCTATCGAACCGAATTGTTGACTTTTTAACGTCATATTCCATAATAAATTCAGTTTTAATTATTCAAAAATCTGTCAAATGCATTCATCATCAAATCAGTACGACGATGAATTCAGAAGTAGTTTTTACTCTGGATTAGAGTAACGAATCTCTATCCACATTCCTTTTCATTCTAGGACAGATACCAATTATTTAGTGATGGAAAAAATTCGTAAAAGAAATTTTACAACATGAAATGATTCCTTACACTGAAAAGTCCTTAAGTTGAAGAACAATAATAAAATGAATTATTTTCTTGAATTACTTGAAGTACAATGCAGTTAGTTATCAGGAGTTATAGTATATTTTGTTATTAGTTTTTCGCACAGCAAGGATATGTTTTTTTTTACCGTAGTATTATTCGAAATTCGCGGAGCGCCAATTACAACTTGCACTGGATGGATGTTATTCTTATTATTACCGAATACAACAGATAACACTTTTTAAAATTAAATTTCTAAGTAAAATTGATAACAATATTAATTAGGGCGGCATTTTCTACGTGGCGTCCATGTTGGCCAACTTAACTCAATTTTGACATGATTTTTCGGCTTTAAAATTTTTAACAATATCTAAGTATATTAAGACTAGCTTCATATCCTGCAAACAATTTTCAGTCAATTATTTAAAGTTGCAACGTGTAAAATGATTTTCATTCAGAAGATTAATATATGTTAAAAGATAAAAATAATAAAATAAAATATCTTGAAAACTTTTATTAATACGTTAAAAAATACCTATAGAATATCTATACAATCTTTTAGATCGGAACATTAGATTTTCGTTATCACGTCGGCATCGTCGCGATTACGACGAAATTCGGTCCAAGTCGATTTGAAAATCATGTCATTAAATTTATAGAAAATATTATTCATTCACAGCATTACTAAGGGCGTCCTTACTCGAGGGAAGGTAATTACTCCCCTCCTCTGCTTTATGGGTCTGAGACCCATAAAGCAGAAGGTTTTTATAATATACTAAATCTATTTTACATTCACCATTTAATAAAATTCAGGGCTGTTTAATGTCATCATCACAAATCATAAAAATTCTTTATACTTTATTTCATTAAACATTATTTTGTGTAAGTTACATTTCTCAAACAGGAATTATTAGACTTTACTTGAGGGACCGCATTGTTACTATATTATTCATAAAAGGCAACGATTTGAAACAGTTTTGTCATTAAAATTAAAACATTAGGTTTGTCACTTCAGTTTTGTCCATATTACTGAATATTCTAAAACGAAACTTTTTCTTTAACAGTTGAGTTGTGGATAACTTACATAATAATTATTTGTTTATCTCTTTTTCGATGTTAAAATTATATCTATACGTCAGTGCTATTTTTTCACAATTTTATAACTCCCACAGTATAGTCAAACAGTTATCGTTAGTTATTTTAGGTCGGTATTTTAGCACGCAATGTTATCAAAAATGAGTAATAGAATACAGTGTTAAGATGTGGAATAGAAGACACATATGTCCTTTTTATAAGAATAATTATAACCTTCTCAATGTGCTGCGCTAGACAAAGACAAATTGTCTCTGTCTCACGTTATAATAATAATAATAATAATTTATATCTGCCACCGCTTAATAAACATCGATTTTTCTACTTGAAAATTCAGATTTAACATGTAAGTAGTTATGACACCTCATAATAGTAACCTTTTTGACCACTAGTGGTGTAATAGAACTCACTAAATGACTCAAAAGACGTCATTGAATGACATAAAGGTAATTATTAAGGTGGTAGTAAATAAAAAGTTGTTATTGATATTTAACATGCACTTTAAGTGCTGCAAAAGCATTCTATGCTATAATTCTATTAAGAAAGTTTTTTTCTAATATAAAATAATAGCTGTTATCTCAGAACAAGAAGTAGAATTAACTGTTACACATTATTTTTATTTTACTTCCGTGTCTGTGCCCTCATCCAAAACGTTTTTATCTCTCTTTTCGGCTCGGAGAACTGCTACGGCGTTCTGTAGAAATCAAATAAGGTGAAATTGATATATGGGGTTTCATTACTGAAAATTACATTTAACGGTATAAGTTAAGTAAGACAGTTCATTTTGTATCCACCATTACCATTATTTTTAGCTTTTTGTATGGAATAAAATGAATTAGGTTAGAATGATTGTGTTTGGGTAATTCTCAACAATTTATTGAATAACTGAATCGAATAATGTAACAAATTCTTTTAGAAAGCAATAATATATAGATACATTTAATAAACGATACAATAGCTTAAATGAACTTCTACAGTTTTAATTTTCTCAGTTTTTAGTACTGGAGCACAAAAAAAATCAGCTTTCACGCCCGTATTTCCGTTCCCACATCGTGACCTCAAAGGGTGAAGACAAATGAGAAATATTTTGATTTTCCGTTTTATCAATATTTCACGGTGTATAATAAGTTCAGCATGGCTTAGAAATAATGTTAAGTTATCTTATTCTTACACGTTCGGTTTAAACCTTTTCGTTGTCAAATTAGTCCGGTCTATCGTTGGAGAATCTGGCCGTAAATATTTTTAGTAAATTCCGTAGTTAGGTTTTTGTAAATTATATTTACATATGTATAAGAATGAATTTCCTTGCTAAAACAAAAAAATACGCTGATCTTCAACTTTTAGAATCATGCTGCATATTAAATATCCTATTTTTGTAAAACTTACTTGTGAATCAGCGGCAAAAATAAAAGAAATGTTTACTACTTTGCTAATTAGAGCTATTGACCTACACTTACACCACATGTATTTTTAGTTTAATTGTTTTTTAATATAATGACGTAATAATATCATAATTATATGTGTGCAACGAAAAAGTTCTTAGATGTCATTTGATGTTCATAAATAATGTGTATATGATTGTGGCGTATTCAACGTATAATAAAAATCTATAAATTGGGTCTCTCTCACCATTAAGGAAAAATTAACAT
Source organism: Philopedon plagiatum (assembly GCA_963971165.1). Classification (NCBI taxonomy): domain Eukaryota; kingdom Metazoa; phylum Arthropoda; class Insecta; order Coleoptera; family Curculionidae; genus Philopedon; species Philopedon plagiatum. The sequence continues at coordinate 31,481,060 of OZ020194.1, forward strand.
TAAACATATTAATGACAATAACAATAATAATAAAACTGCCGTGTTTGAAAATAACAGAAATAAAACAAATCCTAAGTAGAAAATTTTCTGTAGACTATCAGTGACTTTTAATTGTAAAAATTTGCCTGACCCTAATCTACCCCTATTGTATATTTACAGGGTAAATCCTGGTATGAATTCAGATTGAAGAAAAATATTCATAAATGGCGCTTCGCAATAATAAGCTGGTAATCGCCCCTTAAACATTCTCTAATCAGCGGTACCCGCCACTGGCATCAAACACATGATGCGGAATAGTTGTCAATTGTATCAATAATATGAATGTGAAGGAGCTTTTCGCTATATAGGCTGCCATTCGAATTTGTGCAGAAGTTTTGGAAGAATGATTTTTTGTAAATCAAAATCCTACCTATTTATGCCAACTAGTATACTACTGTCATTTTTTGGATTTATTTTTACTTTTATATATATATATATATATATATATATATATATATATATATAAGAGAAGGAATAAGCGGGAATGCGGTCTGTTAAATAAATTAGTTACTCATTTCATTCTTAATCCTCTATATTTCGACTTGATTTAAGTCTTCATCAGGAGGTCACAGCTAAAAACACAACAGTGTTATAATTACCAAGTATTATGCTAATTTATTATTTTGTTATTCTTTATGTGAGGAATTATCAATTATATATAATACTAATTAACTAAGTTTTACTTACAATTACGAGTTAAAAGAAGTCACAAACACTCACAAAACGAAACATTTAAAATTCCTTAAAAATATGCATCAAAACAACTGCACACTACATATTAAAATCTGTTTCTGCATCCTATTTATGGTGGGTAAAAACAATATTTCACACAGCTCAAAAAAATTAACAATCCAATTTATTCTTTTTTTCCTTTTTTTCTTGCGTTCTATCTGTATACCAGGACATCTTCACAAGTTTAATTAAAACATTTGTCGATACATCCTACATACCAGGTCATTTGTAAAAATTGATGGCGAATTTCTTATTATTATAATTTTTAAGGAACGTAACTTAATTATTTTATAACATTTGTTATTTTTATTCTAAAATATTACAGTAAATGACACTCAGCCCTTCTATATCGGATCTGGAATTCATTGTGTTTTTATTTTTATTTATATGTGTCATCTCCAAGAAAAGTCTTTTTTTATAATTCGACTCATGGTCCAAGATTTTTGTGTTAGAATAATCAAATTGATGATCATAATCTTGGAAATGACATGCCAGGGCGCACGATCTCTTTCCAATTCGACTGTCACTTTTGTGTTGTGTTAGCCTCTGTTGGAGGCTTTGTGACGTCTGACCAATGTAACAAAGGTTACATCCAAGACATTCCACCTTGTAGACTACGTTCGTGTTGTGTAGTAGTGGAACTTTATCTTTCGTCTTCGTAAAAACCTGACCTACAGTGGTAGCGTTATATTTGGCAATTTTCACATTATCAACATCCGCAAGATTTTTTATTATATTATCAGTTAGTCCCGGAATGTAGGGTAGCTTTTTATACTTTACGGTCTGATGAAATTGATCTTCTGTAGGGCCATCGTAGAAATTTGTGTTATAAATAAGAGATTTAAGTAGCTTATTTGGATAACCGTTGTTTGAAAACATTTTAAATAATTTACCCAAGTTTTCTTTAAGAAAGCGATTATCAGAAATATGTGTCACTCTGTTTATCATAGCTATCACCGTGTTATGTTTCTGATTCATCGGATGATTAGAAAAATAATTGATATAACGCCCTGACGATGTTGGTTTTTGATACCAATTCAAAATAACTTCATTATTTTCACATCGAATCAATAAAGTATCCAAAAATGGTACGCTATTATTATTTTCTGTTTCTATAGTAAATTGGATATGATTGTTTATTGAATTAAATATCTTTAAAGTATCATCAATTTCATTCTTCGGTATCGCGGTCACCAAATCATCAACATACTTGTATAAAAAAGGTAGCGTAAAGGACAATTTTGCGGTGATCAATTCCAAGATATGGTCCATGACAATCTGAGCCAATATTGGGCTAATAGGAGAACCCATTGGCGTACCAAAAATTTGTTTGTAAAACTTATTATTAAATGAAAAATGACAGTTACAACACACGAATTTTAGTAATGTATGGAAATTTACTTGAGACAAAGTTGTGTGAGGCTGTATCGTATTCCAGTGAGTTCCTATTAATTCAAAAACAAGTTGTTCGGGTATATTGGTAAATAACGAGACAACGTCAAAAGAAACCAATACATAACCTTGAGGCAAAATTACTCCTTGCATCGAATTGACAAAAGAAAACGTATCGCGTATATGTTGTTCTGTTAGCAAGTGCGTCAGCTAAAATATTCGATAAGAATTTGGAAAGATTATAGCTAGCTGCACCTATGCAACTTACGATAGGCCTTAAGGGAATAGCAGGCTTATGCATTTTTGGTAAGCAATATAACTTGGGAATCACTGCGTTATAAACTGTAAGAAATTTTGACGTTTCATCATCAATTCGTTTTTCCGTTTTTAGTTCTTTTATTATTTTATTTAATGTCCTTTGATCACTAGAAGTAGGATCTTTGTTTAATTTTTTGTACGTACTTTGGTCATCAAGCATAACATTAACTTTAGCAAGATAGTCACATTTATCCATTGCTACAGTACAACCTCCCTTATCTGCCTGCAAAATGTACAATTCCGGATTAAATTTTAAAAATTTTTTTGTTTTAAAGAATACCTTTTGAATTGGCGTAATTTTAGTAGAATTAGATTTAACCGTAAAATTAGGTATATTATTGGCGATACGCGCTCTAAGAATATTTTTACTATTTTCGGGGACGTCACTGATAATATCTTCAACATCAGCTAAAATTCCGTTAACGTTAACATGCTCCACTATAGGTGAGATACCGAACTTGGGCCCTAATGACAAAAAATCAGCAACATCCTGTGGTATATCTATATTAGAGACATTTTTGAACCATTTTTTATTATCTAAAAATAATATATCTCCCCGATAACTGTCCCTCAAACAATTAAACTTTTTTATATTCTGACCCTTTACTTTATTAAAACTTCTATTAAAAGATAAATCTAACCTATGCGTATATTCATTCATAATATTCAGTGGAAGAATGGTATTTAGATCCTGTTTAATCTCAATTACTGAATTGTTAATTTTCTTTATCGCGTCATAACATACCTTAATTTCTAAATTTAAGTTCTTTTTACTTAACTTATCTATATGTCTGCGCATTGTATCCAATATTTTGCAGTTGTTGGTTTGTAGAAGCTGGTTCATGTTTTTTGTCGTATCCAATAAGTGTTTAGGCATTATGCCTGTTCTCCTACATTTCAAAAGAAAATGCTTTCTATAGAAAATTAACAATTCACTAATTGAGATTAAACAGGATCTAAATACCATTCTTCCACTGAATATTATGAATGAATATACGCATAGGTTAGATTTATCTTTTAATAGAAGTTTTAATAAAGTAAAGGGTCAGAATATAAAAAAGTTTAATTGTTTGAGGGACAGTTATCGGGGAGATATATTATTTTTAGATAATAAAAAATGGTTCACAACCAACACAACCACACACCAAAACAGACACTTGTCCATTATCCCTGGCCAACCAATGTTGCCAAACGTTCTCATTTATATTTACTACGCCTTTATTTAACATTGTAATGCACATAATATAGTGATACATAAGTTGTAGTAAGAAAACTAAGTACGTAGAGTTCAATTTACAAAAAAGAGTAAAAGTAAGGATGCAAGTAAAGAAGCTAAATAATTTAAAGAATTTTGAACAACAAAGATATCACAGAAGTTGGTGCAGGAACATGCAACGATATAGGTACGGAGCGAGAGGTTTGGCTAATTCTCTAGTTTATAACGCCAGCCATTAGGACAGGGAAATTGGTTAGATGTGCCACAAATGAGAATATTAACCCTTAAGTGCCCGAGCGGGGTCCTTTAACGACCCCAGCGGTACAATATTGCAAATATCTTTTTTTTATATACATATTGGCAACATCGCCGTTAGGTATGTATCGGTTAACATCGGGTTGATACAACTTCAGTGTGCTGTGAGGTTTCGGAGTCGTTTTGTCAAATTAATAGGTGATAAGGTTAGTGGGGTCCTTCCAAGACCCCGGTTGGGCATTGACGCCACAAAATATTTGTGTTGATAATCGTGTTTTTTGCTTGTAGTTTTTATTACAAATGGACCAACAAGCCATTAACTCAAAAACAACTCAAAAAGAAATTGCCGAGAAGTTATTAGATTCAGAGGATGACGATAATGAAGCTTCAGATTATGAAGGAGACGATATCAGTTTTATCATGGAGAATGTTTCGGAAACGAAGACAATCTCGAAATTCAAAGCGAGGAAGACTCGGATGTGGAACCTACAGAGGTTGGGGATACTAATGAACTTCGAGGGCCTACTTACATTGCAAAATCTGGTTTGGAGTGGCGAAGTCGGCCTTTTACTAGGTCCAGAAAACATCAAAGAAATTTTGTAAATGTTCGTTCTGGTATTACACCATGCGGTGCAAATTCCCACACCATTTTAGAAATTTTTAACCTGTTGAACTAATGAAGCCTAATGAAATTATACATATCCATTTCGATTTCAGTTTTTCAATTTAGTTTATATGCATTGGGATTGTATCCTATAAATTATTTTTAAGGCCTGGTAGAAATTATCGTTTTGTTGTTTTTTTGTTTAATATAAGAATAAAGACGACAAGTAAACTAAACACGCATGATACTTAGATCATTAACACTAAAACTTCTCAAAATCAATGGGGTCCCTAAAAGACCCCGCAGGGGTATTTACATTGAATAGCATGGGTACAGTGGTACGTGGTACAGCATCTAATAAGAAGAGACAATGATCATGTCAGTTCTAGTTTTACTTTCGTTGAGGTCAGAGCTAAAGCTCACTGCGGTCGAGTGACATAAAACAATAAAACGATTTGGATCCTTGAAGGGTCAAAGTAAAACAGATGTGCGGTGTAAAGGGACAAAATTTCAATAAGTGACAAAAAAATGCAACACGTGCAGTTAATTGTACCGAAAGAGAGCCAAATTTCTTCGTTAACTGGGTTCCGGAATTAATGTATTTTTCCCGACGTTTTATTTTCTAACATAAGTTGGAAAACATGACACCAGTAAAGCCAAAACAATGTCCTCAATGTACTGATAATTTTATAATTAACTCCAAGTTAATTACCTGCCACGTTTGTGAAGAGAGTTATCATTTGCAGTGTGCCAAAATTAAAGATCAGTTACATAAAGCCATCAATGACTGTGCAAATTTATTCTGGTACTGCGATAAGTGTATAAACTTTGTAAAGAACAATTTCGATATTGCTAGAAAATTAGAAAACCTGGAAAGGAAGACAGAAGAATGCAAAGCAAATACAGAACAGGTATTAAGAAGTTTAGGGGATGTGAATAGCCAGCAAGACAGCAAAGAGCAATGGAGTACCGTAGTCAAAAAGAAAAAGTTCCCACCGTTATTAATAAAACCCAAGAATCCTGGTCAAAATAGCAGTACAACAAAAAATACAATTGTACAAAAAATTAATCCAACGGAAATTTCTGCCAACATAAATAAGATGAAGCAAATGGGACAAGGTGGTGTGGTGATTGAATGTAATGATGGTGACTCCTTAAAGAAGTTGCAGAGCAAGGCCGTGACTGAACTAGCAGAGAACTACGACATAGAAGTTCCAAAAACCGCGAATCCAAAAATAATTGTAGTTGGAATCCAGGCAAAATACTTAGAGGATGAGGCAGAATTTGTTTTAAGAATGAAAAAGCAGAGATGCCTACAGGAAGTAGCAAATCATGAGATAAAAATAATCAGAAAATACATTCCGAAAAACAAACAATTGAACAATGTTATTCTGGAAGTATCGCCACAAGTTTTCAAGTGTCTTGTAAATTCCAAGAAAATATTTATGGACTGGAACAGCTTTCCTGTTTATGAATATGTCAGTGTGTTGAGATGTTACAAATGCTGGAAATATGGTCACAAAGCCATGAATTGTCGTGCGGAGAAAATTGTTTGTCCTCTCTGCAACAAAAATCACAGCAGTAATGAATGTAGATCTGAGATGCATGAATGTACAAACTGCAGATACGCACATGAAGTTTTGAACATATCAGATATCCAGTTTAATCATAGTGTTTTTGACAAAAATTGTGTCAGCTACCAAAGAGCACTGGAGAGGGTAAAATCCAAAACAAATTACATCTAGCAATTAAAAATGTCAGATAAGAGTCTTTCTTCTAGGGCTCCTGTAATAAACAGTGTAAGTATATTACACGTGAATATTGGCGGACTAACAACAAATTTTGATGAACTTGATCAGCTTATGCAAGAAAGAAACCCTTGGATTGTCTGTGTCAGTGAAACACATATAACAGCAGAAATAGAAGTAAGTGAACTTAGCGTACCAGGATATACCACAATCTTGTGTTATTCAAACAGTAGATATACAGGGGGAGTTCTAATTTATATAAAGAATTTCCTTAGCTATACAGTAGTTCTTAATGATGCAGTGGATTTTAGTTACTGGTTTTTAGCAATAAAGACACACATGCAAAATGAAGCTCTTGTTATAGGAGCTTTATATAGATCACCAAATGCTCCACATGGCGACTTCCTGAATTATTTGGAAGAAAAATTCGACGATAACATTTTACAACGACAAAAGACAGTGCTCTTGGGTGACCTAAACATCAACTGGAATGATGGGAAAAGCGACTCAAAGAAATTAAAAGAAATTATTCATGGAGCAGGTTTTAAACAAATTGTTACGAAAGATACAAGAATAACGAATGTATCATCATCCCTGATTGATCACATCATAACTAACGATTTTAGCATACAGGAATCTGCTAGAAATTTTCCAAAAATTAGTGACCATGACATCATTGGAATAGTAATGCAGTTAGAGAATTCTATTCAAGAAGAACAATATGTTTACAGCCGGAACTTAAATGATCAAGCGATCTCAGATATTATACCGAGACTTATAGAAAAAAATTGGAACTATACATCTGTAGATGTTGACAGGCTCTATTCTGACTATTCAAAACGTTCAACAGGCAGTTGATGAGGTTACCCCACTACAAAAATTTTCACCAAAAAAATACCCCTGGATAACACAAGAAATAAAAACAGAACAGCGTAGAAGGGATGAAGCATATAAACGATTTCGTCTAACAAGAAATGAAATCGATTGGGAAAATTATAGATTGGAAAGAAATAGAGTAGTGTCAATGATTCGTATCGAAAAAATCAGATATTATGACCAGAATATTGACAGATGTAAAGGAGACGGAAAGAGAATGTGGAGAACGCTAAAGGACTTACTAGGCAACAAAAAACAGCAAACAGACTATAAAGAGGTTGACTATGGAACATATAACGGCAGTATAGAAGAAAATTTTAACAAATATTATGCAGACAGTATAAATGAAATCGCAGAAACAATAGAGAAACGAAACTGGAATTTTCAATATGAGACGGTTGAAAAACCATGCCTTTTAAATTTTGCAACTGTCACTCTTTCAGAACTGAGAAAAATTGCGTATGGGCTAAAAAACAAGAGTACCAGTGATGACATACTAAGTATTAAATTAGTAAAACAAATTTTTTGTGTCATTGGATATCCCTTACTATATTTAATAAATACCTCTCTAATGACTGGAAAGGTCCCAGGAGCCTTGAAAACTAGTATGATAGTACCAGTACCGAAGGTGAATAAACCCAAAACTCCTGCTGAATTTAGACCAATAAATTTATTGCCTGTTGTAGACAAAATTCTCGAAACCATCGTCAGTGAACAGTTACAAAATTATTTTGAAAAAAATAGTTTATTGTATATTGGACAATCAGGCTTCAGAAGTAACCACTCATGCGAGTCAGCCCTTCAGTATGTGTGTGCAAAGTGGAGAAATGATATTAATAATAACAACGTAGTGCTCAGCGTGTTTGTGGACCTAAAACGTGCGTTCGAAACCATTGACCGGGAGATCCTGGTAAGCAAATTAATTAGATACGGTATTACTAATAGTGCTCTAAAGTGGATTAAGGACTATTTAAAAGACAGGTATCATAGAACTAAGGTAGACAATAAAATATCAGAAAAAGTAGAAAGTGAATGGGGTGTGCCACAGGGTAGTGTGTTAGGGCCTCTATTATTTATTATTTATATAAATGATGTTTATAGTTTTTTACAGGATTGCTTTGTTAGTTTATTTGCTGATGATACACTTATTTCTGTGTCAGGGGTAGATTTTGACGAAATAACTATTAAATTAAATGAATCAAAAACCAAATGTATGGTTATAGGGTCAACAGCAAACTGTAAAAAATATTTATCTTTAGGAAAATCACTTTATATAAATAACTCGCTTATTGAGCCTGTAAGAGTAATAAAATACCTGGGAGTATATTTAGATCCACAACTAAACTTTGCCGATCACATGGACTATCTATGTAAAAAATTAGGTAAGAAAATTGGATTTTTTCGACGTGTATCTTCCTGCCTATCCTATTATGCCAAAATGTTAATTTATAATACTATTATTTTACCCCATTTTACGTATTGCTGCTCTCTATTTATCTCATGTACTCAAGAAAACTTGCACAGGCTCCAATTGCAACAAAATAAGGTGATGAGAATTGTGTTAAAATGCGATAGGTACACCCCCATAGCAACTATGTTATCAACATTAAATTGGTTATCTGTCGAACAATGCATTAAAAGAGCAAACTTAGTTTTAATTTACAAAATGGAACATAATCAACTACCAATCTACTTAAGCTCCCTTCTGGAAAGAAGATCACAACTCCATAATTTTAATACCCGTTCCAGGAAAAATTTTAATGTCCCATGTGTTAAAACAACAGCTTTACAAAAAACCTTATTGTATGAAGGAGTTCAGATATACAATGCATTGCCCGAAGATCTAAAAAGTGCATCTAGTTTAGGAATTTTTAATAAGATGTTAGTTAAACATTTAAAAAACGATGTGTAGTTATAAGATATAAATAATGTATATTTAACTAGCCAAGTGCTAAATAAAAATAAATAAATAAAAAATAAAAATAAATGTCGGCAGGTGGGTAATAACAGTGGAAGTATATGGGAGAAGAGGTAGAGAAAGATCATAGCAGAGAGGAGTGAATAAAGTCAAGAGTAATTTAAGGAAAAAAGTTTAACGGAAGAAGCTTAGGACCGTTATGGACACTATTTTCCAGGAACGTTAACGCCATAAAATTGGGATAGAACAAAGTCAAAGAGGGGGACACTATTGCCTTATGTACGTTATAATTCTTAATTTTAGCAAAGAACATTTTAAAACACTTTAAACTAGCAGTGAAAAATAACTTGAATAAGTGAAGCTTGTCTTTTTTGTAAATTATTCCGTGCCAAAACAAAATAAAAACTAAAAATAAAATGGATTATTCTTTCGGCGTTTTAAACCTAAAATGGCTTAAACGAGCTTTAAACCGCATTAAAACTGACACTATTGCCTTATGTACGTTATAATTCTTAATTTTAGCAAAGAACATTTTAAAACACTTTAAACTAGCAGTGAAAAATAACTTGAATAAGTGAAGCTTGTCTTTTTTGTAAATTATTCCGTGCCAAAACAAAATAAAAACTAAAAATAAAATGGATTATTCTTTCGGCGTTTTAAACCTAAAATGGCTTAAACGAGCTTTAAACCGCATTAAAACTGACACTATTGCCTTATGTACGTTATAATTCTTAATTTTAGCAAAGAACATTTTAAAACACTTTAAACTAGCAGTGAAAAATAACTTGAATAAGTGAAGCTTGTCTTTTTTGTAAATTATTCCGTGCCAAAACAAAATAAAAACTAAAAATAAAATGGATTATTCTTTCGGCGTTTTAAACCTAAAATGGCTTAAACGAGCTTTAAACCGCATTAAAACTAATTCTGGCAATACATCTTCCGGTTTAATATTGTTTACAAAGCCCGAATCTTTCCTAATAAAAAATAATAGCGGTTATCTAACAGAAAGTATTACAGAAAGTAAAATTAACTGATACACATTATTTTTATTTTACTTTCGTGCCTAGCCTGCCGTCCGAAACGTTTTATCTCTCTTTTTTGGCTTTATTAAAACATTGTAGCGTACTGAAGAAATCAAATAATATTAACAACGCATACGACTACCAGAAAAACTTGGCCTCATTTCGAAAACTTTATTTATTCCATGTAAAACATAATAATTTTATTATCATTATTAGAATCGCAAAAATAATAAGATTTTTGGTCCATTTCTATTAACGGTTCCATAAAGGCCTCGCGTTAAATCCATGTAGGAAGTGTTGCACCCGCCGCTATATGGTAAATTTATACGTATTGGAAATGTTCTGGTTCCGCAGGATAGTGCACGACCACAAATTGCTCGCGTAATTGTTGGTTCTCTAGGACTGTGCAATGTTAATGTGTTTTCTTGGCCCCCATGCTTGCCTTAATGTTCCCTAATAGAACACATAAATGGCACATAACAGGGAGAAGACTTAGCAGAGTACTTACCTAACCCATTAAGGATTAATATTGGAAGAGTTTGAATTGACGCTCGACAAAGCCAGTAGAGCGAGTTTGCAGAACGTGACATCATATCGCGAACATATCAGCAACATGAACGCGATGAAGTGAAAATACAATATAACCCGAGAAATTCTGTTCTCTGTTATTCACTCAAAGTATATTCTTCTGATTGGAAATTGTATTTCTACTTTGTTTGTTATATCTTGTCTATGTCTGTCTGTATCTAAGCATGGAAATTGGTGTCGTGGTTAATCCGGGAATACATCTGTTCGTTTGGTTCGTGTCTATTTGAAACTTGCAGACGTTACGCCAAAATCTCATTTGGCATCTTCTTATCCTTACTCGCTGGTCGTAAAAAGTATATATATATATATATATATATATATATATATATATATATATATATATATATATATATATATATATATATATATATATATACCGGGTGTCCCTGGGAAGTGGCTCGCCTCTATAACTTTTTTGTTTTTGTTGATACAAATTTGCAATTTTAAGGATATTTATAAGGCATTAAAGTACATTTTTTCACAAGTGATTCAACTTTTTTCAACTTTCGGTTTTCCGGGAAATGACATCAACTTTTGAATTTTAAATGGGACACCCTTTTTATTTTTTATATTTTTGACTCTGGGTTACATTTTGAATATAACTATTTGCCACTTGTCACTTTTTGTTATGTCAAAACAAATTTTATTTCAAAATTAACTTTTTAGTCTAGAGTGCCACGGATATGTTTAAGTCGTTAATATTGGTATTGGCAACAGAGGAAAATGTTTTTAATGGAAACCGAAATAATAACAACAATAGTAAAATACTAGCTTTAAGAAATAATGACGTGTTGGGTGACGGCGTTCAGGATATCTTTCGGTGTAAATTCGAGCTGCATCAGTTTACTTTTGTCCACACTCGCCAAAAACTAAAAGCATGTCAATTTTTTCACTTCTTGAATAATTTTCCATCTTGTAGATTAGAAATTCCAAAAGTATTAAACAATACTGACAACAAAAATCCACATGCAATAGACTTTTGGTTTCAAAGCCACCTTAGTTCGGTTGTTTCACAACATTACTATTATTGTCCTCTCAGTCATGACCTACTGTCTTGACTAAACTCCATAAAAAATCCATTTATGGAACAATGCATTGGTTCAACGTAGGGGTAATGTTTTTTTAGTTTTTTAGGAGTAGCTGAGTTAAAACCTTATAATGTGGGATATCAAATTATTCGTAATAAAATGCTCTTTTATTCTAACTGCACGAGCCACCCTGTTCCCATTTGAAAAAAACGGGTAAAATAAGTTTGAAAATTAAATTACTCATAATTTGAAAATTATGAATAAAAATAGGAAAACGTAATTTTTCCCTTGTTTTTAAAATTAAAATAAACGACTTTCACATTCTCATAGCACTCTAGACTAAAAAATAAATTTCGGAAAAATATTTTTTTTACTTGACGAAAAGTGACCAATGGCCCATAGTTGTATTCAGAATGTTACTCTGAGTCAAACAAAACATAAAAATACCGGGTGTCCCATTTAAAAATTAAAAGTTGATCTCGTTTCCGGTTAAACCGGAAGCTGGAAAAGGTCAAGTCATCTGTTAAAAAATGCAATTTTATCTCTTACAAACACAGTCCAAATTATATCTTTTTATCTTAAAAAACAAAAAAGTTATAGGGGCGAGCCACCCCCTTGGGACACCCGGTATATATATATATATATATATATATATATATATATATATATATATATATATATATATAGATATATATATATATATATATATATATATATATTTATATATTATATATATTTTCGTAATATAATTTATAATTCTCTTTATATAGCTTAGCTTAAGAGTCCGCGGGATAAAATAGTTGTATATAGGTTATGACACTCTCAAAGGTCTAAATCCTCCAACAACGGCAGAATTTTTACAATCGATTTTTCAACTTTGCATAAAGATGACTTTCATATCAGGTTGCTGGCAATTTTTTTTTATCTAAGACATCCCACGTAGACTTCAAGCCTAAGTACTAACGTACTGGGTCTGGGTTCCTTCACTAAATTTTGATTTTAGTGTGAAGGAATAGACCAATGGAATTGTTGAGGCTTTTAAGAGTACTTTTTCATATTGCTAAGTATTTTTTTAAATGTAAGTATCTTACGACATGGAGCCACCCTAAGTACCGAAACGAAACTAAGTCAAAGATGAAATATACAAGATTAGATCTTGACGTAGTCTGTTCTGAAAATATAAAACTTAACGTTCAGATTCACTAAGAAAGTTTAAGATTTAGTACTGGTTTAAATTAAGATCTTATAGTTGACCAGTTAGGTATATTTTGACAGGTTTTTGTCGTGTCATTGTTAATAAGTCGTCATTAAAAACCTATGAAGTATTCTGATATTTCAGCCATTTGCTGGGTTTCCAAATGATTTTCATCTTGGAACGAGTTGCTGTAATCAAATTAGTTCTATTATTGTTGAAAGTACGTACTAAAATTGCCCTTTTCTTTATAAATTTGCGAAAAAGCGCAGAAATAAATTCATAGTATCAAACTTAAATGTCTTATTCTTACACTTTTCAGTTTAAAACTTTTGGTTGTCAAATTAGACCGAGATATGGCTGTATATGTCTTATTTAACCCTTGATTGTGAAATTAAACCGAGATGAATATTTCAATTCTAATTTTATTATAGGTTTTATCTTAGCAGCTACCAAGGAAGGTAAAATTTATCCACATTTACAATTTCCTTTTGGTCATCTCCAAAAACCTATGTATATAGAAAACAACTACAGTTATGCGATTAAAAACGAGGCCACAAATCGAAAATAAATGTATAAAGTATTTCCAAAATTACAGCTATGCTATTGTTAGCTCGCTATAAATGTTATTTTACACACAGTTGCAGAATATAAACCTAACATTACTCTTAAATATAAATTTCCTACTGCAGAGGTTAAGGTATATTTACATAATTATACATCAAGCAGCCCAGCTATACCTGTTAAAAATGGAAAGGGGCAGTAACTCTCCTTATGATTTACCGTGTTTTTTGATTTATTTATTTTAAAATTCATAACAGTATGGATATAAGTCGATTTTTTCATAATTACTTACACGCAATATATATTAACGGTAAAATAAATTGCCGTCATTCGATAATTCAGGGATTTATACAAGGATTGTTCTAAGAGTTCTAGATATTTTCATACACTAGTCTCTGGTTGAAACGTCATATATCATATGTTTCCGAAGACGACAGTGGTATAAGTTAGTGATGTAAGGATACGTATCCAAAAATCCGTTGGATACGGATATTAAAAGAATCCGGATTATCCGTAACCGGCCGAGAACTTGAATACTGATTCGGAATCAAAATAAATTCGCATCGGCTCGTTACTAATGCAAAGTGCAAAGAAAAAACGGACTCGGAATCGACTATAAGCGAACAACACGGTCTGCGATTTGGCATATTTGATCGTATGCTTTCTCTTTCTAATAACCTTTCCTAAAAAAAAGATGGCATAGTTATCGGGGTAACGGGTATCATATGGGATGAGACCCATTGGAACCGAATTCAAACGAGAACGAACGACGGTGCCTTCCTATCCCTAACCTTCGACTTCGAATGATATGATACCGCATCGACCTGCCTAGCCGTGTATCCGGATAGAAAATGATTTAGTGTTGCATGCATACGTATACATGATCTGTAACCGCTTTCGCGCGGGTCAAGAAATGGATACGTATTCGGATAATGGATACGGATATTAGCTGATTCCGATTCCGTATGATTCGAATATCTAAAGAATACGGATATTTACAACAGTAGTATAAGTAGTCCTAAGAACATGTTTAGATTAGATCAACTTCTTGCAAGCATGTTGTTTTTTCTTTGAAGGGTTTAGTAAAACTCTTTGGATGAATCGCATTCTAGAATTGCCTTCCCTTTTCAATTTTAAATTATGCCTAGGCGTCCAAGTGGTTGAACTACAGTAATGATCACCTAACTGCGAACATAGGAATCTTCAGGACGAATTTATCTATGGTCGTATTAATTGCGGTAACGCCCGAAAGCTGGCGAGCTCTACTCGATCGCCGCAGTAATACTTGCGTTCCCGTTCTCCGCTACCACAGATTTCGTCGAGCCGCCAGCCGCCGTCAATTCGTTAATACATCATCATCATCATCATCATAACTGATCTGATGTTTTGACGAATTAACGGTGGCTGGAATCTCGACGAAATATGCGGGAGCGGGATCGCAAGTATTACTGCAGCAATCGGGCAGAGCTCGATAGTTTTCGGCCGTCACCACAATTAATACGATCATAGATAAATTCGTCCTGAAGATTCCTATGTTCGCAGTTAGGTGATCTTTACTGTATATTTAACTAAATTTTATTGGTAATACTTGCAAAAGATGAGATGGTATATGTTAATGATGTAGTGATTTAGTGATTAGGTGATGTACCGAAATATTGTGTGTAGATATTCAAGCACCTCCATTATGATCAATGTAGTTGTGTAAAAGCTCAACAAATTTTGACATGGCATATGGATGAATTTACTTTCAACACGGATGTTCCTTTTTCTAGGATTTTAAGTTTTTCCGTGTACATTTGGCTCTTTAAACGTCTCCAAGGATCACAATCTCTCAATCATATCTGATGTCTGAGGGCCACTTTCACAAGTTGTGGTAAACCACAATCTTAAGTTTAAGCTTCAGATAGCGGACTTCTTATTGATCAGTTAAAATGAATATTGGGGTTTAAACTACATTTTGGAATTGAGCCTAGAAGGGAAGAATGTCGCTGTTCTATTGCTTTATCCAAGATTGCTTTATCTCCGTTTAACTGATGATGAAAGTTGTACCTAATATCGTATGGTCGTGTTATAAGCCTTATAAAGTTGAAGGTTTAACCATATACGCACAAAGGAAGAGTTCAAATATGTTTGAGAATACACTCTCTTATGTAGCGTATCTAACCTCCGGAACCTTTTCTTTTTGCAGAGGTGGTTCTCTCATCAATACAGTACTGATAAAAATTCTTTAGATATATTGCTAGAACCTGAGGGGGTATTATAGAAAAACCCTGATCATTTTGGTTTTATTAAGAGCTTTACCAATAAATTATGACAAAGTTTAAAAATGCACAATAATTATTCGTTTTAACGCTCCCTACTCTTAGCAGCACTTTTGATGATATTGAACAAAAGTTATGGGGCATGGAGTTAGGCTTTTTAAAAGAAAACGTGACAATGTTTTCATATTTCCTAAAACCGTTTCCTCTACTTTTCATAATGATGTAAATTTAAATCCCACTGGGATAATAAGATATTTCAAGACTATTCTTAAACTGTAGCCAGCCTTTTAACTATAATAAAACAACTTCCTTTGTTCTTTAAAACGATTCTCCAATATTTGCACTGTAATGCAAGTTTTGCCTCTAACAAAAACAGCATTTTCTTTAAATCTAAAAGCTACGTAATATTTTCCTTCTGGTATATTTAATTAAGTTTACAAAGAAGAATTCGACAAAAGAATGTTCGTTCCTTTGCAGCGGATTTTAGCTTATGCATATTGTGTTCTCCAAGTTCACCTTTATTAGATTTAAAGTAAAGAAACCCTAACCTTTAAAACATATTGAAAGATATTTACGGGTTAATTTATTTTAAATTTTAAAATGTTTAGTAGCATACGCAGATATGGCAAAGTAGGTACCTTAATTTTCAAAATTAATTTCTATACTAATATAAAATGCTTATACAGGGTGGCCCACCGAAAACTTTCCACCCAGGTTTATTTTCTTCTAAATAAATAAATAAATCAAAAAACGGTCGGACCCGTACCCTTTTGTATTCAGGGGGACATATTTTTTTGTATTCTTACCCTTAAAATCATTAATGTGAAGGGAATTAAGTCCTTATATTAAAGTCAAATGAATTGTCTTTCCAACGAGAGACTTTGCTCGTTGAAATCTGGTGAGTAGTTTTTGAGAATTTAAATAACTGAATTGATTCGGCTTTTACTTGGTGGAAATCCATTATCAAACTGAAGTTTTAATACTGTGGTAAAATAATTTTACACTTTCCACTAATTTGAGATCTTTATTTTATTTTTAACCACTCGACATGTTTCGAAACACTGTTTCTTCTTCAAAGGAGTAAAACAAAGTGGTATCTTAAAAGTATAAAGGTGTGTACATACAAAAAGGTTCAGGTATTAACAATAAATCTAAATTGAGGGAAAATCCTGTTAAAGTATTTACAAGCTAAGAAAAGATATTCAATAGAGGTGATGAGTTTAAATCTAATTGGTCGTTCAATAAAACATTATTATTTTTAAGTTTGTTTATTTCCAAGGATTCGAGCAAATTCAGCCTTTTTCCCTTGTTGTCGGTATGCAAAATATCATAATTATTGTTGAAAGTATGGTATACAAATTAAAATGTCACGAGTGCCCTAAGTATATATAGGGCAAACAGGCCGTAACTTTGATAAACGTATTAAAGAACATTACTCTAGTTATACAAATAATAAAACAGACTCAAATTATTCAAATCACTTAATCCAAGAAAACCATACTTTCAACAATAATTATGATATTTTGCATACCGAGAACAAGGGAAAAAGGCTGAATTTGCTCGAATCCTTGGAAATAAAGAAACTTAAAAATAATAATGTTTTATTGAACGACCAATTAGATTTAAGCTCATCACCTCTATTGAATATCTTTTCTTAGCTTGTAAATACTTTAACAGGATTTTCCCTCAATTTAGATTTATTGTTAATACCTGAACCTTTTTGTATGTACACACCTTTATACTTTTAAGATACCACTTTGTTTTACTCCTTTGAAGAAGAAACAGTGTTTCGAAACATGTCGAGTGTTTAAAAATAAAAATAAAGATCTCAAATTAGTGGAAAGTGTAAAATTATTTTACCACAGTATTAAAACATCAGTTTGAGAATTTAAATGTTGAAGAAATTTGGGTTTAAATATACACTAAACAAAACTCTAAATACGCATAAATAGTCTTTGAAATTCCTCTTGTTCTCTGTCGACAAAGGGGCTATCATTAGTTTGTTGTTAATATCGGTTAATTTCATAGTGCAACTAATAAGTTTGCTATAAATTTCATTTCGTTCAATTACGCATTAAAATGACGTATACTTTTGAAGAAATAGTTGAAATTATTGCACTTTTATTTAAAAATAACGATTGTACTAGAGCTGCCGCGTTAGCTTATAATGAATTATACCCCGATGGGGATCTGTCTCATACTGCGATAATTAGTGGCGAAATTTCGTGAAACAGGATCAGTTTGTGACAGTTGCTGTGAGTTTTACTAACTACTATTGTTTAATTCCTACCTTAAGTTAAGCTGCTGTATTTTGTGCAACGGTTACGCCATGTAAGTTTGTCTTGCCTTGTTTTCAGGTTGTTTCCTAGAAGTGTTGATTTACTTGACTACCTTTTATCTCGTCCAAGTCAGCTTGTTCATTGGCCCTCGTAGCTTGTGGTCTGATTTAACGTTGTTATTTTGTTGTTGCCGTGAATTTCGTTTTCTTCACCTTGCTCAAAGTCCTCCCTATGTATAGATGGTCGCTATTAATCTGTTTATGCTAATTAATAGGTTTTGCCTACCTTTTTTTTATTTCCGGAAAGTGTTTTGTTTACATTTTCTCTCGACATTGGATTGAATTTAATTCCTATGTTTTTCACTCCCGCTGTGTCCTGGATTCCGCCCTTGCTCTTTAACATTCCGTATTATTTAAACGGCATTCGTTTTCCAGATTTTATTTTTAAATTCTATAATTAATAAAATTCTTATATTGGCATGTTAGTTTTTGTACTGACAACTGTCAGTGTTTTCCAGGTAGCCTGTAGGCATTTTCACTTGATACAGTATGGTTTTGTGTTGTTTATTATTTTAAGCCACGAGTTTGTAGCTGTCTTCGCGACTTTCATTGGGGTTGTCGGCGCATGACGGAAATACTCGGTGCCCCATCTTCTTATCTTGTCCGGGGGGAGGGGGGGATTTCTCGCTTTTCAGCGTGAATAAGGCATTGCCAATCGAGAAGCCATCGACTTCGGAGTGTAGGCTCGAGTCTTCGTCATTTTATGACACGATTAGTCCAGATTTAAAGGCTTTGCCGATAATTTTTCATTTCTACGATGAAATTCATCCGCTTAGTGTGGAATCTTGAAGCCCCGTTTTGTTGATTGGCCATGAAAGTCATCCCCTGGCACTGCACGCTTGTAGCTGGTAGCTGCCCCTTTTTATGAGACCTGTCTCATGGAATTTAGCATCTCGAGCCCTTCCTAGGAAGGGATGGGCGTTAACGAGCCTATTTTATCTTCCGTAGAGGCTTACGTGCAGCCTATCTTTTTTTTCGGTGGGTGCTAAGGAGCCTCCCTATTATTCTATTTTCTTTCCAGTGGACTTTATATTGATGTTTGATACATCTGTTTACCGCCTCTCATACCGTGCACTTAGGTACCCCGAGAGACGGGGCCAATATATGTTGTAACCGATCCCTGCCTTGCAAGTTCGTCGGCTTTTTCGTTGCCAGTGATGCCTTTGTGTCCCGGTACCCACAAGAGCTTGACTGAGTTTCTGACATCAAGCACGCCAAGATCGTCTATACACTTCCATACCAGTCCTGAAGTGACTTTCTGGCATGACAGTGCCCTCAGAGCGGCCTGACTGTCCGAACAGATATAGATCCGCTTATTGGAGTAAGCCCTTCTATTGTTGTCCAGCGCGCATTGTAAAATGGCGTAGGTTTCGGCTTGGAATACCGTGGGATATTTCCCCAAAGAAAAAGACATGGCTTTTCTTGGTCTGACCCCATGTACCCCTGCACCGGTTCCCACTTCAGTTTTTGATCCGTCGGTGTACCATACAATTGCCCCAGGAAGAAATTCTGGGTTGTTTGCTCTCCATTCACTTCGATCCGCTATTATTACATCGAAGACAGTGTTATATTGGAATTTTGGAGTCATGTAGTTTGATCTCATTTCTAAATCAGGACCTCCAATCTTCTCTCTAATGAGTTCATGTCCCGCCCCTTTCCATAGGGAAGAGGGCAGATTGTTTTGAAGTCGATAGAGACCCATTCTCGCCTCCGCTTGGATGACCAAGTGCAAGGGAGGAAGGTCAAGAAGATTCTCCATCGCTGAGGCTGGGGTCGATCTCATCGCCCCTGTAATACCCAGACAGGCTAGTCTTTGCACACTGCTGAGCATGCGCATAATGGTTTTCTTCCTTGGTGTACAGCCACTGCACCATCTTTGGTGAGAGACCCCATGTTTTCCATACATTCGTCTAACCACCGCGAGGGATACTTCCGATTTCCGTATAGTTTTGCCCACATGCTTGTTCCAGGTAAGTGTTGAGTCCAGTGTTGCTCCCAAATATTTTACCTCTTCCTGCAGTGGAATTGTAGCTCCTCGTAGGGTTAGAGGACCAAGCCCCTCCTTTTTCCTATGCTTGGTAAACGGGACAAAGACTATTGTGGGCTTATATTAAGCCCAGCGAAGTGGTCTGCCCGCCATTATTTCATCCCTTATGTGTCTGTCTAACAGTTTTTCTAGTGTCTTTAGAATAAAGGAAATTAGACTAATATGTCTGAAAGCCTTAGCAACTAAGTGGTTCGGTTGACCATGTTTTGGTATAAATACCACTTTGGCCAGTCTCCAAATCCTCGGTATGTGACCTAGGGCCAAGTTGGCCCTTAGTATACGAGAAAGCTTGCTGATTAGCAAGTCTAATCCTGCTGCAGCATAGCTGGACAAATTCCGTCGGGACCCGGAAATTTGTAAGGTTCAAATGAGTTTATGCCCATTTTATTCTTCGAGGGGGTATCGTCTTCTTGGCAGCCTGCCAGTTGTCCCTATGAGCTCTGTTGGGAACTTCATCTGGTCCACTAAACCTTCAGGCTTCTGGCGATTCCTTTATGATTTTGGAGTCAGGGAAGTGAACCCGAAACAGTTCGGTCATTGTATCCTTCCCCGTTGATGCTTGCTCTCCATTGTCAGTGACAAGAGAGTTAATCGCAAGCTGCGTGCCCTTAGAGAGTATCTTTTTGAGTCTGGCACATTCTGGAGTGCTATCAATAGCCTCACAGTCCCTTCTCCAGGATGCTCTCCTGGTCCTCCTCAGCTCTATGTTGTATTCAGTCAGGGTTGCCCTATATGCATCCCAATTACCTGCTCGTTTTGCTTGATTCCAGTTAGTTCTTAGTTGTCCTCTTTTGGCCTCCAGGTCAGACCCCCACCAGGTAACCTTCCGGGTGAGATTTGATGTAGTTTGAGGACAGTTTTCTCGGTATACCGACATGGCCGCGTCCGTCAATTGATCCGCTACCAGTTCGAGATCCATCACGTTGTTTATCGTGTTTTTAAGCCACCCGAAGTTGCGTTCTAGGTCTATCCGATAGTTGTCCCAGTTCGTCCTGCGAGGGTCACAATACGTGTTAGTTTCCCGTTTTATGCATGTTATTTCGAACCCGATGTGTCTGTGGTCCCAACAACTTTCTTCCTTCCTTCCTTCCAACTTTCTGCCAGTTTTTAATATAGTTGCCGATGTAAGTCTTTGATATAGTTATATCTAAAACCTCCTGCTTTTACCTGTTACGGAAGTAGGATTGTTACTTCTATTCATTATGTCTAAATTATTTGCCATTAAGAATTGAAAAATGTACTCACCTCTTTGATTGGTGTTGGTGCTTCCCCAGACGCTGTGGTGCGCGTTTGCAATACACCCGATGATCAGCTGCGATCCACTTTCTCTGCAGTCTCTCACCAGTTCTTCCACAGCGCTGCGTGGTGGTGCTTCCGGATCGTCGTAAGCCGATCCAATAGTGATATTCTTCGGCCCGCTTCCATCCGTTGTTGTTAGTTTTACTGCCACGAGATCCCTAAAACAGAAGTTAGTAAGTGGCAGTATCCTTATATTATTTTTAAAGGTTCTCGGTCGATCGGTGGTTCTGTTGTAAACCGCCACCTGCCCCCGAGAGAACTTTTATTGTCCCTTGGTTGACCCAGGGTTGTTGAATGAGGGCGATGTCGCAGTTCTCTATCACCTTACACAAGACAGTCGAAGCTGCCCTGCTGTGGTGTAGGTTAACCTACACGACCCGCACTTTGAGTCGTAGCACTGGCTGTAACCCTAAAGGTTACCCTTCCAAGTCCATAGTATGCTCTGAATTGAGCACATCCAAGGCATCCAAACGACGCCACGTCTACGGGGAAGGCCAGGGTTTGTCCCTTTTCTGCTACCTTCCGGCCGGCTCAGCGTCAGCCAGTCTCCCTTGTTGAGGCCAGGGTTTTGACATCTTAGCCGGGTCCTAAAACCTCGACTGTATCTGGAATCCAGTCGAGGACCTTAGGCCTTTTGGGAAGTGCGAGGTTGCTCACACAAGCAAAGCTAAACACTTTCTCACGAATTGTAGGTAGTACTTTTTTTTAAATCATTGTCACTTTTCAGAATTCTTTTTTTATGATGCATGTATTATTCGCATTCGAAACATGAATGCCGTACAAGAATCCATGTATGTTTAGAAGAAAGCAGCGAGTGCAAGACTGCTGAAACTGTTCCTCGTGCGCAACATGCGGCACACAGCGCGCAGCTCATAGCGTTCCGTGCGTGACACGCGCTCGAAATTAATACATATCTTTGGACCCAATAGAGACTCCACTTTTATTTTTTGATCGATGATTAAAGTAAAACACAACGCAGATGATGATATTTTTTGCGATTTTATACGCTGTGGTTGCGAGCATGAAAAAATATTGAAACAATAAATACAACGGCGAGACAACGGTATCAATCAAATGATTAGAACTGGAGATAATGAATTTGCAATGTGACAGAAACAAGAAACCTATTAAACTTAGCTATTAACATAGCTCGGAAGAAACATTTCTTTTTAAAAATCCCGATACACGTTTTGGCTAATTTTATGTATATTATTTGTAACAAACCTTTAATGAAGATTTTTAGGCGTACGATTTGTAAAAGAATGACCCATTTGCAGGATTTTGAATTTCTATATAAGGAAATTGTTTGCAACCATTGATTTTATTTTTAGCATAAATTTCGACTGAATGGAATATGTGGTTTAAATTTTACTTTTATTTCAATAGGTATATTTTATTATACATTTTTAAATTTAAATACGTTGAAATCACTGGTACAATGTATCATGTTTTAATTTTAAATAGCAATCGAAAAATTGCAGGTAAAATGTTTAATTAACGCAAATTTATTTACTTTCAATTTAAACATTTAGGAAAACATTGGCTGGTAATGTCTGCAGTGAAATAAAAAGTCGTGTTTTTCTGTAATTTAACGGAAATAGTAAAAATGGACATTATATAAATTGTTGTCAGTTTTTTTATTGGTGGTTCGGTTTTTCCATGAAAAATT
Source organism: Philopedon plagiatum (assembly GCA_963971165.1). NCBI lineage: Eukaryota > Metazoa > Arthropoda > Insecta > Coleoptera > Curculionidae > Philopedon > Philopedon plagiatum. Next base: position 31,504,166 of record OZ020194.1, read on the forward strand.
AACAGATTTTATTAAAATATAACTGTACAAATAAATAATTGTGCTATATTCAAAAACATTTCCTCCAATTTATAATAAAATTAGATTTGTTCATATGATTTTTAAGTTTTAATTGGGCTAGTAAATTTAGACGATCTACTAATAAAAATTCTGCAATGGTCTTCGCACGAAAATTACTTCACGAAATGAAGTTAAGTATAATGAAATTTGAAATTGCAGACTATTATTTCCTGTTTCGTTAGTAACACCTCGAGTAACACGTAAGCTACATTAATTACCCGGCTCTAATACAAAATCAAACTGCGGTATATATATATATATATATATATATATATATATATATATATATATATATATATATATATATATATATATATATATATATATAAAATAACATGTCCTGACTGACTGACTGACTGACTGACTGACTGACTGATTCATCATCGCCGAGCCGCTGGACCTATAAATATGAAATTTGGCCAGTAGCTTTATTTTACAATGTAGAGACTCACTAAGAAGGGATTTTTTAAAATTCAGCGCCTAAAGGGGTCATAAGGGGATTGAAAGTTTGTATGGAGAAAAAAATATTAGTTGGTCCTATTTACTTGAAACTTCATAGAAGTACTCCAAAAAATAAATAACTAAATACGTATTTTACAGTTTTTAATCAATCAACCCCTTAGGGGGTAAAATGGGGGTTCAAAGTTTGTTATGGAGTTGCGGAAGCAAGCTAGTTTCGAATATGTGTCTTGACTACAGCCAATTAAGCTAGCGTACACTAACATATCGTCCGCGAACATAGCCAAGTTTGTTCCGAGGAACGACGGAATATCGGCTGTAAACAGATTAAATAATTTCGGAGAGAGCACAGTTCCCTGTGGCACCCCAGCATGGATTCTCTTTGGCCCAGACAAAGATCCTTCAACCGTTACCGAGAATATTCGTCCGGTTATATAGGAGTGCACCAAGGTCACTAAGAAGAGCGGAAAGTTAGGAACCGTAATAAGTTTGTATCGTAAACCATTGAACCATACAGAGTCGAACGCCCGTTTGATATCCAGGGCGAGCAGTGTATAGTCAAACGGCTTCAGCCACTTGAAATACATAGTTTGGAAACTGCTATCCTTGCAGTTTCCAACCTCCATAGGTCTCAGTTCACTGTTTGAAGAAAAATACTTTTGCTTCACAACAAACAACGTTTTATTTAATAATAAATCAACGAGAACTGTTGGGTGTTACAATCTTAATAGTTTCGAAGTGATACCTGTCTTTATTTGCTGTTTTCCATGGTTTCTCTTCACTGCAGCACCTTCCACTTGCACTTACACTAAACACTTTCATATATTTGGACATGCGATATAATAGACCTGGATGACATTATTTTCTGTGTTGAGAACAAATACTTCTCGGAGACTTTATTTTATGTATTGAGAACAAATACTTCTGGGAGACAACCTATTAACTATTAACTATGCAAAGCCATAACTGACGCCATCTTTTTCGGGCAGTTAGGGGAGAGAGCGACGTGACTACCTGCTTGTGCCTAAAGAACTGTACTACCCTGCTCCCCGCACGGAACCGGGGTTGGCGGCCGAATTGCCGGGTACCGGTGACGTGTGAATGCAAGGTTGTCAGATGGAATTGTGATTTTATATATGCCTGTTTTGGAACATACCCCCCCTCGTTGAAGGCTCTGCCTTCAAAAAAATCAACTAAACTTACAGACACCCAATCAAAAACTCCAAGATTAATTAAGACTAATCGTCAAATTTAGGTAAGGGACACAATTTAGTTATGTTTCTATGAAAGATTCCATGCTTGGTTCTTAGCTTTACAAGTCTGACCTTTCCATCTTTACCTGGGATGACATCCAACACTCTAGCCAAAGGCCAGCTAAAAAGGTTTGTATTGTCTTCTTTTAGTAGAACGACATCGTTAACAGTTAGATTTTGAACCGGAGACATCCACTTTGGTCTATTTTGCAGCTGATTAAAGTAGTGGGAGATGATATGTTCACCATCCACCCATCGCCCAAAATCAACTGCTCAGGCGTCAGCTGCGCGCGCATCTGTTATCTGTCAACTGTCAGACGTCATCTGTCATACGTCATCCGTCAACTGTCAACTTTCATATGTCAACTGTCATACGTCATCTGTCACACTCTTGGGCGTTAGTTACGTTGGCCGGAACTACTTGGGGCTGGAACTACTTAGGCATCAACTACTTGAGGGCACTATCTATTTGGAACCTAACTGCATCGGACATTCGTACTACTCCTGAAGAATATTATTCCATGTAAAAATGACGCCAAAAACTTTTTTCTTGATTTTGTCCATGCTGGGATTAGAACCTGGGACCTGCATAGTGGAACAGCAACGCTCTAACCGACCTGGCCATCGGCTTCACATAAAATATTGAGTTCAGAACATATAGACTTGCGGCGGCAGCTAGGCAGGAAAGTGGTTGTTGTTGTTGTTGTTGTATGTGGAGCGAAGTCACGATGATAACGATATGTAAGAAATGTTGGGAAGGAAGAAAACACGTAGTAGTCGTAGGAAAATTATTTATTTAGCCACAAGATATATCGATATTTAACAACTTTATAGACAAAATTAGTTAATAATATTAAACAGGTTACAGCTACGAATTCAAGTAAACTAGAAATACTGTTCATAGTTTCGGAGAAAGATGGCGTTAGTGTAGAATTAGGAGTAGTTGGAGTAGTTGGAGTAGTTGGACTAGTAGGAGGAGTAGTAGGAGTAACAGGTGGAGATGCGGTCTCATTCTTGCACTCGCTATGGAACGTCAGCCATCCTGTTTCACCAATCGTCGAATCTTGAAAGAGAAAGTGAACCTTGTAGCGAAAAGAGCTGCTGCTGCTGCTGTTTGATGGCGGTATCGTGGCGGAGAATACAGACATGTGGTCAGCGTTCTGCGGGTTGAAATCCATCAAAATCCATGGTTTGCTAGCATTACAATCTCCAAAATCGAACAAAACAGAAGCTTTTTTAACATTTAAAGGTCGATATACGTAGAAGACGTTGTGTACTACTGCAACCAGCAGAATGAAGGACGAACTTAACAGAGCCATAGCCAACGTTAAAATGAGCTAAAGCGTTGAAGAATGGAGATTTATAATATCATAGAGGTGCATCAGTCCACTGGCTAATAACACTAACAGCGGTAGTAAGAACAGAGAACCAACATGGAGAGTTCGGAGCGGTTCTGGTTGTCTCTTTTTCAAGCTTCGCGGCGAGGCTTTCTTTTTCTGTTGGCGGCACTTCCACAATACTTTAGCTAGTCGACAATGCGGAGAGTACTTATAGTGATCGGCTAACGGATCATCTCCTTCCTTCCAATCAGTAAACTCGCAATGACAAAATGCACATTTAACGATGTCTAATCGTTGGGTGTAATAAAAACCAGCCTGTGCTAAGTCTTTAGGACTAACTGTATTAGTCCAATTTGCAAACGTAATCAGTCTTTCTTCAAAAGTACGAATGCGCAGTTAGTGAAAAAAGTGACTTCGTCACCCCGGCTGATAAAGATCTCTAACTGAAAGACATTATATTTTAAATTTATTTTGACGTAAGATCGAAAATTGGAATTTTTTAAGTTTTCAGGACTGACAAAAAATTCAATGGTTACAATACAAAATTAGGAGCAAACTAGAAATACTGTTCACAGGTTCGGAGAAGGATGGCGTTAGTGTAGAATTAGGAGTAGTTGGAGTAGTTGGAGTAGGAGGTGTTCAGAGTTTCGGAGAAAGATGGCGTTAGTGTAGAAGTAGGAGTAGTTGGATTAGTAGGACTATGAGCAAGAGTTGGAGATGCAGAATATTCGAGAAAGATTGCATAATCAGTGGAATAGTACTGGACAAAGAGCGCGAAAATAACACAGCACGAGGCAAGGTCAACGCGACCGTTGTTTTCCGTACCGAGCGGTACCATCCGGAGTAAAGTACAATGATCATGCATTTTAATGTAAAGCGCAGATAGTTACGATCAGGTCAGCGGGGAGTGGTAGGAGTTATGAAAATATTGATTTCTAGCAAAGTCACCTAGGCGAGAGCAGCAGTTAGCATCAAGAATTCCTAGAGTGAAGGTGATCGGGAAAAAGTGCGGATCAAAGTGTTGGGAATTAGTTATTCTTAGACAATCAGAGTTTTTCTTTGTGAAGCGAGTGTACTGTGAAATCTGGGTAAGTATCGAGAAGATTTACTTGGTGGCGTATTAGTATGAACGTGTAGAATATTAGGAGTACTTGCGTGGAAGATATTACTAGTTTTTTATGTTCAAACTGCAAGTTGAATTGAAAAAATTGGCAAAAATTCTTGCTAAGAGGGTGCCTTTAGATTTCAAAAGAAAATAGGATGTACGGGTGTAGATTAAAGACCCCTTTTTCCAAAAAAAAAAAACAATAGTTTTTGTGTTCAAACTGCAATTGGAGTGGAAAAAATTTACAAAAATTCATCAGCATAGTGTGCCGTTAGAGCTCAAAAGAAAATAGGAAGTACGCCGGTGGATTAAAGCCAAAAATTTTTCAAAAGTTTTCAAATTTTTTTGCCAAACACTTTTTCTCTCAAACTCTGTTTTCAAATTCTTTTCCAATTTGTTTGTCCGAAAAGTGTTTGCAAATCTTAATGTGTTATAGAAAATGTTCGTATGCGAATTCTGCAACGCCTCATTCACCAGGAAGGACAGCCTCAAACGCCATGGGGACTGCAGACAGTCAGGCAAAGTCTGCGAGACTTGCGGAGTAACTGCCAAGTCTGAGAGAGCTCTACAACACCATCAACGTCAGAAACATGAAGTCCTGAAGAGAAGAGCCGCCGTCGATTCTCCGCAATCTCCCATGGCGCAAAGAGCAAGACTCGATTCGACAGATGGTAAGTATTTAAAATGGAAATTTCTAGTAACCGAAATAATAAATTTGTCTGTATATAAGTCAGGTACTAATTATTTATTCATATTTTCAGAACCAACAACATCGTCCACGCAGCATTGTGCAACATGCCAACTAGATGTTCCTACTAACCGATGGGGTGGACATCTAAGGACCCTGGGACATCGTGAGAAATGCTGCGTGATGCAGGAGGAGGATGGTGTAGAGTTGGTAAAGACGTCGTTCAGGAGCCGAATTGCTACATACCGACTTACTTCAAGCCAGGATCCCACCAACGTAAAGGAGTATCTACAACAGCTAAAACAAAAATTCATCAAGTTGGTGGGAGACATCCGCGCAAAGTATGACCAGCTGAAGGTCGGACTGGAGCTTTTCGGCCGCTTCCTCCTGCAGTCGAGCGAGTCGTCAGAGGTGAAGTCCTTTAACAGCAAATACCAGATGGTGAATGGGGCTACGGACTTGGAGGAGCTGTTCGAGCAGTTTATCATCATCCTAGACCGAAAGCATTCCGAATTTCAGGAAAAGGATAGTGGTGAGTGTAAAACTATTCCAAAAAAAAAACAAATTGAAAACTGTTTGAGAGTTCTTACTAAAAAAAAAATATTTCTATTGTTACAGGGTGGACGCTTCAGCAGCTTCTCCACTTAGAATTAGGCATCAACAAGATCCAGCCTCTAACGCCATCTTCCTACATCCCGCTTCCAAAGGAGATTGAAGCAAAGAAAGCTGTTCTGAACATTCAAAACACTGATCAAAAATGTTTCATGTGGTCAGTCCTAGCTGCCTTACATCCAGTTCATTGGACTCAAAATGCAAATAGAGTCGCGAACTATTTGCCTTTTGAAAACGAGTTGGACTTTACAGGTATGGAATTTCCGATTAAACTTACCGATGTAGCGAAGTTTGAACGACTCAATAATATTTCTATCAACGTATATGGACTGGAGAAACTGTTCGAAGATGGTAAAAATATTATTGAAGTCGTGGGGCCCTTATACTTTACAAATTCTCGTAATAGAGAGCGACATGTAAACTTGTTAGTAAGCAGTGATGATTATGGTAATAGTCATTACTGCTTAATAAGAAGTTTATCTCGCCTGATCTCAAGACAATTATCCTCACGTTGCGGTACAAAGTATTTATGTGATGGTTGTTTATCATATTTTTATTCAGAGCAAAAAGTAAAGGCTCATCAAGAACATGATTGCGGGCACGTTTTAGCTAAAGTCCCAACGACAAATTTAAAAAAAATAAATATGGCGAACAGATTCCCGAGAATATTTTGAAATTTACAAACTTTGAAAAGAAATTAAAAGTACCTTTCGTTGTTTATGCCGATTTCGAAACTATCCTTGAACCTATCGATACAGAGGAAAATGCTCAGGATCCCGATACGTCATACACTGTGAGAACGCCCAAACATGTCCCGTACTCTTTCGGTTACTACATCAAATGTGACTTTGATGATGCTCATTCGATTTACCAAAGTTATAGGGGTCCGGATGCTCACAAAGAATTCGTAAAACGCTTAGAGATTGATTGTAAATCAATCTATAATCGCTTTATGAAGGAAGTAGTACCCATGATACCTATTTCTGCGGAACAAGAGATGGAGCATCAAAATGCTGCGGTGTGTCATATCTGCGAAAAGCCATTTGATGTAGCATTAAACGATCGCGTGCACGACCACGATCACACAAATGGCCAATATCGAGCGGCTGCGCACTCTGTATGTAACCTAAATTACAAAATCCCTCAATTTATATTTTTTAATTTTTTCCATAATATGTCCAACTTTGATTCGCACCTGTTTGTTAAGGAATTGGCTTCCAACGAAGAAAAGCTGGATGTTATCCCCCAAAACAAGGAAAAGTATATATCATTTACTAAACATGTTTTGGTGGATAACATCGAGAACAGGGATGGTAAACAACGACAGGTATTTTTAAAATTACGCTTCCTCGACAGTTTTCGTTTCATGGCCAGCAGTCTAGAGAAACTTAGTCAAAATTTAAAACCCGAACAATGTCGAGAAGTTAGAAAATATTTCGCGGAAGAAAATAAGTTTCAGCTTATTCGACAGAAGGGTGTCTTCCCATATAATTACGTGGATAGTTTCGCAAAATTGAACGATACAAAGCTTCCATCACAGAAAGACTTTTACAACCAGCTGAAAAAAGAAGATATTAGTAAGGAGGATTACAAGCGTGCTTGGGCTGTATGGAATTTATTTGAATGCCAAACTTTAGGCGAATATTCAGATATTTATTTAAAATCCGACGATTTATTATTAACAGATGTTTTTGAAAGTTTTAGAGACGTGTGCCTTAACACTTACGGTCTAGATCCTGCGCAGTACTTCACGGCGCCCTCTCTTGCGATGGACGCCGCACTCAAGTCCACATCAATTTCCTTGGAATTACTGACGGATCTAGACATGGTACACTTCTTTAAACACGGTATTCGCGGCGGGGTCAGTCAGTGTAGTGTTAGAAAAGCTTTTGCTAACAATAAATTTATACCTCATTATGACGCTTCCAAACCTACTTCCTACATCATGTATTTGGACGCTACCAACCTCTATGGTGCGGCTATGTCTCAATATTTACCAACGGGGAATTTTAAGTGGTTGGATGAGACCGAAATTCAAAGTTTAGATTACATGAATGTCGCGAATGATTCTAAAACTGGCTATATATTAGAGGTAGATTTAGAATACCCCGAACAGTTGCATTATTTACACAACGAACTACCCTTTTGTCCACAATCAATAGCTCCACCAGAATCAAAATTCCAAGATATTGAAAAATTAATTCCAAATTTTAAACCTAAAAGTAAATATATAATTCAGTACCAAAATTTGCGTCAGGCTTTAGATTATGGGCTTAAGCTCACCAAAATTCATCGCGTTATATCTTTTGACCAATCACCGTGGCTAAAGAAATACATTGACCTAAACACAGCGATGCGCAATCAAGCGCAAAATAAGTTTGAAAAAGACTTTTTTAAACTTATGAACAACGCCGTGTTTGGGAAAACGATGGAAAATGTGGAGAAACGGGTAGACGTTAAACTTGTTTCTCATTGGGAAAATATTGGTAGAAGGTTGGGAGCCGAAGCGTTAATTTCAAAACCTCATTTTAAAGATCGCACTATTTTTAACGAGAACCTGGTAGCCATCCAGATGAAAAAACAAAAAGTCGCATATAATAAACCGATTTACGTGGGTTTTAGTATCTTGGAAATATCCAAGACTATTATGTATGACTTTCTGTACGGGTATATTAAGCCAAAATACGGCAACAACGCGGTATTACTCTACACTGACACCGATTCCCTTGTTTTGAAAATTACAACCGAAAATTTCTATAGCGATATGGCACAAAATTTAGATAGATTCGACACGTCTAATTTCTCACAGGATAATCCACATGATGTTCCTGTAAACCAGTCAATTTTGGGCAAAATGAAAGATGAGTATGCAGGAAAAATCATTTGGGATTTCTACGGTACCGGGGCGAAGGCATATTGTGTAAATGTGGAGGGAAAGTTAACCAAAAAAGCTAAGGGAGTTCCTGACTACGTCACCCAATCCGAACTAACTCTGGACGATTATAGGGAGGCGGTTGACGTAGAAGGAACTCAGATTCATCGTCAGATGAACACTTTCCGTTCGCATTTACACGATATGTATGTCGAACTTAAAAATAAGGTAGCGCTATCACACGCGGACGATAAGCGTTACCTTATTCCCGGCGACTTGGAGAACACGCTTGCTTGGGGTCATCGAGATATTGAAAAGTATAAGGAATCATCGGAAATTCCATGAGCGAAGACTGATCACGGGCAGCTAACTTTCCTTTAATCCCCTTTGGTAGCTAAATGTATGACTTTAGAGGCTGTGATATTAGATTAAGCATATATGTTATTTATTTTATTATTTATTGTATTCATTTATTTCTACCCTATTTATTGTATTAATTTATTTCACCCTAGTCTACCCTATTTATTTACTTTATATGTATATTTTACCTAAGTTTACCGAAGTTTACCCTAGCTTTTTAGTTTTCTATTATTTGTTTATATGTATATTTTACCCAAGTTTACCCTATTTTTTTTTTTTGATTTTTATATTGGTTTGTTTATATTTTTTTTTTTAGTTATATTTATATTTACTATTTACAGACCATTGTTCGGTCAGATTTTGTGCTTTTTAACTTATTTTACCAAAGTTTACCTTTTTTTATTTTTCTATTGTTTATTATTTTACTCTATTTACAGACCACTGTTCGGTCACATTTTGTGTTTTTTTTTCACTTTTTTTACACTTTAATAAATTTTTGTGTTTATATTGGTGTTTTATTTCCTTAGTTAGAACAAAGAAAAACAAATTAACGTTAGACTATTTATTTAGTAACCGTATAATATTCAATATTAAGCTTATACAATTCATAAACATGTTTTGCAAATAGGTGTATTAGCTTCTCGGTCCATCGAAATAGATACTTGTCTGTTGTGGCATCTTCAAACTTGAGACTTCTCTTCTCACCATTGCGATGAAACACTAGCGTGTACTGTCCAATTATCATAAATATATCTACCCAATGGGTATTGAAACAATCAAAAGTGCTTAAAAATTCTTCAAATTCCTCACTAGAGAAAGAAATTTTGCCATAACCAATAGTATCCAAAATTACTTATTTGCGTTCCTCTTCGGACGTAGTAAAAATGACAGTTATAAAGTCATCAATCTCGTAAACTCGGTTAGGCTTAGTCTTAAGAACTACCGCTGGAACATCAGGACATCTAGAGGAAGATTCAAACACCTTATCCCAGCCGGAAGAGGAGGAGGAGGAGGAGGAGGAGGCCGCCATTGGTAAGTTTAAATGGTAAGTTTCGAAAACAATCTAACCACAGATTTATATTCTTGGTAAAACTTAATGTCTCTTTTCAGCTTGCGTATTTTTTTCAAATGCTCGTCTAATCTAACTGACAAGTCGACTGTCTTTGTCATAAGCTCGAGACTAAATGATCAAATTTCTCAAGGGGGCCTAATAATATAGGATAAAATTAAACAGGGAATACAGTTTAACTTCTTTATTTAGGTAAAAAATCATTAATATATTCATACAGGATTTTTGAATTCTCAGCACTACAAATACAATATTCTAAACCATGATAAGAACAAGTGGTTTTACTTAGAGCTAATTTCGGTACAGCAACACTGCCCCCAGTAAATTCTAAATTAACAATATCGGGTATATGCTTAAGATATTTCATCGTGGAAAAAGTTTCCAGTAAGAAGGTCTTCTTTACATGTCCCTTCACATAGATGACATCAACATCCCGGAGATCGTTGTAGATAATGCGGTGAAGTTCATTGTAATCGGTTTCGCCGGAATTGTAGTATAAACCATGTCGGTTCCCATATAGAAACATCACTTGCTTCTGGCAATCATAAGACAGTTCATAAAACGGCTTAACGGGTTTGAAAAGATAGTTCCGTATTTGCTTTCCATCGTAAATAGCCAATTCTTTAGCTTGAAATTCTGGAACGCTGAATCCCTGAACGTCAACCACAACAAACTTCATCGTGCTGAGAGGGTTGAATAGTAACTGATTACAACAGATCACGTACTTGACCTGTTAAATCCTGATACTCGAGAACTCGATCATGAATAATTATACAAAAGGCACGGGACTCCTTCGAGAAGTTTTCGGAACTTTGAAACTCCAACTTAACGTCAATAGTGTTACTCTTGAGGGCTTCATTTTGTTTGGAGCAGTCAATAACAAATAGGGCTCTGCCAGCGAAAGCGAGAAAATCCAAGAGCGGCTCCGATCGTTGTTTCCCCAAATAGGTTTTTTGAAAGTCCGTATACATCTGATAGGCTTCTGCAAACTGTCTATTGACAAAGTTTAGGTTTAACGACTCATAGGGGTAAACTTCAGAATTCAAATGCAATTTGACGTCGGTGATGTCTAAATTATCAAAGTAGGTACAATCAGCTTCAAAGTTATCTTTTCGCTTCTTCATAAAAAATACAATGACGTATCGGGCTCTCTCAGACATGGTCTTAACGGTCCAAATATCACGCTTTGTTGTTCTCAAAGCAGGCAGTTCATGTAGTTCCCAGTTTCTAAACGGAATATATATCGGTTTGTTCTTGGCAATTTCGTCCAAAAGCCTTAATTTCACTGCATCACTCGGGTAAATATGCTTCACTTTCAACTCAACCGTTTTTAAGGTTATTGTCGCCTTCTTAGTACCAGTGGACTTGTAGCAGTTGTCATCATGACGAGCACGAACCAGTTTAATTTTCTGTTTACCCATTAATACATTGTGGTAATCAGCAAACACGCCAAACAATAGGGAAAGGGGGATACGAAAATTAAAGTCTTTAGATGTTTCATCCAAGGTCTTGACAGTTCCACTTGGCCAATTCCATCCAGCTATGTCTAGAGCACGGCTTTCCTGCTCATTTAAACATAGCAGATTTTTAACGGTGCTAACAATACCAGGATCTCGAATCTTTTCAATCTCCTTACCATTAACTTCATAGGAAATGTTGTCAAAGAGAAAGGCTCCAGCATTATTGGTTAGATCGCAAGTACCGGTCTTACCAGTGGCATCTGCTTCCACCTTAAACGTACCCTCTATGTAGAGTTGAGCTTCACTCATATCCAAAAAGACATCTTGCTGATTGATAACAATCTCGATTTCGTCATTGTTATTAAAGGAGTTGGTAAAGGGGTGATAAGTGTGCCATTCTTCGCGAATGACCGACTCATCACTCTTGATCTGATTGAAGATTTGAAGTTTTTCTGACATGGTAGCCGTAAGGACTGCTTATAGACTGCAAATATAAGATATTTGAAAACGTGAGTGACCCCTTCGACTTCTGACCACTGAATGATCTGCCGGCTGAGGTATTAGTGTTTAAATACCTTTTAAATACTAGAACCATTTCGTCTAAGTTCTAATCGAATTACTACTTCTTCACCTCGAAAATTAAGAGGTCTAGAATCCTGGTCTACTAGCGTGAGAGTGATGTTATAGATGCTTTTCTGGTTCACAGGTAAATAGATTAGATTCCTTGGCTCGATATTTATACTGTAGCCGGGGTCAACAGTTGGTGAAAATTCGTACAGAGTATGTGAGGGATTATTTGTGTAATACGAGCCGGAAATGATGTTACACTCTACTCGAATAGTAACAACTTGTATAATTTCCACAGGTTGATCTGATTCGTGGGATTTACCAGACTTTAACAGTTGAGGTGAAAATCCCAACACCTTTGCAATACTGTCTTTTGGTTTAAAGTTTATGTCGTAGACACTGGTTAACTCGCACTTTAACGTATTGTTATTGGGTTTCAGCGATAAGATACGATTCCGTTCGTCTGCGGGAGCACTGGGATCTAGGAGCTTACGTTGTAGAAACTGCTCGATATCTTCCAACTCGTAGGACCCTGTTGGTATTTCCAGTACTCGCTCCTCCTGATTATTGACAATATAAGAAAACTTGTTTCGTCCCTCTTCGATATTGGGAATCGTATTCCAAGTGTTTAGCGAAATTAATGCTAACGAGTAATCAAACCTGGAATCGAGCTCTATGGGAGGTACAAAGTATGCTTCAAGTCGGTGAGAGCGACCTTTTAACGTGAATGTCTGTGACATGACTGCGAGCAATAAGCATCAACACCTGCATTTATAAAGTTTCATTGTAGAGAAATGCTAGAGCAAGATGTCCACAATTGGTCATTCCATAATCCTGATACTGATCGGAATTAAAATAGATTTTCACATTTTTCATGTACCTGACAAATTCCTTGGGTGGTTTCAAGTTGCCAAAACTATCGAAATAAACAACTCGATTACCGTGTTTCTTGTAAGCTACCCAATGTGTTCCGAATCCTGTGTTCCGATCCAAATTAATAACACCACACTCTGTTTTGAGGGGTGCGTTCGGTAAAGTGTCTCGCATAAATACTCCTCTAAAATGCGGTATTTTTAATCGAGTGACGTACGAATTAATATCGTGATCGGATAACGGTTTTTCAGGTAGCTTTATTGGTAGTTTTTTGGCATTTTTCGTAAAAACAATCCATAGCCAGTTTTGTGATTCTTTAAATACAGACCGCTACCCTTTTTTCCCAATGCAATCGCCTCCATTGTGTCGTTTCGATTCTTTTAACTTCTCCTTGGCACTTTGAGCGTCATTAACGGCCTTCGCTATCCCCGCGGCGCCTCCGCTCAGTGCTCTGAGGGCACTAAGTCCTGCAAATATGGGAATAAGTGGTAGAAACCCACCCTGTTTCGGTAATGGTATTATTCGTGGTACGTTGATCCTTTTACGTCCTCCCACCTTCTTGACCGTTACTCGGGCAGCTTTAAGTATTTTACTAAGAGTCCTTTTCTTACTAACATCACCAGTACCCGTATGTCGAAGTTGTTTCTTAAGCAGAGTGACCACTGATGATAGGGGTTTCATCTTCTTCTTCTTGCCAGCACCCAACTTGCGTTTTACCTTCATAGCGTTAGTTACCAACCACGCTGAAGCTTTTTCACCAAAACTGGAATCGTTTGCCTTTACTCGCCCCCAAGCTCGGTTCTCCAACACTCGATCGGCTCGATGTCTTTGTTCCAACTCTTTAGACTTTGCGTATTCGATATCGTGATCGCGACAAGCACTATCCAATTTATTCTTTGGTCGATCACCTCGAGCCAACCGCTCTTGAAGTTTGGTTCCAGGTCCGCAATAGGAATAACCGGGTAAATGAAGCTCGAACGGGAGCTTGTTGATAGCTGTATTTAACACACCTGCACCCTGCAGAGTCTTCATTCGTAATGAAGCCCTGGGAGGGTATAGAGTAGTATTTATAGAGATGCGCCAAGAGAAACAGAGACTCAAAATCCAAGTTTATAATTGCGATATGAAAAAAGAAAAGTGCCTCAGTAGCAAACATGGTCAACTTTTGCCTTCTACAATTCGAGCGTTAATATGTGGTCCGAGTAATTGTGGCAAAACCAATGTAATGATTAGTCTTTTGATTGATGAAAATGGTTTAAAATTCGAGAATGTGTACGTGTATTCCAAATCTCTGCAGCAAGACAAGTACGACTTTCTTCAACAGGCTATGAAACATTCCCGTTTAGACTATTTCGGCTACAGCGATAATGATGAAGTTCTAGATCCTTCCAGTGCCCGACCTCACTCTGTATTCATATTTGGTGATGTAGCATGTGAGAAGCAGGATAAAATACGTAATTATTTTTGTATGGGCCGACATCATGCGATTGATTCATTCTATTTATCGCAAACTTACTCGAAAATACCTAAACAGCTGGTTCGTGACAATGCCAATGTATTAATTTTATTTAAGCAGGACGACTTAAACTTGAAACATATCTACGACGATCACGTTAATACAGACATGACATTCGATGCATTTAAACATATTTGTTCCGCATGTTGGAAAGATAGGTATGGGTTCCTAGTAATGGTGAAAGACAATGATATTGCCAAAGGCCGATATCGTAGCAAGTTTGATACTTATATCATACCCTAAAACTTGCGGTTCAGTGTAACACTTGACGTCCTAGAAGTTAGATGTGTGTTAAGTCTCTAGAAACAGGATCTGTTTAGTAGTTGTTTTAGCTGTTTTCAGAAACAGCTGTTTCATAGCTGTTTTCCCGAAACAGGAACCTGTTTTTAGCTGTTTTTTCCAGAACAGGGTCTGTTTTTTAGCTGTTTTTCCAGAACAGGGCCTGTTTTTAGCTGTTTTTCTCGAAACAGGGTCTGTTTTTTAGCTGTTTTTCCAGAACAGGGTCTGTTTTTTTAGTATGTCTACCCCCATGAGCCAGCTCGATAAAGACGTTAAACGTAGGATTATCCAAGCTGCACGAACAATAAGAAAGAAGTATTTAGCATTAAAGTTGGAGCGAGGCGAAGAAGATGTAGCTCTTAATAAATTATTAATGCCGATTACCGATCCTCTGAATAAGCTTGTGAGTGCTTCCGCCGCCACTGCAAAATCTAAGAAACGTAAGATTAAAGGGGAACAGAGTGTTGGTGTAAAACCCAAAGTTAAACCACCCATAGTAACTCGAGAAGTGAAACCTCCTGTACAATTTTTAACCGAGGAAACTCACTACGGGGATGATGCTGCTGATGATGATGATGTGTTTGAAGAACCAGCTCAGGATCCTGCGACACAATCATCGCAACACATAAGAAAGAATTTTGAAGATTCTCTTCAAAAATCTGAAGTGTTTGAGACTTTTATCGAGCAGTATCCGACGATTGCTCAAGAATATCTGAAACTATATTGGTCGCACTCTGCCGAAATAGATGCTAACAGCCTGAAATATGATTTGGTGACTGATTCTTGGAGCTTAGGTTCAGAACCGGTTAATTTCTTAAAGAATGGTGATATTCAAGTTGGCCCCCTTACGTATAAAGGAACTCTGGGACTATACGATTTATTGTTTCTCAAGGTTCCCCAATTTAATACCGCTGCCGATGAAGAACAATACAAAGATATTTTAAAGCGAACAGATTTATACTTGAAAGACAATGGTCAGTTGAAAGGTAATAGATCCCACAAATACAATGCCATTGTGAAACCACTAATTTCGAAAGGTTCTACCAGTAAAATTCCTTCGCCCGGGGTTAAAATAGCGACCAGAACGCGGTCTGCGAAATCCGGATCTGTGAAATCCGGATCTGCCTTAATGGAATACAACGAAAAACCCAAAGAATATGTCTACTATGATGACGTAAATGAGCTGGTTGACAGGTTAAAAAAGCTAGACGCTTCCAATCAGGTTGGCAACAATAATAACATGAACGAGATTTGGAGCATTTTGCATGAATTGGAACACCTTGGAGTAATTGAATTCTATAAATAAGTTTGTTAAAGCTGTTATGCCTTAGTACCGCAGTAATCATGAATAAGTTTGGACGTTCCTTGCCCACGTCGTCTAATCAGAAAAGAGTGAGAGTGTTGCAAACACCCAACTTGATCACTCTTACAAAAGATGGCGATTACAATATTCGAGATCACCGGCTTTGTAACGTCAAATCACCAACAGATATCGCTGATGCCGTAAATAAAAAGTTTGTAGAGAGTAGGCTAACTTCACTTTCTACTACCATTGATAGATCGCTGAATGATAAAATACAAGTATCCCACTTGGAGATGCTGAGACAAGTAACGGTGTTGGAACAAAAAGTAAACAACTCTATCGGCGGTATTGTAAAGCAAATGGAGGCCTTTACAAAAACTAATAAGGATTATGTAGACTCGGTATCCGACCAACTTAAGCTACTTGACAACAAAGTCAAGAGCGAGACTTTAATTGTGGATACAAACCTGGATCGCCTATCTACCCAATTCAAGGATCTCGAAAAACTCCTAAAAGTTTACACCAATACGGCTATTCGAAATGCTCTCAAACCAGTCAGTGCGGATGTGAAAAAGACTCGTGAAGAACTCTCAAAATTATTACAAACAGTTGATTTGCTAAAGAAAAGATCTTCCCATCCACCAACTGTCTAAAATGTAGCCGTATATAATTCGATATCTTGCTGCAGAACCTCATTCTTTGGGAAATAATGGCTAAGGGTATTACGAAGGCGAGAGAACAAGTTGTTAAGGAACTGCATAAACCCGCTAGAATCAAATTTAAACGTCGCAGATTTATCCAGTATGGTTTAGATGATACGTTTGCCTCCGATCTTGCTCAACTCGATCAGTACGCTCGTGAAAACAAGGGATTTAAATACATCTTGGTTGTTATTGATTGTTTTTCAAAATTTCTCTGGACCAGGCCTCTAAAGTCAAAAAATGCTCAGGATGTGACTAATGCAATGGATCATATACTCAAACAGTCTCGGAGGATTCCGAAAAAGCTGGTTACCGATAATAGGAAAGAGTATTACAACGCTAGCTTTCAAAGTCTTATGAAGAAGCATGGCATACATCATTACAGTACCTTTAGTATTTTAAAGGCTGAACGAGTAATTCGAACGCTCAAAGAACACTTGTTTAAGTTGTTTACCTTGAATGGTAATCATAAATGGATCGACTTGTTGGAACAAGTTACAAATACTTACAACAACACCAAACATCACACAATCCGCATGAAACCGAAGGATGTTAGCAAGAGTAATGAGAAGAAAATATTGGACTCTGTTTACAGTCGTTTAAAGGTTGTGGGAAAGCAAAAATTCAAAGTTGGTGGCATTGTTCGCATCAGTAAGGCTAAGCACGTGTTTGAAAAGGGTTATGTACCTAATTGGACCACTGAGTTGTTTAAAGTATCTCAGGTGAAGATTACCAATCCTACACCTTATTTGCTAGAGGATACGAGCGGTCAACCCATTAGTGGCGGATTCTATGAAGAAGAATTGCAAAAAACCAAACAATCTGACGTATTTCTTATTGAACAAGTTTTGCGTAAAAAGGGCAAAAAAATGTATGTCAAATGGCTTGGGTTTGATAAGTCGCATAATAGTTGGATCGATATGGTTAAGGATGTGGTTTAAGTCCGATCTCTGTACAAATAGTCAACATTTTCCGGTTTTCGTCAGTTGAAATCATGCCGTATTGCAAGGAGTGTAATACTGAAATTTTATCTCGTAGAGCTCATAACCGTACCACAAAACATAAGCAGCAATGTAGTGAGACCTTGTACTCTCATGTAAAATTAGTTCGAACTGCTTTTAAAAACCGCATACTAACTTACCATCTGACAAGTGACTTACATTCGACTGATGTTAAGCAATATTTAGAAGATCTCAAAGATACGGTTATTACTCTACTCACTGATCCTTTAAAGACTTATCCCCAGCTTAAAGTTGATATGGAGCTATATGGTCGTTATCTGTTGGCATCCACACAAGAACAATACATAAAATCTTTTAATACAAAATTTAGTGTTATTTCTCCCAGCACTAATTTGGAGGACTTTTACAGCGAATATCAGATCTCTCTAGTGAAAAAAGCTTCCGAATTTACCGAGATGGGAAGCGGATGGGCGTTATCCAAACTGCTGTTTCTCGAACTTAACATCAATAAATGTGGAGTGGGGGTATAGTTTCCTCTACACTCATACTAATCCTAATGCGTTGGTTGACGTCACTATTTTAGTGCGAACCACGGCTAGTAAAAGTTGTACCGCTGCTGCTGTTGCTCCAGAGGTTCCAGAAGAAGAAGAAGACGATAGTTCCCAAAGCTCATCCCCCTATTGGACTTATCTAGACAGTATGATTCTCCGAAGTAATAGAGAAATTCGCAAGGAGAATAAACTCTTGGGTGAATTTTACCATACTACTGGTAATTTTACAGTAATTGTGGGCCTCAGTGTTGCCAGGGGGATGATACCAAGTGTTAAACTAGTTCCCACAACGCCTGAACATCAACCAGTCTCCCTCAGTCATTCTGATTGGATCGAGTTTTTGGAGATCATTGACAAGATGTTTGAAGATATTGATGGAAGTATGACAACAACGCTGACGTCGTCATCGGAAAATTTTACCGTATCCAGTGCTATTCTTTTAAACGAGCGAATATTTCGACTTGGAAGCAATGATGTAACTTTAACGTTTTCTTGTAATGATATAAATTCTATTGTTAGCATTAAGCATTTAATTAACTATAGATTAGAATTAGTTAAACGTTTACAATTTAGAACCTATTATGATGATACTTTACAGTATGCTCAATGTTTTGTTGATATTAAGGAAAACTTTTTTCAAATTGTAACCAATCTGTGTAACTTAAACCCGTCTGAACAAAGTTATTACATGCTGGAATTATTGCATTACAACCAGCAAAAATTGTTAGATGACTTTGATAAACTGTATATGTATACTGATGATTCATAATACTAATAAATAGTTTAAAGCTCAAGGTTCTTTTCTTTCTCCTTCTCTCTCTCTCCCTCTCTCTCTCTCTCTCTCTCTCTCTCTCTCTCTCTCTCCTTTCCTCCTGCCCCTCTCTGTTTCTGCTATCACTAATAAATACAGCTCGATTCTAGCAGAGATTTCATAGTTGTTTCAGCATTCGTTGCATACAGTTATAACCTGTCGAGACCTGTCGTGTGTGTTGATACCTATTTAGCAACATTCTACAATGAGTATTTCCAAGCAAACATTAGCGGAACTTAACGCTCGTATTAACAGTGATGTTGTGAACTTTCCCGAATGCAGAAAACTTTCCACTCTACCTACAGGAGTAGCGTATCCTATTCAAAAACTGAAATTTGTAACAACACGTTATGGGAGAGCTCTTGTTGCGACATTGATTGACTTAGCCCAGGAGGATGTACTATTTCAAACATACTTACCGCAACGGATAGCTGAAACTATGTCGCAGGATCTGGTTGACAACATGAATCGATCGAGTGCCCAGTATACTCTAGCATATTTGGGGAAAAGCTTGACTGCTGCTGCTGGTGGTAACCCTCGCACCCTAATCCAGTTTGAATGCTTGGAATAAACCTGTTTCAAGAGATATTGATGATGGTGGTGGTGGTATATCTTACCTTACTTAAAGCCCTTCCGTACTGTAAACTGTTTAGAAGTTAGTTTAACACCGTCGTCGTCGCTGCTACCTTCGAGTCTAACCAGTGTGCAAGATGTCTCAAGAACGTCAGGAAGTTTGCATCGATCTTCAAGGTTACCCTTTAGCCAGTGGGTTTATACCGAAGGAGTTGGCTGTATATGATGGCTTACGATTTTGCAGCTTTCTCTTCAAACCTCCGTATGGCAGGAAATTTTTGAAACCCGAAGATCTCAAGATAGTAGAACATTTGGAGGAAAAATACCATGGACTAATGTGGGAGTCTGGCTGTTTGGACTTAAACCAATTTGAAAGTGTTTTACGTGATATCCGTCTTCAGTATGACTCTCCTAAATTTCTGGTTAAGGGCGATTTAAAGGCAACTTGTTTAAAACAGATTTTTGATTCTTCCCTTATATTTAGTATTCCTTTAAAGACTGAACCTAAATTAAGTAAATATAAAAAAGTTGTAGAATGTTTTCCCCATAAGGACTTTAATGTTTGGCATTGTGCCTGTAATAATGTCAAGTTATTGTATAATTTCCGACATTGTTTTTTAAATGACATGGAATAAAAGTATATAACATATTTTGTTTGTTTTCTTTCTTAGTATAGATCGATTAGTCTAAGTAGAAAGACGTAAGATGGCTAGCCGCAGTGCAGATTGTACTGATTGCTTAGACGACGGTATTGCCGTTATTCGTACTTTTGAAGAAAGACTGATTACGTTTGCAAATTGGACTAATAAAGTTAGTCCTAAAGACTTAGCACAGGCTGGTTTTTATTACACCCAACGATTAGACATCGTTAAATGTGCATTTTGTCATTGCGAGTTTACTGATTGGAAGGAGATGATCCGTTAGCCGATCACTATAAGTACTCTCCGCACTGTCGACTAGCTAAAGTATTGTGGAAGTGCCGCCCACAGAAAAAGAAAGCCTCGCCGCGAAGCTTGAAAAAGAGACAACCAGAACCGCTCCGAACTCTCCATGTTGGTTCTCTGTTCTTACTACCGCTGTTAGTGTTATTAGCCAGTGGACTGATGCACCTCTATGATATTATAAATCTCCATTCTTCAACGCTATAGCTCATTTTAACGTTGGCTATGGCTCTGTTAAGTTCGTCCTTCATTCTGCTGGTTGCAGTAGTACACAACGTCTTCTACGTATATCGACCTTTAAATGTTAAAAAAGCTTCTGTTTTGTTCGATTTTGGAGATTGTAACGCTAGCAGACCATGGATTTTGATGGATTTCAACCCGCAGAACGCTGACCACATGTCTGTATTCTCCGCCACGATACCGCCATCAAACAGCAGCAGCAGCAGCTCTTTTCGCTACAAGGTTCACTTTCTCTTTCAAGATTCGACGATTGGTGAAACAGGATGGCTGACGTTCCATAGCGAGTGGAAGAATGAGACCGCATCTCCACCTGTTACTCCTACTACTCCTCCTACTAGTCCAACTACTCCAACTACTCCTAATTCTACACTAACGCCATCTTTCTCCGAAACTATGAACAGTATTTCTAGTTTACTTGTATTCGTAGCAGTAACCTGTTTAATATTATTAACTAATTTTGTCTATAAAGTTGTTAAATATCGATATATCTTGTGGCTAAATAAATAATTTTCCTACGACTACTACGTGTTTTCTTCCTTCCCAACATTTCTTACATATCGTTATCATCGTGACTTCGCTCCACATACAACAACAACAACAACAACCACTTTCCTGCCTAGCTGCCGCCGCAAGTCTATATGTTCTGAACTCAATATTTTATGTGGAGCCGATGGCCAGGTCGGTTAGAGCGTTGCTGTTCCACTATGCAGGTCCCAGGTTCTAATCCCAGCATGGACAAAATCAAGAAAAAAGTTTTTGGCGTCATTTTTACATGGAATAATATTCTTCAGGAGTAGTACGAATGTCCGATGCAGTTAGGTTCCAAATAGATAGTGCCCTCAAGCAGTGGCGGTTCGTGGTTTTTGAATATGGGGGGTGCAAAGCAGTGGTTAGGGGAGGGGGAGGGATAAAGGTGAGGAGTGAAAAACACCGAATGCTGTCTTGCACTATTTTTTTTTTCAAAACGTCATAAACATAATTTTTAAAGAAAAATTGCTTTCAACACAAAATTTTATTTATATTTAAAATCCATTCTTCTATTTTTTAGGTCAGCAAACACTTCAATTACTTTATTGTCAAAATCTGAAATATCTTGAACAAGTTTTTTTTCTATTGAAAGCATAGCGAGAGCATTGAGTCTATCCTGACCCATTGTACTTCTTAAAAAACACTTAATTCTTTTTAATGTTGAGAAACATCTTTCACACTCACATGTTGTCATCGGAGTGGTACAGATAATTTCTAGAACTGTATATATTTCAGAAAAACATTCTTTTAAATTATTTTTTAAAATAAATAAAAAAAGCGGTAGGATTCCATTGTTCTCTCGATTGCCACACATATCATCTCTATTGTATATTACTGTTAGTTCTGATTTTAATTTTGCACTGTTGATAAATGGATAAGCAGTAATTGTCTCTTTAAAAATGTCTTCAGGGAAAGTTTTTTTGTAGCTCTGGAACATATCTGGGAAAAAAAGTGAAGTTGCGGCGAGGTGTCCTGTAAATTTGTATCTGTCTTTTATTTGTGCAATTAAAATATCGCAATATTCTTTTAAAATTACCCTATTAGATTCAGGTAATTCAATACGTTTTTTATTAGCTTGGTTTTGGTGATTATCATCGTTTGCTTGTTCAAATAATGAATCAATTTTATGGTTTCGAATTTCACTTACATGTGCCTCAAAATTTATTACACATTTATGGATATATGCATTATCTGCGCACCTAGATTGAACTTGATTTAGAAATATTTCAACTTGTGGGGTAATATGATGAAGCGCTTCTAAAAAAAACTTAAAGTCGCCAGAATTCAAATTACGTAGAAGTCCATTTGCTTGCGCCATTGTTTTTCCATCGTGACTGTCTTCTATAATTTTTTCTAAGCATTCAAGCAACATTTCTTTGTTTTCATATATTGAATTGATGGTTCGCGACTTGAAATTCCATCTTGTCGGAACTGCTCTAGGAAGTCTTTTTTTTACAATTTCATCTAAAACAGCTGTTCTTTTAGATGATTGGGAAAAAAATGTTGCAAAAGATTGTATTTCGGCAAAAAATATCTTTAATTTTTTATGACAAGACGCTGCTCTTTCCAAAATTAAATTAAATTGGTGGGCATAACAATGAATGAAATAGGCGTAGGGATATTTTTGTCTTATTATTGCCTGAACACCTCCCGTCGCACCGCTCATCACGGAAGCCCCATCGTAACTTTGAGCAATAAGTTTTTCGGTAGGCACCTCCAAACTATCAAATTCTTTTAAGATAGCTTTAGAAATATTTTATGCATTGTGTCCTTCTGGATGAACATATCCCCAAAATCTTTCATAAATTTTCCCATCAAAAACATATCTGAAAATTATAACAAGCTGTTGTTGATTAAACGAGTCGGTAGTCTCGTCAGCTTCCACTGCTAGAAAACTTGCTTTTCCAATTTGTTCTTTAAGTTCACGTTTGCACACGTCCAACATAGCGTCCAACAATTCATTTTGAATTGTCTTTGACGTTCCCTTAAAAACCGTAGCTTCAGTTAAATGTACATTTAAAGCTGCATCTAACTCAGACGCGAAGTCAACTAAACCCCGAAAAATTCCTGGATTCTGAGAGTCAACCCGTTCATCGTGTCCGCGCAAGGCGAGTTCAAACGCACCACAAAACTTTATACACATTATAAGTCTGCGTAAAATGTGTCTATTTTTATCTACTTTCTCATTATGCACTCTAATACTGCTAACATAAGCACTATCTAATTGTTTTCGTATATCCACGGTAGCTAATATGTTAAAATCCACAGAATGGTTTAAATGGGTTACACTGTTGGCATGTTTTGTTGCCCTGTCGTTCAAATGTCTCAAATCATCAACACCAGGCTGAATCCAGGGAGAAGGCTTTAGGTCGTTACTTAATAAACATATAAAACAAAAAAATTTGTTTGTCTCTGGACAGCCGCACAGCCATAAAAATCTATTGTATGAAGTTTCCCGCTTAAAATAGCGATTAAATTCTCTTGTTTTACATACCACCGTTGACTTTATTTCTAAATCGGGTGTCGGACGACCCAACTTTTTAATTGTAACCTTTTCTTCAAATTGAAGAGGTCTATTTTCTAAAATATATTTTACTGAATTCATATTGCCAATGAAAATATCGAAAAAGCAGAAAACAAAACAAACTATTTAACGGCAAAGACAGAAGACTGCAGAAGTTTTGAGACCGAAGCACGTGTACTATGCCGAGCGTTGTCATAGCAACCACAGATTTATTCGCAATCTGATTGGTCATCGAGCATCGCGTTCTTTTGCGCGACATCATCTGGCGTTTGTTCTCGAGCTGAGACCGTGCGGAAGTAAGGATTAGATACGCGCTTGATCCACCGTTTAGATTATAACTTGGACTTTTGCCAAGGTACTCCAAACTACCTTCCAAGCAAAAACGCTGCATTATTTATTAGTGCTTTCGTTGGCTCTGTAATTTAGGATACGAGGAGAGTTCGAATAGTTTTTTTGTGCTATGAGTTGCTTTAATAAAATAAATATTTTATATATTTATTTTAGTTTATTATTTTAGTTGGTAATTTAATTGGGGGGTGCGAGACCCTGTGCCCCCTGGCAGTAGCCGCCCCTGCCCTCAAGTAGTTGATGCCTAAGTAGTTCCAGCCCCAAGTAGTTCCGGCCAACGTAACTAACGCCCAAGAGTGTGACAGATGACGTATGACAGTTGACATATGAAAGTTGACAGTTGACAGATGACGTATGACAGATGACGTCTGACAGTTGACAGATGCGCGCGCAGCTAACGCCTGCGCAGTTGATTTTGGGCGATGGGTGGATGGTGAACATATCATCTCCCACTACTGATTAAGATATTCCTTTGTCCATCTGGACCAAAACTGTTGTTGAACCTGAACTATCCGATGCCAACGATCTAATCTATTGTAACTGACATGAGAGATATCTTTTTCCGGAAGTGCGGTTAATGAGCTTCCTACTAGGAAATGTCCTGTGGTCAAACATTCGAGGTCAAGGGGGTCAGATGACAATGGTTGAAGGGGCCTTGAATTCAAAATAGCTTCAATCTGAGTAAGAACTGTAGTGAATTCCTCGAAGGTGAATCTTTGATCTCCAACTAAACGTTTCAAATGGTATTTTGTGCTTTTGATTGCAGCCTCCCATAGTCCACCCCAATGTGGAGAGTAAGGAGGAATGAACTGCCACTGTATTTCATTTCCAGACAGGAAATTATTTAACTCTTCCTGGGTTCTTTCCGATTTTACCATATCATAAATTTCTTTGATTTGATTACTAGCCCCCAAGAAATTTGACCCGTTATCACTGAAGATGATTGACGGGCTACCTCTTCTAGAGATAAAACGCTTCAAGCTTGCCAGAAAGGCTTGAGAAGAAAGGCTCGAAACTAACTCTATGTGGACAGCCTTGGTGGCCATGCACACAAACACAGCTATATAAGCCTTTTCAACTTTAGGGCTCCTCAAAGTTGATGACTTTACAAGGAAAGGGCCACCGAAATCAACTCCTGTTTTCGAAAAAGGCCGAGAAGGGACTACCCTGGCATTGGGGAGATCAGCCATAATTTGGTGAAATGTTCTTACTTTAAATTTAAAACAGTTAGGGCAGTTTATAGAGATCTTTTTAATCTCTTTTAACCCATTTAGGGGCCAATATCTTAGACGAACATTGGATAAAATCGTTTGGGGACCTGCATGTCCTAGCCTGCAATGTTCCTTTCTTAATAACAGTTTAACTACATGATTTTTTGATGGTAATATGAGGGGATATTTTTGTTCAAAGGGTATTAGCGCTTGCGATAGTCTACCTCCCACTCTGATGAGATTGTCTGCATCAAGGAACGGGTTTAACTTTAAAATTTGCTTATTAGATACTTGTCCAGCATCCGAACTTAATTCACTGAATTCCTTGGAAAAGGCTTGGATTTGAATATGTTTTACAATAAACAGTTCAGAACTCTTCAGTTCATCCACGGAAATAGGACCAATTAAATTTTTACAATGAGGTTTATAGTTGTTGACAAATCGAAGAATAAAAGCTACTGTTCGTTGCAGCCGGGAATAATTCGAGAATTTCTCAAACAATGTTTTCCAAAAGTTATCAGTTATAGCGAATAAAACTGTTTTTGTTTTTTTCTTTTCTTCATTAGTAGGACCAATATCTCGATTTAAGCAGTCTAAGTCTGTGTTGAAGTCCTGTAGGATTTTTGGCCCATTCCACCAAAGACTTGAGTTTATCAGCTGATCAGGTGTTAATCCACGAGAAAGGTGATCAGCTGGATTTTCTTTAGTTGGGATATGACGCCATTTAAAATTTTGGGTGAGAGTTTTAATCTGTGATATGCGATTAGAGACAAAAATATTAAATCGAGAGGGATGAGCATTTAACCATGCTAATACAATCTCAGAATCGGTCCAGAGATTAACGGATTGAAGGGACAACCTTTCTTTCAAGATCGAACAAACTCGAGTGACTAAATTAGAGAGCAACAGTGCTCCCCAGAGCTCCAAGCGGGGAATAGTAATTTCTTTAATCGGTGCAACTCTACTTTTAGATGTAATAAGTTGGCAAGATACAGTACCGTTGGGGTACAATGCTCTGATGTATACACAAGCACCATACGCTTTGCGACTGGCATCTGAAAACCCATGAATTTCTAGGGAGATGCTATCACTATCAGATAGGAAAAACCGAGGTACTTGTAACGACTTTAGTTGCGGAATTTTTTGAGCATAATTTGTCCACATTGCGAGCAGAGGGGTTTTTAGAGGATCATCCCAATCCATTTTTTCTTTCCAAATTTCCTGCATAATTAATTTTGCGGTGACAATAATGGGTCCAATTAAGCCTAGGGGGTCATACATTTGCGCAATTTTGGATAGGACTTCACGTTTGGTGACTGATTCTTGTATCGAAACGTCAGGTAGAGATATCGAGAAAATATCTGAGTCTGGGTTCCAGAATATACCGAGGACTTTATTGGATACTCCATCCATCTTGATATTGTAATTTTCCTGGTGATTATGAGAAGTGTCAAGGATATGTATTTGTTTTAGAAAGGAGCTAGAATTAGAAGACCATTTGTGTAGCCTGAAATTTCCTAAACTGCACAATTCGACTAACTGATGATATAGTTCAATCAATTCTTCGTGAGAATCTGTACCACATAGTATATCATCGACATAGCATTGGGAGATGATGACTTCTGTCGCCAGTGGATGCTCATTTTTATACCTTAGGGCTAGTTCCTTCAAGGCGCGAGTGGCTAAATATGGGGCACAATTAGTGCCATAAGTGACGGTTAATAGTTCAATGCACTGGAGAGCTTCCGAGGGGTTTTCGCGCCACAGAATATTCTGGAGGTGAGTGTGCTTGGGATTTATTCGTACCTGTCTGTACATTTTCTTAATGTCAGAAGTGACAACAAATTTAAAACTTCTGAATCTCAACAGGATATCAAAAAGCTCAGGCTGTACAATGAAACCTTTGTACATTATATCGTTGAGAGAGATTCCTGAAGAGCTCTTCATCGAGCCATCAAATACTACACGCAACTTAGTGGTTTTATTTTCTTCGCGAATAACACAGTGGTGGGGTAAAAAATATTTGGGTTCATTACTTTCAGTTTTTAGAGATAAGGGGACATATTGTGCGTGATTAAGAGATACATATTCATCAACGAATTTCTTATACTCCCTAAAGAGGTTAGGGTCTCTTTCTAAACGTTTTTCTAAGTGATAGAATCTTTTTTTTTGCGAAATGAAATGATTCTCCTAGCAACAGATTTTCTTTTGGTGATTTGAGGGGCAGATCTACTTGAAACGACCCATCCGCTAATACAAGAGTAGTGTCACAAAAATTCTTTTCGACTAGTTCATCTTCAGCAGATAAAATTTTTTCTTTAGAGTGGGGAACGTCTTCCAAGGACCAAAACTTTTCTAATAGGGAGTCAAATGGGAGATCTGTTTTATTGCTTTGCACAAAAAGACAGCTGTTAGGTTTTAGAGAGTGAAGATCATTACCTTTAACGAGAGCACGCGTAGGAATTAACCAAGAGAGAATGTACCCAAGGTGGGTACCAACCAAAGTATGAGCGTCATTATTAATTTTCATCATATCTCCAGAGAGAATATTATAATAAACATCAGCGCCGAGTAAAATGTCTACAATTGCAGGCTTGTCAAACTGGGGATCAGCAAGTTTCACATTCTGCGGAAGGTTTAAATTTCTTTTGTTAATACAGAAGTGTGGGGCTTTTTCGGTGATTTTATTCAAGACACAACAGTTTACCTTGAGGGAAAAATCTGGTTCTAGAATCGACTTAACTTGAAGACATATCGCTTTATTGGAGTGTTCAACGTTGCCTCCAATACCTGAGATTTTAACTTGCTGCCTTTCAGGAATGTATTTTAACCTTTTTAGGAGATCTTCAGTTACTATTGAAATTGTACTGCCAGGATCAATCATAGCTCTTGCAGTCACAACAGTTCCATGAAGATCGGGTATGTTTACTAAGGAAGTACTTAACAAAACTTCGTTGTCATCAGAAGCAAAAACTGAGAGTGTTCTATGGCCATTGCCAGCTGAAGAACTACTTTGGGGATTTTGATTGCTGGGCGGTCTATTTGAGTTGTTAGTTTGCGAGCGATTAGTCGACAGACAACTGCCCTCAGGGGAATGAGAATCAGATGTAGATGCATTTCCATTGTTGTGGTGATTATGGAAATTATTTTGACCTTGATTTCTCCAGTTGGGATTTCTGGTGTATACAACCTGGTTTCTTCTGTCTGGAGAGAGTTCATTATAAGTTTGGTGCAAAAGTGAGTGATGCTTTTTACCACACATTGCACATGACTGAGAAGAAGTGCAATCTTTTACTTGATGTTTTGAACCTAGGCAGTTAAAGCAAAGACCATTTTGTGAGACCACTTCCGTTTTTTGTTTCAACGATAAATTCTTGAACCTTGGACACGTATATATTTTATGATCAGGGATCTTGCAACAATGACACCTCAGAGGGTTGGAAGTTGGAGAAGATGCGTGATATTCACTGGTACCACGCTGAAGGGTATGAGATCTTTCTTGCTGCTGATTACCGTGTGCATAATGGGCAGATTTCTGGAATTTATTGCTAGAAGCACCCTTTTGTGTTATAGTGGAATATCCTCGAGAAAAGTTTTTATTTGGGGAATTTTCTGAGAGGTCTTCCAAGACCGAGCACCGTTTTTCTAAAAAATGTAACAAGTCTTCTAACTTTGGCAACATTGCCTGAGATGTGGATAACATTTTGGAACCCCTTTCTGAAATGTATGCCTTTTTGGTTCCAAAATCTAACTTTTGCGAAAATAGATATATTAATATTAGATCCCATTGATCAACAGGAATTTGTTGATTTTTTAAAGAGTCCACGTTCTGTTTTATACATACTATAAATTCCCGAAGAGTATGAGCAGTGACCTTGGTTAAAGTGGGGATGTCAACTAGATTTTTTATATGGGCAAAAATAATCGAGAGTTGATTATCATATCTTTGTTTGAGAGTATCAATCGCAATCTGGAAATTATCAATTGTCAATTGCAATGTTTCAATTAGATGTAAAGGTTCATCCTTTAAATATGATTTTAAATATATCAATTTTTGAATGTCTGTTAATGACCGATTATCTATAATAAGTGTTTCAAAAAGTTGATAGAAAGCATTCCACTTTGTGATGTCACCATTAAATTGAGGGATGTTTAACTGAGGCAAATTAACATTGGGTGCACTAGCACGTATTGCTACAGGAGTCACTTGACTCTGTACAATTTGGTTCGGAGAAAGTGCGAGAACTTTGCGTTTCAATTTGGCCAAGCACGAGAAATATTTGTCCTCAACTCCATCCTCGTCTGCTTTAGCGGGATCTATATTTTCAATTTGCATTTGTATTTTTTCAAAACATTCAAAAGCTTGGGTTAGACTATTGATTCGTACTTCATACTCCATATAATCATTTTCAGTGTTCATATTTGTATTATACCAATTAAGAATTCGTGAAATTTTGCCCTTATAGCAACCGCGTGTTTTAACCAAAGCTTCTAAATCAGCCATTTTCTTTATCTAATTAACAATAAAAGATATGAACTACAAATTAAATTCACCAATATTCAACAAGTGTTCAATAAAATAATGTGCAAATGCGCGAAGAATCTTCTAAACAAAATAAATTTGTGAAAAGTGACAATGCGAATACTTATTGCAGCAGAGACTGTACCTACCTACTATGAATAACTCTTTCCAACATGCACCCTGTATTGCCAATGCAAAATATGCCAACCAATGCGAAATATTTAAAATTACAGGTATAAATTCATTTGAAACATTAAAATCAAATCATTATTGTGCACATTTAAGTGAAATCGCAAAAAAAAACATTTATATGCATATTAATAACTGGGGATACTGTTTTCTGAACAGTAAGCACTATTCATACTAAAAAATATTTTATGAGCACCTGAGAAACTACCTAAGAAATAAATCTTATAAAGTTATAATCTAAAAATATCCAGTGCGTAGCACCAAATGCATATTATTCTAAATAAATCGGTATCAACTACCTATAAGTACAGAAAAATGTACAAAGAATATACCGGCAAAAGCAACTTAAGCTAAATATACCTATTAAAGATATGTGTATATAAAATGTATGTATATATAAGGGGCAAATGTGTAAAAATTGAATAATAAATGTGTTTGAGAGTACATTCTGCATATGAATAACCATTCGACTTTCATATACAAGACAAATACGTTTTTTTAACAATCAGCAATATACAGTTATTATTTCCACTTCGAAATAAAAAAAATTAATCACCCTCGTACTTTTATTAAATGTTTGTTAGTCTCTTTATTTATTTAACGAAGGACCACCGACTTTTCACCGTCGGAAAGGAAGTTCACTAAAAAATTGTTTTTGACAACCCAATTGTTGTTTAAAGTTCTTTTTTTTGTTTTAGAGTTTTTATTTTACACGATCCGGCTCGAAGGACCAATATGTATAGTCAAACGGCTTCAGCCACTTGAAATACATAGTTTGGAAACTGCTATCCTTGCAGTTTCCAACCTCCATAGGTCTAAGTTCACTGTTTGAAGAAAAATACTTTTGCTTCACAACAAACAAAGTTTTATTTAATAATAAATCAACGAGAACTGTTGGGTGTTACAATCTTAATAGTTTCGAAGTGATACCTGTCTTTATTTGCTGTTTTCCATGGTTTCTCTTCACTGCAGCACCTTCCACTTGCACTTACACTAAGCACTTTCATATATTTGGACATGCGATATAATAGACCTGGATGACATTATTTTCTGTGTTGAGAACAAATACTTCTCGGAGACTTTATTTTATGTATTGAGAACAAATACTTCTGGGAGACAACCTATTAACTTTGCAAAGCCATAACTGACGCCATCTTTTTCGGGCAGTTAGGGGAGAGAGCGACGTGACTACCTGCTTGTGCCTAAAGAACTGTACTACCCTGCTCCCCGCACGGAACCGGGGTTGGCGGCCGAATTGCCGGATACCGGTGACGTGTGAATGTAAGATTGTCAGATGGAATTGTGATTTTATATATGCCTGTTTTGGAACAAGCAGAACCGTCCTTTGTTGCATATTTATTTTATTCAACGCATCCTGGATTACTTTCGCAACCAGGAACGTTGTGCAACCAATATTATTAAAATCAGTTGACTAAAGAACTGAAAATATTTTTATCTAAAATTTTGAACTTGAAACTGTTCTCCTGTAAAGTTAGCCTATCGACGTTTAATACATTTCTCCTCTCAATCGTCAATATTAAAGAGTACTCAACAAAAATAATTGCTGATTTCTCTTTTCAATTTTCCTTGAGTACTTTTATAATTTTCCTCGAGCACTTTATCCAGTTCTTGCCTAAATACGGACATTCCACTTAAAAGTCCAGAATAATACGAGAATTGCATGCAAGAGTGCCCGTTAGTATATTTAACTTGGACCTTGAGCGTACACATGCTTTTGCCTTAATTGGCCAATTAATACAAGACGAAAGTTTAATCTTGGAAAGCGCTCGAGTAGTATTAAAATAAAGTAAACGGAACTTACGTTCTTAAAATGTCTGGAAAAGAGCCTCTTATTAATGGTTTTGGTTATCGAAAAATTATAGCCAATTCCGTCGAAAATGTTAAGTGCTTTGAACCTATTCTACGAGTTAGTATTTTAGATATATAGTTATTTAATTTAGGTGTTCTCTCTATTTTGACAATTATGGATTTAAGTTGACAAACATGAGTTCAAATTATATAGTATAAGAACCAGACAATTAAGTATTTTTATTGAAAAAAATGATTGAAATATTCAATTATATTAGCGATTAAACGCGTTCGGCCAAATTCTCAGTTTCGTAAGGTGAATCTATTTCTATTCTTTTAAAATCTTTAATGAAACGGGACAGTAAAAGTACTGCGTATATTTCATAATAATTACTCATTTTAATAAGTCCTTAGATAAAACTATTTTGAAACCTAACAAATCACAGTAATATTAGAATAACTCATGTTTTTAATAACTCTTTATTAACACCGAGACGACAAAAACTTCAAAACCTAACCGATTAACTAAAATATTTATATTTAAACCAGTACCAAACCGTAAACCTTTTAGTGAATTAGGTTTCATGTTTTCATCACATTGTGATAGTCCAAAAAGTCATAGTAGAGAAAGAAAGCCCGAAATTAACAAAGTTTTCATGACATCTACATAAATAAGAACTAAATTGGAGAATTTGAAGGCAAGAAGCAATGGAAAAATTGTGTGTGAATGGGATGTTAAACTTTTGTACATTAGCAGTCGTTTTCTCAAAGCATTTAATAAAGTAATTGATTTGATTGACGTTTAGGGTCACCTTTGTGTAATGACATTGACATATGTACTCACATTACAAATGTCTAGGCAACTAGTTAGGTTAAGGGTGCTTTGGGAAATCGACCATGAAGGAAAATATTTAATTGTAATTAACTTGTAATTGACCAGTGATAGCCCGCTTTCATGGAAACTAAGAACCAGAGAAACTCATAGTTTAAAATTAAACGATTCCACTGAAAAAATTAATTGACTTTAAATAATACAGTAAGTGGCATTTGTAACGCTCTGTAAAGTATACCATTTAAAACAAACAGCAACGCAAATAAAATTTAATTTCTGTTATTTCTTAACAGTTTGGATTTCATGTCACTTCATGATATTTGTTACTTGCTTTCTTAACTCAAACCCACCACTTCTCGGTCGTAGATTAATTCAATAAACATATATTTAAATTTGACTAGACACTTTTAAAAATAATTAAGATTTTAAATAAATATAGGGCGAGATTTTAATTTTTTTTCCTTAATTTTGACCATTTAAAACTGAACTTGCACACCAAAATATTTAATAATATTCTCAATGCTGCAATGTTTCAACCTTCAATAATGTATCATTCCAAAAAGCTTAATTTCCTAATTTTAAAAACAGTAAATCATTATTTACTTTTCATGTCTTATTCAATATTAAAAGAAAATAAAAATCGATCGAATCAAAATTTTACACTGGCAAGTAATATACTACGGAGTAAAATCGTTCACTGGCCCTTTTCCATGAAGATGCATTTTTGCAGATTTTTGAGTGACCACAATAGATGAGTTTTATTAATCCATTTTATGATTTGATAATTTTACATAATACTTTTCTTATATTCCTCAAAGAAATCGTGTTTTTATAAATAGTTTTAAGAAAATGAATACGGTACCTACAGACACTTTAGAGAAATAAGAATTTTTTGTTTTTCATTCAGTTTTTTGCATTCACACATGGTGGCTGACTAAAAAAGATACACATTACAAATTAAAATCAAATGTAGAATTACGATTTGCGTTTTGTAATACAGCATCATTTTTTGTGCTACGGTACACTTTTTATATGTACTGTCACAATGTGTGCAAGTACAATTAATTTAGAGTATACAATATGTAACACATGTAGTACGTCTTTACCGCGCAAGTATAAAACAAAAAATTATTTCAAGGTCATTATGGCAGCACGCAAACGCTGTTAAAATGAATTTATTACGTGTTACAAAAACTAAAGATTATCGTGTAACAACTATGTTTTTAAATACAATAAATGGTGCGTATCTATCGAGACTAACTTTCTTTTAACTCTCTTTTACTCATGTGCATTATTCTGAGTATAATAATTATTTACTGTACTATATAGTGCTATAAATGGTCATAGATCTAAGTTCTCACCGATACAGAATAACAAAGTTCCGTAAATGTAGCTTAATCCTAAGCAGATGTATGAACATACGATATACACTTCCTTCTAATTCTATTCATTTTGCAACCAAAGTTTGCACCCGCTTATGGCGCTGTTAAGAATAATTATTATTTTAACGTCCTAAAAATTTCAATAATATTTGAAAATTATTTAAAAAATTATTATTTTTTCTTAATTATATAATACATAATATACTTATCATCTACCTTGCGAAAAATACTGCATTTTAAATATTTTAAAAAATAGTTAATTAGTTATATACCTACATACTATAATATTAAATGATTTTATGATGATGACATAGTTGAAACCTATTTTATTATTAGGTACAGTTATTATTTATATAGACATATTTTACAGTTTTAAGAGCTTATTAACTGAAAAATTAACTAATTATTGACTTATTCCTAAAAAATAGGAATTTTTATATTTTATTTATATTTTATAACATTAACATGTGATACCCGAAACAGAAAGTTATATAAGTCAAATCCATATTAGTTTCTTTCTTGGGTTATAAAATGAAATAGCCTAATGTTTTACAAGGGCGGAAAGCAAGAGGCGTGAGCTTCGCCAATTTATCATAGCAGTCAAACTACTCACGTAACGTCTCGTCAGTTGTGGATATATTTCTCATGAATCTTAGACAGTCAAGGAGTAGTTTTTTTTTGCAAAATCGTGTAGATCTCCGATTACAATTACAAACAAGTGAATGAATATATTTATATTATTTACTAAATAAAAGATTTTCAGACTTTTTTCGTAAAAAAATGTCAGTCAAAATTATAGCAAATTAGTTTGACATATTTTCTTTATATTTTAGGTGTTAATGTTTGTTGTGTAACAAACCTGAATTACATAAACATGTAATTTAAATTACGTTTCAATTCGTAGTGTTTCAGTTTTTATTTAAAATATATTTTTAAATTGACTTAAGCACGGAGTATCGGTTTATCCTGATTGTTTGGCAAAAAATAATTTTCCTATTTTAAATGAAAGTATTAAAAATTAAATCGAATATTGGATTATTATTTTGAAATAAATTGACCCAATTTGGAAAATGGGTTTAACAACTTTAACTGTCAAATTTTAACGGAATGCTTAGTGGAAGGCGGTAGGTAAATTTTGCTTTATTTTTGCTTATAAAGATAAAAAGAGTCGTCTTGGCCCGACGTTGACCTGTCTAGATCTTTTGTGTATGACTCCAATTGAAAAGTTCCCCAGGTTTCCTAAACTTTTCCCGAATTTAATTATAGCCCAGGTAGCCATGCTACCCACTTCTTGGGATGAGTTATCCCTCTTAGGTGTTGTAGCCTTTTGCATAGTCGTACTATACAGCACAATAGGTGTTCTGCTGTTTCCGCAGTAACTCTCGTCTTCTGTTTTGCCCATTTATTTAAAATAGCCAATGTCACAGAAAACATAGCTATGTTTTCTGTGCCAATGTCCAGTAAGCAGACCTATAACAAGTCTTAAGACGTTTCTTTTTAGGTCAGGAAACTCCTTGACTATTTTAGGCGAGGAGTTTATAAACATCTTTGCTGGTCTTTGGGCTGAAATGCTGCCCCAGTAAGATTCTAGGAGCTTTTTTCTATTTGTGGACATCCTCTGTTTTTTTCCATTTCTGGACATCCTCTGGGATTTTTTCCATTTCTCGACATCCTGTGGTTTTTTCCCACAGAAGGATTTACCCAGTTTATAGTCTGGATTTTATCTGTTCTAGTAACGAATAATTTTTTTGAGGCCACACAACTTGATATTATATCTAAATACACCAAAATTTATCCGATCTTTTACAATTTGAAAGCAGCTAGTTCAAATGATTTTCTTTCGCTTTTAAAAGTGATCCCTATATTTCTTAACAAGGATTAATTCCTCAAACTCAAACTTAAAATTGTTTAAAAAATGACATTCCAGCTGCAGCAAGAATATTAATAGATATAATGTCTATGTAATCGCAAGTAATAGGGAAACGTAATGACCTTCAGGCAGGATGTTTATCACGGAATCTTTTAAAATTTAAGGAGTGTATTGTTTTTCCTAAATTTTCAATGGCACAACCCTTTAACGCTTTGTATATTTTGTCACCTTTAGAAATCTTATTTTCGGCGAAAAGGCCCATTGAGGATATTCAAAATTAACAAAATAAATATTAAGTTAAGCGTGTACTTATGACTACGGAATAAAATTACGAACAAAACAATTCTAATGCTTTGGCTAAAATGGCACGTTTCTTTGTGTAAGACAGGCTTCATTGTTGTCTTTAAACAAGGTAACTACTCGAAGTTATAACGACCGAGTTCAAACTACTCTTTGGAAGCTTTTGTTCGAGTGCTCGAGTTTAAAGTTTCAATGACTCTGATACAACACATATACTTTTATTAAATGGTCTTAATCAAGAAAAAGCTTGTTTAAGTCTGTTGGTAATTACTGTTTTGCAAAGTTCCAAGGTATATAAGTTCAAAGCTGTTGAAAGCTGGTGGCATTTTCGGTGCGAAAATATCAGAAAATGGATATAAAAAGTAAATCTGACTCTTTTCTAGGATCGCTGCAATATGTATTTGTTTTTCTTTATTACGATAAGAAGTTGTTTTTTATCCATGCATAAGAAGAAAAGGCGGTTCAGATTATTTGTTAACATGATAATATACTTAACGTAAAAGTAAAAGCAATAATAGGCCATTTTAAATTAAGCAAAATTCTTCGGGCAAATGAACTAATACATGTAATAAAAAAGTTATAATAACTTTGATTACTTCATAATGACTTTTTAGGTGCTCTGGCTGGTTACCTTTTTGAACGGCAACGAGGTGAAGATACAATTTTATTAGTGCATAATTTATCGAATTTTTTCATAGAGGATATAGTTCTTCATTGAAGTGTATATAATCTTGACCAATAATTATAATAATAGATAGTATACGCTCTTTTGTTCAAATAAGCCCTCGGAATAGTGTCTAAGTCTAAGGATTTATAATAATAATAAGAAAAGATCTTTTTATTCTAAATAAACATTATTAGGAAGAAAGCAACCTAGCTTAATCACTACTTTAGACTATTATATTAGGAGTGGCATAGACAAGATAAAAATCAAAAGAGATTGAAACTTTCTAGGCGGGAATTAAGTCTCCCTAGAATGTTAAAATGTCACACTATGCAGCGACCCTGAGCCTATGACGCCCTGTGGCACAGTCCCACTTGCTCGTATGGACGAATAGCAGATGGGCAGTATTTTGATGTATGCGTAAGAGCTTATACCGGGTGCCCACGAGTTTACTGGCCAGCTTGTTATTTTGTTAAGAAATAATATTTCGATTTGAAATTTTGGGAACTCGTATGGTTGCTTTAGATGCAGATTTTGAGTGCTAGAACATCTGACTATCGTTTCCTGTTCAACCGGAAATACAGTCAACTTTGTTATTTTAAATGAAACCCCCTGTATATTTTTCAAAATTTGGATTCTACGTAAAATTCTAATTACAAAACATGTATCATATCCCATACCTATCTTTAACAGTTTTCAAGAAAATGACGTTTGAAAATGTCGAAAGAGCCGCAAACAATACTGTTTTAACATAAAACAAATGAATATGCGAAAAGTTTAATATATTATTCTTCCTTCTTTTTAAGGGCCTTGTATGATTGTGTCATGACAATCTCACTTCCGGTGCAACCGGAAGTGCTACAAAATATGACATTCAGGCACAAATTACTTCAATAATTTCAATTGAACGGCCTACTTTAAACTCTAAATTCTAATTTATCTGACTTTTCTCTATCATTTTTGTATACACCATCCAAGGTCTAAATTTGATAGTTCTTGAGATATGGATAGCTAAAAATTTAGATGCATTCCAAATTTCAATCTTTCTAATTTTATCTAGGCGGCTATGGAGATCATTTTTGTCGCTTGAACTGCTTCATGATCATAACCATGTCAATTTCCAATTATTTAATCAAGATGGCTATGAATACAAGACACTTGTCATATTTTCTGTTAATAATATCACCCCCAAAACAAATGAACAACGTGCTCAGGGAATTTCAAAGAGTTCGTCTGAGAGAAAACGGTCAACAATTCGAACACTTAATTTATGACTAATTTCTTATTTTTGATAATGAAAACCTAATAAAATTATTCTTCAAGCACTACCCTGATATTATTAATTATGTGTATCCTTTCTACATTTTCTTAATGCAAATGGTCTCCATAGCCGCCTAGACAAAATTAGAAAGATTGAAATTTGGAATGCATCTAAATTTTTAGCTGTCCATATCTCAAGAACTATCAACTTTAGACCTGGGATGGTGTATACAAAAATTATAGAGAAAAGTCAGATAAATTACAATTTAGAGTTTAAAGTAGGTCGTTCGATTGAAATTATTGAAGTAATTTGTGCCTGAATGTCATATTTTGTAGCACTTCCGGTTGCACCGGAAGTGAGATTGTCATGACACAAGCATACAAGGCCCCTAAAAAGAAGTAAGAATAATATATTAAACTTTTCGCATATTCATTTGTTTTATATTAAAACAGTATAGTTTGCGGCTCTTCCGACATTTTCAAACGCCATTTTCTTGAAAACTGTTAAAGATAGGTATGGGGTATGATACATGTTTTATAATTAGAATTTTACGTAGAATCCAAATTTAAAAAAATATACAGGGTGTTTCGTTTAAAATAACAAAGTTGACTGTATTTCCGGTTGAACCGGAAACGATAGTCAGATGTTCGAGCACTCAAAATCTGCATCTAAAGTAACCATACGAATTCCCAAAATTTCAAATCGAAATATTATTTCTTAACAAAATAACGAGCTGGCCAGTAAACTCGTGGGCACCCGGTATAGTTCACCACACAATACCTAAGTGTTTTTATTATCCTTGAATTATATTTTGATTATTTGCTGCTATACGGGTACTAAATCCCCTAAAATGTTAAAATGCCATTTTGTGCAGCGACTTGCTCTTATGGATAGTATAGTCGGCTAATAATAGCAACTGGGTAGTATGGTGATGTCCAGCGTAAGAGCGTAAGAGCATATTACTATGTACCGGGTGAGTCAACGATTGCTCGGAGTAATTTTATGCCTTAAAGATAAGATTTGTCGATAATAAGCTTTTATGTCATGTATGGTTGGATATTCTGTACATTTTAAAAATATTTTGAATTATACAGGGTGCGTTCAAAAGTAGGGTGTCACAAAGTTAGATTTTTTAATGGTTTTGAATGGATTTTTAAATTACACGTGTATTTTATAACTTTTTTACTGGTGGTTTTATATACGAAAAATTCATAGTTTTCAAGATAATTTGACTTGTAATGAAAAGTTAGCATTTGCAAGCATCTCTCGTTGTGAAAATACTAATACACAACACAATAAAAACAATAAAATTTACAGTGAAAACGCTTAACTTTAAAATCGATCTGATTCTTAATGTCATCCACTAACAGTATTTTCATTTGTTTTCCATGGCTACTGCGATCCATTGACAAAAGATGCTATAACGAGAACAGAAAATCCCGAAAAATCAAAATATTTCAAAAACTATTAGAGTTCCGGATAGGACATTCTTTACAAAATGTGAAGAGTTTTTGACGAGATATAAGATGACAGAAAAATATAAAGGGTGTTCCATTGGATTAAACTGACATTTTTTAATTAGAAGTTTTCGGACTTTGGACCTAGAAATAAAAACACCCTGTAAATGAGATGTTAAATATTTCATAGTGAATATGTTTTTTTGACCTTATTTACTCAGGACATAAATTTTGAATCGCTTGGAGTCAATATTTATGTTTTTTTTACAATAGATGCTTGCAAATGCTAAATTTTCATTACAAGTCGAAGAATCTTGAAAACCATGACTTTTTCGAATATTAAATAGATAATGAAAAAGTCATGAAATTACACGTAGAATTGAAAAATCTATTTAAATACAGGGTGTCACGTTAAAAAAATGTAACTTTGTGACACCCTACTTTTTGAAAGCACCCTGTATGATTCAAAATATTTTTAAAATGTGCAGAATATCCAACCATACCTTAGCACAAAAGCCTATTATCGACAAATCTTATCTTCAAGGCATAAAATTTCTCCGCGCAATCGTTGACTCTCCCGGTACGACACAATAAGTGTTTTAGTATCCTTTAATTCTGCTTTGATTACTTGCTAATATACCTACGCTTTTTCTTAAGATGCTATTAAACGAACTAGCGTTGCAATAATATCACAGAAGATATCACCATTAGAGTTATTGTCAGATTCAATGAGGCAATATGACAATGCTTAATTGATGAGGACAACAAACCTGAGCCAACACTTTCACTAAATCATAAATCGTTTGCACCGTCCTCGTACTAAACTGAAGCAAATAAATAATCTCATAAAATTAACCAACCGGAACGCCAGTATTCTCCCACTGCCCTTCTGACTGTCTGTTTAATCTTTTAACAAATTTCGAACGACAAGCCGCGTAAATCAAAACCTGGAATTTATAGATTTACCAGTGGAAATATATAGCCGGCTTAGCCCCGAAAACGATCCCAATATGGCTAATTCGGATCGGGAGCTTTAATAATACTTTGATGGTTTTGCACCTGATAACTTCGAGCCCGGTATGACTATTAATTATTATTAGGAAGATCCGGCCGCCACACGTTGCCTCAGATTACCAACTTCGTGTATGGAATTTTCATTAAACTGCTGCTGAACTCTGAATATAATAATAGCTCATGCTAATTTATATTTATGGTTATATCCTAGTGTCGTCGTGGGAACATATACGTTATTTTATTTAAGGATTTGATAACCAGGTATGTAACAAAAGTTTTCGGAAAAATTTTCCTCTGTAGTCAAGAAAAACGAATTACTGTGTCGAAACAGTTTATTTAGGAACTTTATATTAATTTAACAGAAAATACTAAATCCAGATTATACTTAAATGTTCATTGTCTTTAATTAATAGCACGTAATTTTCGAATAACTTGCCGCATCATCTTCTGGACGATACTGTACTTCGCGAATTTTTAAAATGTTGTGTGTCGTAGCTGTTATTTATTTTCGGCTGCCCAACCTGAGCAAACCGCATAGCCTTGTTGATCTACAAGCAAATCATCGTTACTACAAACCAGCAAAAAGTAGTAATGCGCACATATCGAAGAACTTTAATCGCATCTGCTATGTACGAGAATATTCCTTAAATCCGTATATTAATGTTTAAATGTTAAAATAAAAATGTCCCCGCATTGGGAATTGAAATAAAGAGTAACAAATTAAAGCCAACTAAATACGCTCAGATGCAACTGAAGATCAGGGATCATCGAAGTTATTTATCAGAAAGTTATTCCACTTTGACACGGTCTAATCCGAAGAACTATGATCTTCTAAATGACTTAAGTCATAAAAGCAGGTGAACTTGGGCGACAGCGCTGGTAGCTTTCCCTTGTCGTTGATGAGTTCACGTTTAGTATTGCTTCGCACGCTACTGACGCCTACTGTTTGCTACTTGCCTTAGAACGAGTATTACTCGATTCCCAGATTTAAAGTATGATGGTACAAAGAAATTTTACGGTATACCTCAGCGTAATTTAGTTGAATGGCATCGTAAGAGGCATGTTGAAGTGGGATCGCCATAAATAGAGTAGTAATCTTTGTTTCATAACTGCAGTGTTCATTTCCGATTTAATTTTCGGGCCGATTCACTCTCGATTAGACCGGTCGAATTTCACAATTGAGGGTTTAAATTCTAAATTAATTCTTGTAATATGTATTTACGTATTTCTGATATTTTTGCACAATTATAAAGAAAAAGTATTTGAGTACTTTTTCTCATTAATACAAAAATTATTTTTACTGTACGTTTGAATAAATTAATTAATTTGCAAAACAGGTCAATTGAAATAATAAAATAAAACACAAACTTCGATTGACGCCTAACAAGCAATTTGACAACCAAAATCGTTAAAACCTAACAGTTCAACTAGAAAAAATTGTAGTATTGTAGTATTATTTCAATAACGTGTTATACAAAAACTTAATTTTTTCGAAAACGGCTAATTTTATCGAAACAAATGTAGAGTACCTTTTTTAAAGAGGAATGACCAAAATATTTGAAAAATCAATTTTCAGCTTTGTAAAATGATACCTGTCAAAAATTTGGCCCAAAGAGGGTGGTGGCAAGTCGGTTCCTGACTTCCCTGACAATGTCAAACATTTACTGTAGTATGGTTTTATGAGTCTTTATGGCCAACATAAAATACTAAAATTTCGTTAAATTATACAAGTCGGTTCAAAAGTTAGCGCCAAAAAAGTAAATCGTTGGGTACCCCTTTGGGGTCTGTATCTCCGTTGAGGGGCACTTTAGCAATTTTTTTCCATAACAAATTAGGGATATTTTGACCTCCCCTATACGCTCCCGAGAGTATGCCATATATTTACCGGACACCCTGTATATTGTATGATGCAACTACATAGGATATCGCCTTTGTTAATTAAAAACGCTTTTTTACATACAAGCACTTTTGTCTTTTACGTCTTCATCCTCTATAGTTACTTCGTAAAATATAATAAAATATACCCATATTTAATAAGAAGTGGATATATCGTAGGCAGAATGCAAATTTAGGCTTTTTATAAACTTCCTAGGCATTTTACAAAAAGCCGGCAAAACCCGAGCATAAAATGAATTTTTCGTTATGACTAACACCAATTCAGGCAAATTGATAAAATGCCGGCAAAACAAGACCACAAGAATGTATATCACGTTGTGACTGATTATTTTTAGGCATTTTACAATTTGCCAAAAACGGTGCCGTCAAAACGTGAAAATAAAAAATACTATTAAGTATTGAGAACACTATTTTCTGTCACCTAAGTTTAGTTTTGTCACTAATCTGCAATACCCTAATTATACCGAAGTTTTTTATGCGAACGGTGGATCGGAGGTCACCCTAAGGTCGGAACAGGGTTAGCATCTGGTTAGCGGCCCTGACAAGTCTCTGTCCTCGCAGGCGAAGAGCGATCGGTGCGTCAGGGTGTTGATTTGCACCTCTTCGCGTGCAAAAGTCGACTAGTTTAATATTCACGTTTTGACGGCACCGTTTCTGGCAAATTGTAAAATGCCTAAAAATAATCAGTCACACCGTGATATACATTCTTCTGTTCTTGTTTTGTCGGCATTTTATCAATTTGCCTGAATTGGTGTTTTATGCTCGCGTTTTGCCGGCTTTTTGTAAAATGCCTAGGAAGTTTATAAAAAGCCTAAATTTGCATTCTGCCAACGACAGATAAAGTAATTCGCTAATATTTAATGCAATGTAGTCAGGATTAACTGTTAAGTTAATCTTTTTTGAACAAGAAAATTTAATCACAAATCTCTTAATCAATAACCTGTGTTAATTTTTTTAATCAATTTGACATGGACCTGAATTTAATCGGAATTGTGTTGATATTGATTTAAAATGCAATCATTATGTAGTGGTATGTAGTATTATAATAGTAACGAAAATGATTTATTAGGTATAGGACCATAGTAGTAATGCCGAAAAAAACAACCTTATAGCACGAAATAAGTAATAACTGAGCGGCATATGCTTTTATGTATACGGGTGAATGGTCATTACACTTTTTAGGCGCCCCTCTGCCAACAATATTAAAAAATAAATCTTTTACACGTCTATCATTTAGCTAAGGTAGATCATGTTTAGATATTATACACAGCAGTACAGTTTGTCTAATGATTTTCGTTATTTTTGAGAATTTGTCGAAAAA
Organism: Philopedon plagiatum; assembly: GCA_963971165.1. Classification (NCBI taxonomy): domain Eukaryota; kingdom Metazoa; phylum Arthropoda; class Insecta; order Coleoptera; family Curculionidae; genus Philopedon; species Philopedon plagiatum. Next base: position 31,547,889 of record OZ020194.1, read on the forward strand.
AATGTAGCCTTCGACACGAACTTATGTTATTATTTTTGTGAATTAAATTGGATAATTTGACGGCATTTAATATTAAAGCACATTATTTACTAGTCTTGATAGTGCTTTTATTATTATCAAAACAAGGTTTACGAAATCCGTAAGCCCATGTCTACTTAGTCACATTAGACATGTTAAATCGAAAAAAAGTTTACAATAATACTTGAAAAATAAGATTGTTTGGCTTTAAAGTATTCTTTATGCATATCTGTATCAGATTTTTTCTTCAATCTACATCGAGGTTGCCTTTCCGCTGCTGTTAGCGCCATTTTAATTTTTGTGAATTATACCGGTACACGATATACTGGAAAAACAAGAAAAACGTTATAAATTTGTTCTAGCGTACAAAATAATTGTTAGAAGTGCCCATTAAATAGCAAAAATTCCATATTGCACTAAAAAATCTCCTTCGTAACGACCAGTAGCGTGACGAAGGATACGTCTTACGAAGTATAAGTTTCTCATATTCGACAAATCTTTTTCCAAAATATCTTACTGAGTCCGTAATTTGTGTCCCAATCAAAACCTAACAACTATCACTTAAAAAAAGCAAATTCTGCAAAAACTTACCAAGAAAAACACGTGCCGCAGGATAACCTCAATAAACACACGACAACGGCTTAGCGTCAACTCGTACTACTAAGGATTGAGGTATTTCTTTACACGCGCAGTTGCGACATAATATGACGGTTTATAGAAAATCTGTATTCATATAAGAGCAGTTTGATGAAGGATACAGAAAAAATCTATGAAAACTTTCGTCACGCTTTAAAATCTATTAGTAGACAAAAGAAGAATTTTATTTTTAAAATTGGTAACTATCTGGCAATTTAATTTATGTGTAAAAAATCGCGTTTTATGCAAATACATTTATAAGAATCGTCATTTTTTAATAAATGCCGCGTGGTGGGGGCATGTCGTTTTACAGGGATCTGCGAAATTTGATAAAGAATAAATATTATTGAAATAGTAGTTTTACAATAAAAATGAATTCAGTTTTAATAACTTATACTTAAAATTTCTAAATTATGCATTTGGCGCCTCTGTGAACAAAAATACTTGCTTATTGTTGATTGTATTGTTTGGGACAAGTAGCAAATGCTTAGGGGATCTTAAAAGTATAATGACCCATACACCCTGCACCCAATCCATAGTTTTCAATAAACCTGACCAGGTCATAGGATTAGATGTACATACATAATTCAAACTAAAAAGTCAGATTTTGAGTTTCCTTCTTTTTTGCTGATGAGTGTATAGTATAACTGTTTTATTTCAGTAAGCCCACAACGCGATATACATTTTCTTGCAGGAAGCACTTGAAAGCTTAAGCTTAAAGCCATTATTATTTAATAGTTAAAACTCGGGTTTTAATCCCCACAATAGAAGCGTATACTTGCAAATTTTAAAAACATAACACATCTCCATCTGTAAAATAAAATAGCATCTCGTACATTAGCCGGCGCGGAAACGATAAAACGCATCTTGATGTGCCGTCACTCCTGCAATTCCCCAGCTGAACGTCGGGGATTTGAAAAGTGCACGTTGAGTACTTAAATATCACCGGGGATTGTCAACTCCATACGACGTATACACCGCTATTTTGCACTTTTTCAATTTTTAGATTCCACTGTGAAAAGTCAAATCCAATTTTATTTGTCTTAAAAATTGTATACGTTATGTTATTTTTGTCTTGTTGAGTACAATCTGTGTCACCCGACTTTCAAAACAGCGAATGTATCGCAAATCAATATAGTGTGTCATCGGGTTGTCGTTCATAAAACATACTGAACATCATAAAAATAAATTTAAACCAAAATATACTTACTTAAATTTAGCGATTTAAAGATATTTATATAAAATTTTTAATTAATTTTGCACTGCAGTCTTCTGATTACGGCTGGTCTTGGCATATTAAACAGAGTTTGTTCGAGTCACTTGTAATAGTATGTTTGCATATTGGCACAATACAAAACTTAAAGGGTGGTTTTTGAGAAATTTCATTGCTGAATACAAATAATTACACACAAATTACACTTTAATCAAGAAACGTACGTAGAACACTACGCAAACAAATATGTATATCTATTTATATCATGTATAAATGATTCCGGTTAGGTAGGTATTGTAACTATAGAATTTTTTTGCTTCTAATTTTTAAGAGTTGACAAATTGTTGTAAGCAATGCGATCGATCACGTGCCTGTCAAAACTTCCGAGCAAAAAGATAAAAAAGATTCAATTCAAGAACAAAACAGCGATGTGTGGTTTACATGTCATCTAACGTCTTGGCGTTGATGGCGTGCGGAATTGGCGTTTTTTTTTTCAAACTGGAATAAAAATAAATTGTACCGAAAAGTAAAAGCCTTTTTCCAGTTAAATTATTCTAGTAATTTTCTTCAAAATAATATTTTTAAGTTTTGAATGACTTGCTTAAAAAAATAAATGCATATTTTCTAATATGCAGGGTGTCCCATAACTGGGCCATAGTGAAACTGGAGATACTAGACATCAAACTAGACCGACTAAGTCATAAAAGTTTTTTCGAAATGATACTCGTTATAAAGATACAGGGTGTTGAAACTGAAAGTTTATTCTGGAAAACAAGCCATAATTTGAAAACGGTTCAATGTATCAAATTGAAAGTTGGCATTATTATCTTCTTATGGGCGAGAAATAAGAATTTGTGAACATTTTTAAGTTTTAAGATAGAGGGCGCTAGTTACATACACTGGGTTTAGTAATAAACCAATAAGTTTTTTCCTTACCTGTAATATTAGGTAGGTTTCAATCCAAGTTTCTCAAAGAAGGGTAATTTTTAAGCTAAAAAGGTATACCTGCTGGTTCGTATTATATCACAACGCAAAAAAATCAAAGTAATTAAATTCATATTTCAATAAACACAATGCAATAAATTAGAAACAATGCAGTTAAAATAAGCAAGCTCACTTTAGTAGATGTTAAAAGTGGCCACCGTTTACCTCAATACATTTTAACTGCATTGTTTCTAATTTATGGCACTATGTTAATTAAAATATGAATTTAATTACTTATTTTGTTACGCATTGTGATGTTTAAACGGAAATATTTCCAGTTCCATAGAGCAACTGGAAATACTGGACATTAAACTAGACCGATTAAGTCATATAAGTTTTTTTCGAAATGATACTCGTTACAAATATACAGGGTGTTGAAAGTGATAGTTTATTTTGGAAAATAAGCCATATTTAAAAACGGTTCAATGTATCGAATTGAAAGTTGGCATTATTATGTTTTCATGGGTGAGGAATAAGAATTTGTGAACATTTTTAAGTTGAAACACCCTGTACATACAGGGTGTTTCAAATAATATGGGCCATCGCTTAAAGGGAGATTCTTTGAAATAAACTAAGGCTAAAAGTTCATATGAACATAAGTCCGCAGATGCTTTGTTCCAAAGATACAGGGTGTAATTTTTTTTAAATGCTCTTGTTAAAACCTATGTGCAATAATTATCTGTTTGGGAACACTAAACCAGTAAAGCGCTTAATAAAATTGCATTTATCTTCTAAACGAAGTAAAAATTTAAAAAATATGAAGAGGTAAGTTTTGTTAAAAATTTAACATATCTACTATTTGATTGAGATACGAAAATGTGCAAAAATCATGTTTTAAGTAAAAAAAATATTTTACACACATCTCATATGCACGCCTCTGGAGGACCTGTCAAAGTCTTTTCATAGTTAGAATTATGCCTTATATAAGTACTTTACACAACGTAAACTTCATCAAAATTGCTGACGCCATTTTCAAAATTTTTTGAAAAAACACGAAAATTTAAAAATGTATCACCCTGTATCTTTGAAACAAAAGATCTGCGGACTCATGTTCATATGAACTTTTTGCCTTAGTTTCCTTTAAAGAATCTCTCTTTAAGCGAGGGCTCATGTTGTTTGAAACACCCTATATATTACGGGTCTACATTGTGTTGCCATTGGTTTCTGCAGCAAGCAACTAAGCAACAAAAATATTAAAAAAGACAATAATTATTGTAGCTAAATACATTACAGAGAACTAAATACTACTCTTGATGTCTTAATTTCTTTAGTTATTTTCATTTTACAATATATTATTTGTGGTCATTATCAATAGTTTCAACTTTTTAAAGGAATTAACTATCCTGCCGTGTAGGCATGTCCAGCTAGTAGCTAATAGCCGTATATCTAATTGACATTCCTTGTTACAGTCGACAAATTGCCTCCGGGTTTTCCTCAAATCACCGAGTCGCCGCAAAACAACAAGGTGGTAGAGATTGGACATAACACGATGCTCAATTGTGCCGCAACGGGAAATCCCCCTCCTAAAATTACGTGGCTAAAAAACATGCTACCTATTAACATGAGCAACAATCCGAGGTACTCGGTCAGGGAGGATAAGCCAGGTAAGTCTTAATTTTAGTTGTAATTTAAAGTAACTTAAATAAGTTTAAGTCAATTGATTTTATTAACATCGTCGCAGTAAAAGCAGCTGCATTAAAACAAGAAATGCAACGTTCCTCACTGTTGGTATAAGTTTAGAATATGTTGTATATTATTAAAGCCCAAATAGTGGCAGTACAGGTCCGTAGCGCCGCCCGGGCAGAGAAAATTCTTACCCTGACGGAAAAATAAGAGCTTGGAGTCATTTTTAAAAAATATTAAGTTTGAAATTGTTTTGATTTAAAATTTAGTTTTTAGTTTGGATACTACGTTTCTGTTTTTAAACGTTTTGATTTTATCAAACTAACAATGATAAAACTGAGAATTTAAACAATGATTTTTAAATTAAATATGCGATTTTTACCTTGTGATTGTTCTTAATTTTAGTAAGAATTTAGACACTGATTTTTAGGTATAATTAAGGCACTCCAATTTTCCTTACGACCAGCGGCGTCGTTATTTACATATTTATATCAAATATTGGCAATAATTGATAAATAAGTGTTTAAACCAATTTTGGCTTTACAAACATAAAAGCTTTTCTATCACAAATAATTTTGTTTAGTTAGAGGCGTAGTATGAATGTTTTCAAATAAATTTGTTGGGGCAGGTATGGGTAATAATAGTGGCAAAATGGCTTTGAGAACTTAAAAATCCTGCTTTAACTGCGCTTGCATCTGTAAAAAGTAAGTAAAGCTAATAAACATTTGAATGCAAACATATTACGTGTAGAAAATATTATACTTTTACCAAACCTCGCATCTCACATATATTTTTTATTATTCCGACTGAACACTTGTATAGTATTTGGTAAGTTTCTACGGTTTGTTCCTTCAGTGAAGTTTGCCTTTGCGAATAGATGTTTTTATACAAAGAAAACGACCGTTCTGCATCTAATGATGGAAAACAGGAAACTTTTCTGCCAATTGTTTAAGGCTTTATTTTTGTGATACTGTATGTGAATGTTCTGTAATATCGCTAAATCCATATTTTTTCAAAAATGAGTGTAAACCTTTTACAATTTTTTGTCAGTGCTGACTACATTCACAATATTTAGAGATTCGGCTGAAGACAAGCCCTTCTGTAATCTGTTGAGTGGCTCTACAGTAACCACGTAATTTGTGTTAATAATACTTAATATTATTGAACTGGGCCTGACTCGCGGTTATAGCATGAAGATCTTTAGATTAAACTCTAAAACGGCAATCTTTATTTGCTTAAAATACTTATAATAAACTGCCGACTCCAGGCATGTTCCCCATCGTGTTAAAATAGGCTCAAGTGGTTCTGCAAGGGCAGGACAAGTTGTCCTGAACAACTACGGAATCCATACATTTACGGACTAGATCGCGTTACGACACCGATATGTCGACATACCGTGGCTCGGTGCTTCGCTCGCCCCGTGTACTCCGCTCAGTGACGGAAGGCAATTTGGGGAGCTCTAGTCATAATGTTGTTATTGACATTGGTAATGTTTTTAATTTGAGTACCTTATAGTTTTGTCATAAGACCTACAGCAATTCGTGAAAACATTAAAATGTTTTTGTCAATACTCGTAAAAGTACTTTTAATATAAAAACGTAATTTGTTTGCATGCACCCATTTCACTACTAAATAAAAGTTTTTGCAATAAAACATACAAAGAAAGCATTTATTTTCCTGCTTAACAGGTATAAGGAAAAATTTGAGTTCTTGAAAACATCGCCCTGGCGCTAAGCAGCAATGCCCTAGTACCAACAGAGGCCTGTCTACGCCCCTGTGACAGTAGCATATAAAACGAAATCTGTAAAAATAATTTAACTTTATTAATTTTCGTATGTAGAAGGAATGATTGATTGTCTTATGGGGAAAGACAAGTCCTATGCAGGATGTCTCAAACACATGTGATCGCTCCTGAGGAGATTCCTAACCCAAAAATATGACAAATAGTTCCTATTAACATAGTTGCTCTTGCTTCGGTTCTAAGATACATTAAATTCTTTTTTCGGATTTTTCAAAATATCACTAAAACGACTTTGACGAATTTGAAATAAATTTGGGTTGTAAAAATTATCCTAAATGTTACATATTTTAGCATTAAAAATATGTGGACAATTTCACCAGGGGCATCCGTACAGGCTGGCCCGCAATAATTTAAATTTAAAATCATTTTTTATGGTGCGCATGGGCACAACTGTTTTCTCTAACCATGTTTAGGTAGATTTAAATAATACATAGTTTAAATAAACTAAAATAATCTTAAAAGATACGCAACGTAATAAAATTGCATTTATCCCCTAAACGAAACCGAAATGAAAAAAATATCAACATAAATTTTATTAGGTCTTTAACTTCTACATACTTGTGCTATCAAAAAGTAAATAAGTTAGTAGCGTATACATTTTCTTACAAAATCATATAACTGCTACTCCACCGCTTATATCACTGCCATCACGCACGCTCCTGGTGAAGCTACATATTTTAATGCTAGAATGTGTTATTTTAAGTAATTTTGACAGCCCAAATTTTATTCAAATTGTTAAAGTCGTCTCGGAAATATTTTTAAAAAACCCAAAGCATTACAATTTTATGATGTAGGTAAGTGTTAAAATGTGGTATTTTATTTTGCAAGAAGGGAAGTTTGGGACACGAACAAAGCGAGAGACAAAATAAACACAGTTTTAACATATATAACCATACCCTATTTTTTCTACAAGTGCTCTAGTAAAAAATTGTGAAAAATGATCAAAAATTAAATCCCTAAAATATCTTTAAAAAATAATTCCAATAATGAATTTTACACTTACTTAGCAACCTCTCTTTTCTTCTTGATAGTTACAGAAAGCTTTCAACAAAGTGGCTAAAAAAGTTTCTATTTTAGGATGGGAAATGAAGAAAATACCTCAATTTCAACAATCGGCAAATAGCTACGTTGAATTGGCCATGAGAAAAATCCCGGAAACAGAATTAAATTTCGCATAGAAAATTTACGAAGTAATGCACTATTAAGCACCAGTTTTAGAATTAATTCACTTTTATAATTTTTTATACTGGTACCTAAAAACGAGTTTTTTGGTGCTAGAATGACACGCTAAAAGTCTAATTTTAATAGTACTTGAAGAAAAAACTTCAACATCCTGTATTTTGGAAGCAAATCAGGAAGCGAACTTATTTTGATAGAAATCAATTGTTTATTTTTGAATGAGGAATCTTCCCACGTGCGATGGCACATGTTAAAAACACCTGTACCTATAGGTGTAGGAAAAATTAGAAACTTTTGTATATCAAATATAGATTTCACTTATAACATTTTTATCATGATTTTTTGATTCACACTCCTTTTGCTATTGAGTAGAATTCGTTGTATTATGACACACATTCTTTTGCTAATATTATAATGCCACAATATATGACACTTTTTTATTTTTGGAGTATCTCCATTAAGATGGATTAGATTAGGAATGTGTAAATATTCGTATACCACATAAGGACTTTACTTATAACGTTTTTAGGATCATTTTTTGATTCACACTCCTGCTATTGAGTAAAATTCGTTGTATTATGACACACATTCTTTTGCTAATGTTACAATGCCACCATATATGACAATTTTTTTATTTTATGATATTATAATGGAGCGTATTTCACAAGCTCTGGTATTTTCAATAGACACAATACCAGACATTGGTGTCAAGAAAGCCATCATCTTTACTTTGGGCGGGAGCAGCAGGGAAGATTCGGTTTCAGCGTTGCTTGTTTTATTTTGGGAAGGCACCTAACATCGAATTAGTGAGGGAAGCCTTTCAGCAAATCGTTACCTGGATATATTGCAATATGTTGTACCTAAATTGCTAGATGGTGTTCCCTTGGCTTACTTAAACAATTTATATTTCCAACAGGACCTGTCCATAATGCCGGAATAATACGCCCTTTTTTAGAAAAAAAATTCCTGAAAAATGGATAGGAACCAACGGACCTGTAAGATGGCCACCACGATCACCCGATCTTTTCGTCCTTGATTTTTTTTGCGGTGTTACATACATAATACAGTTTACAAGTCTCGACATCGCACTATAGAAGAACTGCGTGAAGCCACTACACTCGCATTTCAAAATTTGCAGGGACGATCGATCATACTTTTAAATGCCATACGACGAATAAATAAAATGTGCGAGTTTTGTGTTAGAGAACACGCTAACAATTTTGAGCAACTTTTGTGATCTATAAAATATAAACGAAGATTTTTTACATTTACATTTTAAATTTACTAAAAAAACATCTGTTTCCTGATTTATCTAAATTTGTTTAGTTAAAGTGATTTTTTTTATTTAATGATTGATTCAGTTATGTTGGGATTTAAAATTTTAAAAATAAACCTCAGTTAGTTAAATGTCTCTATTCATTTGTTTAAAATCATTATAATATCACGACTGTTATGGATACAATAAAGTGGACTGCATTTTTAATTTATACTAATGGATTTTATTGTTAAATTATATAACTTGGTATGACATAAAACAACAAATTATTATTGTACTTGACGTCTGTCTGTCCATTTCCATGACAACTTCTCGTCATCTTCTAGACGTAGGAATATCTTGTGCCGTAGATACTGCACGATTTAAACTTAATTTCTTAGCTACGCCGCCCGAACAACGACCTACTATGAAATATTATACCCTGTTTTTTTAATTGTAAACTTTGAAAGTTATTCCAATGGATTTCTACAACCAATTTGCTATAAGCTAATTAGTTGTAAAAAATATTTTTTTTATGGTTCAAACAAAAATGGAACGAGTTTCTACTTTTACTGCTTTTAATAGTGATATTCTCGATTTGTACAATAAACTATTCTACACAATCTAAGCTATTCTTAAAATTTACCTAATATTTAAAATTCCAGGAATTGCAAACGGTTTTAAGGGTATAACATTTTCCAAACGGTAGCAAAATTTTGGAAAAACATGCATTTCACAAAATTTGTTGGCTTGAGCAAAATTAACAAGGAAAATTATATAGAAATGTAGACAATTTACTTTGTTTAATATCACTTTATTTTATTTTTACAGAATAGTGACTGCAGTTTCGTGGTACTACTACATTATCAAACTGAATTCAGTTTGATAATGTAGTAGTACTACGAAACTGCAGTCACTATTCTGTAAAGATAAAATAAAGTGATATTAAACAAAGTAAATTGTCTACATTTCTATATAAAAATGCAATATCACAAAGTAACGGCTACTCAATCCAATACAAAGAAAATTATATTTCTGAGAATTAAGCTGTCGAAATAGACTCTCACAGTACGTTAGTACCTAGGCTTGGAGTTTACATGGGCTGTCCAAGATAAAGAAAACGATAATGAGAATGTTAAAATATTGCAAGCAGTCGCATTAGTAGTGCAACTCTGTAATCTGAGATCTCTGAGATCAAGATTTTCATAAATGTTAAAATTTACAACTCGACGGCTTAATAAATTTAAAAGAATTATAAGTGATAGGTAAGTAAGGAATGTTTTTATTTAACTGACTATTTCACTCATGTATTTTACACAGAAAAAATTAGATAGCAACGACCTGTTTTAATAAGTGGAAAAACAGCTACCGTGCAGTTTTTTCGCCTCTACCTGAACCAATCATATTACAAATTCGAACAACCTACATGGATTTTCAGCCGCAAACTTTTTTACCTTAAAAAATGATTGTTAGGTACCTACCTGTGAATTAAAAAAAGTTTTTTGCTATGTCCACGAATCAACAATCATTGTCACTTTAATCTGTTAAATAAACAACTCTGTTTATCTAAAAGTGCTATTTTTTGGTGAAATGGTCATGTCGAATATCATTCGAGAGAAAATTTTTCTCTTCTAGTCACGTTTGTTGTTTTTTCGCAATTTCTCTCATGACATTTTATTCAAAACCACTAGACTAACGTTCTCGTGGCTTTGTTAAAAATGTCATTCTGGAAATTGTCAAGCAATAAACTTTCATAACAATCGAAAAAATTTGTCGACAGAATTTTCTCTCTTATATTATATCTGAAAAAATACGATGTTTTGTCCAACTTATAGAAACCCACGTATCCAGCTTCATGTTGTACAGAGTGTTTCCTAAAGTGGCCATAAAAATGTAGGGACTACTTCTACAACTAAAAGTATGAAAAAGTGCCCATTAACACATGTCTGGAAACGCCTGGTTTCAGATATACAGAGTATGAAATTTCCTGGGTTACTTGATCAACCTAAACTATTTCTTTAATGCCAGTGACTTGGCATAACTTAGTCATATTCCTCGCTTTCATTAAAAACTTTTTTGTCTACTACTTTTTTGGCATCTCTTATACCGTTTATAAATTATTTATCAAAATATCCGTTCACAAAAATGTTTTCAGCTTAAAATAGGGTATGCAGACACAGATATTTTGTTAAATAATTTATAAACAAGAAAAGAAATCAAAAAATGCAAGAGACCAAGAAGTCTTAGAACTAAATAGGAGAACTAATTATTTTGTTAAAAAAAGAAAGAAAGTCCACGAGGGTTAAAAGGACCACGACCCCGAGAAAAGGTCACCCTGTATATTGTTTGGGAAGTTCATAATAGTTTTTGATAAAACTAGTAACCCTTCGCCGTATGCAAATTTTTTTGAAGATTATCTCAAAAAACGTTCAAGATAAAATGCATAAACTCGGAAAAATTAAACACTAACACTCGACAGCACTTATGTTGACGTCATTGCCTGAGCTGACTCTAAACGTCAGTTAAATTTACTACTTGATTAAAAGTTTTGTGCAACCCGCTGTATGTCTCTGAAACAAAGCTGTCCGTAAAATTTCCTGGCAACATCTAGAAACACCTTGTATCAGAAGTATCTACAGAATTACAGTATTAGATCCCTTAAATTAAGATTTAAACTAATTCTGGCTTCTTACTATTTTTGCAGCATTTGGTTTAGTATACCTGATAACATTTTCGATATATTTGTCCATTTCAACAGCAAGATGTCCTCCTTTTTTTTCAGGAAATTTAGAATTTGTCTGTGTAGTCACGAACCTAATTTGCAGTAGCGTAAAAAATAAATAATGTACAGGATTGAGGATCCCATTTTCTTGGGAACATCAACAACTTTTATCGGCCATATTTTCAGGTCCAGGCTTTTTCGAACCCATATTCATTAGGCCTCAAATTCACTAAAAAGGTTTACAACTTTGATTTGGACTAATTTCTATGGAAATTAGTTATCTCGCTCGACCAACTGTGGTCTGTGGAGATTATTATATAGGTATACAGGCTTCATTGTGGTATATGACTTCGAACAAAGATTTCTCTAATTCAAATAACAAAAAAAATTGCTTTTTTTACGGATCTGTTCCTACGTTTGTAAAATACGTCAAAAAATTCAAAACATATATACATATTTATTTTCTTGTCTAGTTACTTACGTTATTGGAGAAACAAATTTAAAGACATAACACACATTCCATCTTTCCATTATTACATTCCAGTCTGCTAATGCCGGAATCACTTGTTAAAATATATTTATATTAGAAAACAACGATAGAAATTAGACACTAAATGAATTTAAATAACAAAATGCCATATATCTGTACGTGGTTAAATATTCTTACATTTATAAACGGCGGCGCGTTCTATTTGATGGTGGAACGTTGTCTGAATGCTTTTTGTGGTCTCGGTTGGATCGGAGGGCCGTGTTGGGTCCATGTGTAGTTGCTTAGCCAAACCTGTTTATACGTATTTTAGAAGTAATTGTTACAAAAGTAATTAAATTTAAACAACTTTTTATGAAAATGTTGCGGAAAGCGTTACCTTTCGTAACTTTAGTTAATAAGTATGTTAGTCGCTACCCATAATTAAAGTATACAAAAAATCGTTTTCACTGTAGGTTTTGTGATGTCATTTTTATTGACAGCTAAACAGGCTTGCGAAAAACATGTACATCATAAAAGAAACAAATTAAAAATCGGAAAAATAGTACCGTTTACCGCAGTGTTATACTAATGTAAGTAAATCAAGTAGAATCTATTGTTTTGAAATCCGTAAATGGCAATATAAGTTCGCGAAAATTAACAACTTTTTTTCAACTTTTTTCACTGCGTATTAATTGAAAAATTACAAAATCATTGAACAATGTGGGTGATATTCTGAAAGAGCATTCACGTGATGAATTGTATTCAGTTTTAAATAAAAATCCTAAATATAAGCACTTACTTGGTATTACAAATCAAGAAGAACTTGAGGCCATCGATAAATATTTGAAATTTGCTTCTTACGACGCAGAAAGGTCGCTTTCTAATTTATACTGATATTTGTAAAAATATCAGTGATATTTTTACAATATCTCTGGCGGTTGGCCGATACCAACATGGAGGGCTTCCTAATGATACAATTTCATGCCAAATCTATTAATCGGCCATAAGCATTTCATATTATGTAAAATTAAACACTTTCATTATTTCTTACATTTCTTTTTCACACTGTGCACTGGTTGCTGTGTTTACCAAATTTATAATTTTTTCACCATGTATACCTACTTAATGCCGGTGGGTTGTTTCGAGAGTTGGTAAGAGTGTTTTTATGGAATGCAACGGAAAATTCCGAAAATATCAGCCATTTCTTAAAAACCCCTGTCGTCGAAAATTTATCAATTGAATCTCTTATCTCCCCCACCAGACAAATTCAAAACATAATTAAGAATAACAGTATTTATATTAATTCCACCATTTCCGAATGTTAGTAGAAACTTTTATTATTAACCCAGGATTCACGTGTAAAAATTTATCGATTGGAAATTGCAATAGGCTCTATTAAAGCTGTCTTCGACCCATTTCGTTTATTAAAGCTTTTCAACTTTAGTCGAGGCATTATTTCCGTATCATTCATCTCGCTTTTTTCCAACCTAATAAAGTCGCAGACAAACATTATAAAGGCAAAAGGCGATGGCTTGGAAAACATGTTTTCTTTGGTCGCGGAAGGTAATATTTCTCAGAAATTTTCCTTTCCATAAATTTTATATGCCTAGGCTCGGCTTCGTATGATACTGAACCACGCTCCACGGTGTTTGGCTTGCATATTGATTCGGGTTAAACGAATATCTACGCTATATGTGGTCGGTTTTCTTGGATACGTACAGCCGTAACTAGTCTGGCATAGTAATGTAGAATGTTAGAGGTTAAACATTTGATGCGATAAAGTAAAAAGTTGATACAAGAAATATTGTAAGATATAGACACCCAAGCTTACGGTGGTGGTTTTGTGGAAATAGACCGAATATTTATTATTGGACGAAACAAAATTAATTTCTCTTAATATAAACTTTTGGTGATTTTAAAGGTTAATATATAAAGAATAATACAGTCCCAATACACTTACAAAAAATAATATAGTTCCGGAAAACTTACTAAATGTTAAGATATTATTAATACATGGTCTGTAGGTACCACATTACATACATAATAATATGTCGACTTAATTTAGTCCATATATTAATATTAATAGTATTCATTGATGTAGAAACAAAGAGAAGATAATATTGTTTAGGTTATAAAACAAGCAGAGATTCCAGGGTTATGCTTAATCTGGTCAACTACATCGTCCCCCACCTACGTTTTGAGAATGGCTGTTGCCAGGCTTTCACTTAGGTGTCATATTCAGTTGCCATATTTTAGTTTAATAAATTTATACCAAAATATTAAAATCCTTGTAGGTTAATATTTGCAATCGTAAATACCACAGACAAAAAATATATCTAATTAATGGTTAATAAAATATAACAATATACTATTATTTTTCATAGTAATGAATTTTTTGGAATTTATTTCCCTTGGGCGAAATTTAAAGTGATAGTGGCAGCTCCGCTTTCTATTCCTAGTCCTGATTATTCATAAATTAAACAACTGTAGAGGCGTCATACGTTTTTGTGTACAGGGTTGCCTAGCAGAATTAGTAGAATTAGTACCAAGACGTCTAGAAGATGTTAATAATAATGAAGGAGGACTAGCTGTACATAAAATTCATGCATAATTAATATTTACATTTAGTGTTGTTCTTGTCAATTAAGTTTATGTTAAAATAAAGTAGTTATTTTTCAACAGGCCTATAATAATCATTTATTTACAGCAACTTCTGTCCTTTAAAAATACATCTTTGTAATTCTTGAAACCATTTAATACTTTTGAACGCGTGAGTCACTGTGTGCAAATAATTTTTTCGAACAAATTATGTAAGAGATGTATAACTTTTAAAATACACTTCGCCATACCTGCCGGGAAAATAAACATCGATGAAAATGTTGTTTATTGTACTAATAAAAGTAAAGAGTACATTTTTGAAACGCGATCCCAACGCTGAGAACACGTTACTCGATACCGAGCCTTTTACAGCTAGATGGAGTGTCTCTTTTAAGCTTCCGGTCTATTGGGAGTTCAATATATAAAGTGATATGAGCATGTCTTGACTGTTTTTTACTTTCGGTCATGTTTGTTCAAAGGTTACAAGAAGAGTGATGAAATTTCAGTGGTATTAATTGGAGAGCTGCAACTTCATTAACACGGTTCTTGTTCCTATGTATACAGTATTAAATATCCTGTAAAAGGAACTTTGATAGCAGCAAAGTCGTTAGCGGAAAAATCTTTTATCAGAGAAGGAAAATCCAAAATGTGTCATTCTATCGAAGCAATTTTTTTGGAAAAGGATAGAGGTAAAGAGGATTAGAGTATGCACTTAGTAAAAATATTCTAAAAATCTTCCTAGCATGTCGAGATATTTTAGTAGAACATCCATAAAATTGTATTTATGTAATTTACTACAAACGCTAAAGTTGCAGCGAACACTGAGTTAAAGAACATTAACAAAGATTCCGCACTATAAGGTTGGAAGGAATCCGTATGTATTTTTTTATTATACTATGTTGACAGAATCATTACCATAGCGTTCAAAAGTTGAAGCTAATCTTATATAATTATATCGTCAGAACCATAATCATTACATTAAACGTCAGAAGATAAAACGCGAAAAGCATTGTAAACTTCGTTTAGACCGGAATTTATGTTTTTTAACTGCGCTATAATGTTGTCCATTATTTTAAAAACTACATTTATTCTAAACCAGTCTTCGTTGGACGCTATTTGAAAACGATTATTACTTTCGTCAAAGAAATGTTTTGGTTTAAATATCCTTTTTTTTTTGCAAATTCTGTATTGGTTTCCCATTCTGAAGCCAAACTACTTGCTTAATTTTTTTTTTGTTAAATTGAATTTTATTTGTATCTGTTTGATATTTTCGTAAGCCCGAATTAACATTTTCGATGTCTGTTCAATATTTTGTTGTTTACTTTGCACCAGTTTGGAAATAATGTCGATGTTTTTCAAAATTTTTGTTTCGGTGACGAATAAAATTGGCGTTTCCGAGATTCCGAGGAAAAATCATTGTTATTATTATTTAAAAGAAATGCCAAATAACTAACTCTTTTCAAAGGCGGTCTTAGTTATTTGCCGATCAAAGGGCCCGCGAGTCACGGAACAGCGCGGCGGCGCCGGCGGCTGCGGTTCAAAAGGAATAAAAGTCGATCGAAATTGATATTTTTTAGTTTTGTATATCATGCTAAACATCCAAGATAATCGTTCTTCTAGTACCTGGTCAACTTCTGAAATACATAGTTACAAAATTAAATTATGTAGAAAGACAATATAACTCCCAAAACATGCGATAAAACACAAATGCGGCCGTCTCTGTGAGCTGTGCAAAAAAATGAACATGGGGCGAAAATGTGGAGTTTTAGCTGCCATCTGACCGTATTACTTTTCTATGAAATTTTACCTGCCTTCAAATTACCTAGTACCTAAAGTACCCTTCATATTCGACTATTTTTCATACTAATCCTATTCTACGAAACAGAGGACGCAAGAGGACAACATAAATCTTATTTTAAATTAAGGGTTAGGGTCTCAGGTAAACAAGACCACTTAATTTGTTTGCATCGGTTTGCCCCCCTGTGATAGAGGGTTCCGACAGTGTCTCGTGCACCTGATACGGCAGTGCTCTCTTTGCGCGCATCCTTGTCGGTCGCTTGCTATTATCTATTGTGATATTGTGTGTTGTGGTGTATCCTTAGATTTCAACGATGGCGGTTCGTCCAATTACGCATTTGCCTTTACATGAAAAGTTTAGAGAAAATAGCGAGTTATCCCCATAGAGAAAATATATAGTAGAGAAATAATGTCAATTACGAATGCGGCAAATTTACCGAGCTGAATCCGTAAACAAAGACGGTCCTCTGCGGGCTTGCGCATTGTCAAACGTTTGCCTTGTGATAGACAGGACCGTACTTCAAAATTTATTTTACATGACGTGAATCTTCTATCGAGTAATAAATGCTAAATATATTACTTGTAATTATTCTTTTTATTAATGATAAAAATGTAACCATTAGTGAGATTTTAACAAAAAGTGTATAGTTTGTTGGCTTAAATCTGAGTTGTCTTGCTATACAAAACTGTCGATAATTCCTCGAAAATAGCTCAGTTTATATATATATATATATATATATATATATATATATATATATATATATATATATATATATATATATATATATATATATACAGTGCGTCTCTTTAATGTTTTTAAACGTTACATTTACAAAATTGAAAGTTGAAATAAAATATAAACATAGTATTCTAAACAATAGAAATAAAATATGCAACTGTTTTAAGAAGTAAAATAGTAAATCAAAAAAATTACATGTGTATATTTTATTGGATTGGCATCCCATCCTGTATAATTCTTGAACAAAGCAAGTTCTAGGGTAAGATGTAAATATTTTTACACCTATTTACAGTGTGTGCACTTGATACTTTGCTGAAAGCGCTACTACTTACGGCCCCATGTCAATCTAATCCACCGATATCTTAGCGATCCTTTGGCGAAAGCGCTTTTTTCTTTCGCCATCCCTTTTAAAATACTCCCCTCTACCCTAATCCACTAGTATTTTTAGTGCCCCTTTGACGAAAGCGCAAATATGCCTTTTGGACACTCACCCTTCTAATCCACCGATATCTTAGCGATCCTTTGGCGAAAGCGCTTTTTTCTTTCGCCATCCCTTTTAAAATACTCCCCTCTACTCTAATCCACTAGTATTTTTAGTGCCCCTTTGACGAAAGCGCAAATATGCCTTTTGGACACTCACCCTTCTAATCCACTGATATCTTAGCGATCCTTTGGTTAAAGCGCTTTTTTCTTTCGCCATCCGTTTTAAAATACTCCCCTCTACCCTAATCCACTAGTATTTTTAGTGCCCCTTTGGCGAAAGCGCAAATATGCCTTTTGGACACACTCACCCTTATGCAATATAGGGGAAGGAGGCATTGACACTATATATGACCTTCTTACACCATCTTACCCCTTATACAATGCCCCTAATACACACACACCCCATCCCAGTGCCTTTCTGACACCTTGACCACACTCAATATACGTCACTGACAAATATTTCTACTTCTCCGTGTGTGTATTCACTTCAACACCGGAGTGAATTTAAGATAAATTATATTTTTTACCTCCTATTCTTTCACATATTCATATAATTTAAATTTGGAATTAAACTATTTCTATTTATGCACTACTTGTAAGAAATAGACTACGAAATAATTCCTTATATTTAAAAGTTGGATACATAATTGGCGAAACATATGAAATGTCTAACACTTTGTAAAGACTATTTTTGTATCGAAATAACAAGCTTCAGAGGTTCGCTATATTCGCCACCCCAACCAAAAATACCATAACATACAAATGACTGAGATTTTTTCGGCCCGGTTCTGTTCGCCGCGTTGCGTCATTGAGTTCAACAACCACTTTTGCTAGACGTCCCGAGTGCGCATGCCTCGAGAGGACCGTCGTTTAAAAATCTGACTGGCGCCCACTGCGCACAAACGCACTTTTTCGCCCATACATTGGACGGATTCAGCTGGTGTCGCGAATACGTTGTGATGGTCTAAATATATCTTGTCTATGGTTATCCCTCGATGTTCGAAAACATCATGTTATAGACTATTTGAAGGACGTTTTTCATACAAACGGAAATGAGGCTGCTACACAGACCCTCATAGCTTTCACTAGAACAAATTTTTTTGCCCCATATATCAGAAGGTGGAAAAGTGTAAATAGAAATAATGAACGGTTTCTACAGTTTGCCATGTGGCTTGACGAGGAATTAAAATTCCCGGATATTGTTCTTCATTGTGTGCCTACTCCAATAAGTAGTGAACCTTCAACATCCAGAACAGGTAAGCCAAACTATAAACCTCTTTGGAGAAAGAAATTTTTGGCTTTTTCGCAAATAGAGAAATTGATTAGAAAATGAAAAATTCCAATGTATAGTTTGAATTGGAAGAACCAATCTGTTCTTGCTCAACACTTCATACAAGTAAGTTTTTAATTTTTAACATTTTACAGTTTTAAATATTAACTGTATCAAGTGTTGAGCTCGAACAGATTAGTTCTTCCAGTAAAAACTATACATTTGAATTTTTAGTTATTTAAGCAATTTCTCTATTTGCAAAAAAGTCAAAAAGTTCTTGCTACATAATACATTAGCAAAAATTAATGTGAATATAAAACTTTTCTCACGAATTTTTAATAATGATAACAATGTTTAGGTCCCGGTCGCAAATCTAAAAAAAATGAAGATTGCTCTGATCTTCTGAAGAGGCACAACAATGAAATTGCGAGAAAAGGGCGATGAAGGGGCTGCTAAATTGTTAAGAGAAGCTGTAACAACTCCATCACGAAGATCTTTAAGAAGAAGAAGAGGTATTGATGATGATTTATAAGATCATTTCGCATAACATCGCATTGTATATTATGATTTCATTTTGCAATGTCAATCTTTCAATATAACTGTTGTTGTAAAAATTGTGAAATTCCTTTTCATTGCCAATATATATACAAGATTTAAACTAGTTCAAATAAACTGTAAATAGGAAAATCGCCTTTTTTTTTTCTTATTTCTATATAATATAGAAATAGAAACCCCTTGCACAATCGCGAAGAGCTTCTAAACGGAGCCTCATTATGCTCATATGATTAAAAAGTCAAAATTCAGAGTGAAGGGCCCCCAAAAAATTGGGGCCCCCTCTGGGCTCTGTGCATCCCTAATGCATCGCCTTGTATTTTTAGTCTCACAATACCACACAATTTCATTTAAAAGCTTTTTATTTTCGAGATATGAATTTCGATCGACTTTTTTTGCTTTTGAACCACTGTGCGGCGCCGCGAAGTCGTATAGACAAAACAATGAAACATCGGCACTTTTTTAGTAATAAAATAAATAACAGCCGGTGTCAACAAAAAATAGTTTAGCGTTAAATAAAAATATATATTTTGGTTAAGAGCACTGCCAATTTAATATTTATTTTACTACTTTCGAAGTTGTAGAAATAGATTGAAATTGGTCAGAAGTCCGAAATAAAAAAAAATCTGCATAGCTATTACGGGCCCTTTGGGGTCCCGGGCCCGTGTTCCACGGAACACGCGACACACCGGTAGTTACGCCACTGATCGTAAACAATTTTTTAAATGTCAGTGTTATGTTCTAAGCCAATTACATTGGGAATGGGCACCGTCCCCTGGAGAGACGTCAAGTTTGGCCGATTCCTCTGATTATGAATTTAACCTGATTTTAACATGTGTTTATGTCCCTATTGACATTTTTTGACACTTTAGGGATATTTTTATAGGTGCAAAATAGTTAATAATGTATAATAGCCCATTATCTAAGATATCAGTATTAAAATTATCAATGGAGTTATAGTCAATACCCATTTCTGTGGTTGTATCCGCCGCCTTAAAGGACAAGCTACATGTTAATCGATTCAATTCAAAGTCAACAAAGTATGTTGCTACTAAATTAAATACCAACTTAAATGGAAACCAACACAATAGACGATCCTAATATTATTCGAATCCATTTACAAGAACCGAAATGCTCGAATGACTGACCGAATTCGGACATTTTCAACCGAATTTCCCGTTTAGTTGCGAACCTTTTGACCTATTTGAAAGTTTCAAATGCAGTTTGTGAGCAGAATTTGCAAGTTGCACTCCTAATCCGTTTAAATTATTAAATAGCTCACTTTCGAACAGTTCTGGGTGCATTATTATGTTATAATGTCCTAATTTTATCCATTTGATTTGCAGTCCATTGCGACCATTATTATTGAATAAGAATTCTGTTTTCTACATTTATAAAATTATTCTACAGAAGTTAGAATTTGATTTCGTTTGTGTCAGATTGTCAGATAATATATTTTACCGTCATAACCTAAGTGCTAGCTAATATCCGATATTTCTTTTTATTCAAAACATACAGAAAGATCACAAATGATCAGATCGTCGCTCTTTTAACTAAGTGGCGTATATTACTTTTGCCAACTTTTCAGGAGAGCGGTTTAAAGTTTTTGCAATAATTTCTATAGCCATATCTGTAGAACTAAAAGGAATACACTAGACATTTTTTGTAATATAGTATATATTACTTCCAATTTTCCAAAAGTACTTACAAAACGATATAATATTTTACTATTACTGAGAAATAGTTAAAATATATATATATATATATATATATATATATATATATATATATATATATATATATATATATATATATATATATATATATATACGCCCCTTTGTAAAATTGTCTTTTATGTAGTTTCAACAAATGCCCCGTAGAAAATCTAATATACCTCTGTTTGTCAAATGTTGTATTTTTCGTTTTTATATCCGACTTTAAAACTATTTAATTATAGGTACATAAGTAAATAGTTTTGTAGTGGCATTTAATGGGAATATTTGGCTTAGAATCGATGCTGCAAGCAAACCCATGGCAATAAAGTTTAATAAAATAAAAGTATTATAAATTTTATTAACAGCGTTTCATTACAAAACTCAGCACTATCTCTTTTTAACGAAGAAAATTATAAATTGCAAAAACCTGCATAAATTCGAATAATCCGGTGTATATTTTTAGTGTGGAAGATTTTTGTAAAAATCTTGATATTCTTTTAACCGTATAATTGGCGTAAGGCCTCGACATGAAGCTAAAACGACAGATACTTTTTCTCTGATAATTTTTGATTTGTAACATTTAATTGGCGTACTTGTATCTTATGTAACAGCACTGACATTGCGTGGCTAACGGACGTATATAAGTATATTCGCCTGGGAACTACCCACTGCGATAACTAAGCGTGGGTTTACATCGAGGCGTATATGGTATATGTCCTTTAGGGAAAAAGATGTTCGCGCTTTTGGAACGTACGTCTGAATAAAAAATGTACATATCTTTAAAACCATTTTGAATTGATGTATGCCACTTGGAGGGCATACATGTCATACCACGCTTTATTCTTTAATGAAAAAAACCAATATGAGATTTTTTCCATATACGCCACTTAGTCAAAAGAGCGACGAGATGCTTATCAGATTACATAGTTTCCATGAACATCTGTTATTTATTCTGCTTTTTCTTGTTGTTACCCGCTAATACCGAACGATTTTTTTTTCAACTGAGTAATATTTTTATGGAGAATTTCGGGGATTCGCCCGAACAGACCAGCGCTTTGGTGGCGATATGTTGATATTGTCTTTGATGGATGATTTCATTTACTATATTAATTCTCGCGAACCAACTATTAAATTTACTACGCAGATGGAGAGTGATAATTCGTTGCTTTTCTTAGATATTTTAGTTTTTAAAAAACAACAGAACCTACACGTCAGTATCTAGAAAACCAACACTAGTAATAGGTAGTTAAACTTTAATTGAAATCATGGTGTTTCAGAAATATCAGGTTTAGGAAAAAGTTTGTATGACAGAGCGAAGATTATTTGTTCTGATTCTGATGAGAATAGAAAATGCAATTTTGTTAATAGAAATATTTTAAACGAAAATAATTACCCTAATGACTTTTTACATAGATATTTTAGAAAGTTAAATAACATTAATCGAAAGAGCTAATGATAATTTAGATAACATTAAGTTTATAAATTCCGTCCATTCCAAGTATTTTAGAACAAATCAAAAGGTGAAATTTTACTGCCAGATTCTCCAATGCTAGACCGGTCTATTTTGATAACCAAAAGTTTTAAACTGACAAATGTAATAATAGGACAACTAAGTTTTATATTATCAATTTGTTCAGTTGATTGTTGAGTTTTTCGTAAATTGATAAAGAAAAGGGCAATTTTAGGACGAACTTTTCACAATAATTAAAATGAATTCATTCTAGCAACAGAGAAAAATTATCAAAAGTTAAACCACTAGCCTAGAGTATACCCTTAAAAAATCATTTAAAAAATCTCGTCTCTTATCTTTTGTGATAGAAAGTACGCCAATTTCAGAAATCGACAAAGCAGCAAGTAAGTTCGATTTTCTACCAAACAATCAAGGGAACAGTGTGAAATTTCGTATGAAAATTTACGAAGTAAGTAATCCACTTTTAACACTAGTGTTCAAAGTAAATAATTTATAAAACCGGTGACTAAAAATCTCTTTTGACACTAGAGTGAAACGTTTATAAGTCTACTGTTTGTAAAAAAATAATTTTATAATTGAATACATTCATTTTTTTGTTCTTAATAATAATGTTCCTGCATTGAGGCGGCTGTACACAAGTCACATTTTGCACTCGGACCTACCACAAGATTGCGGTCGCATGCCGGCGAACTGCAGGTCATCATAAAAAGTACTGGATATTATCACGCCCTGTTTTAAGGGTGTAACTAGGGGCGTATAGGTAACGGAACCGTAACTAGATTGAAATTAAACGTGATTTAAAAACAAACTTAAATCGTTTATTTACAAAAAATAGGAACATTCAATGACATAAACAGAAGACAGATTTATGTTATTACTCTCGAAAGACAACTTAATTTTCTATTACTTGCATTAAAGATTTGAAGATCATTTCTTCTACAATCTATCACAATCACCAACGTATCGGACCGAGGATGGTCCACTAGTGTCCTTTTCGACTCTTGTCTTCGCGATCGCCCTATTACCCAGTCAGCAGTTTTTCCCCTCTTTTTGAGGAGCGTTGACTTTAGGTCAGAAACCTTAATTCTGCTGACTTAATAATTAAGCGTCGTTTAAATAAATTATTTCAAGTAATTGTTTGATTTTATAAAGGAACTGTAATATTTCATAGTTGCAATTTTAATGCATATTCAATAAATAAGCTACATCCTGCCGATGTAGAGGGCAATAACTTATGATTAAGTAAAATAGGATTATGGTTTACTTATTGAACTTCCAGATATTGATGTATGAAATATTATTAGTTTTTCCACTTGTGACAATATTCCATACCCGGGAGTCGTGCTGCCGGCGAAAGGGGCATCTGCTTCTGCAGTCCGTTTGCGGCCGATACCTCCAAGCAGTAACATCGACGTTCTCGCCGGTACAGCCGTGGACGGACCAGTCTGGCGGAATATTTTTCTCGTATTTGTGTCACAACTATCCAAAATTCCCATTAGTTTATCAAACGAAGAAATTGACATTTTAAAATAATTGAAGAACTTATTTTCGTCTTCTTTGAGTTTTCCAAACAAATTATAAAAATGCCCTTCTTGTCGTCGAGGAACTAGAAGTGGATGTATCCAGAGTATACTTTCCTACGCCTTCTTTAAAAAAAATGTAGCAGCAGTGCTTCCTCCTCTCCTCGAAATTCATTTTAAAACTATTGTGTAGTGTGGACAAGTGGACGCGGTTGCATCGACTACGAGTTCGGTTGATAGGACCTCACAATCAACCTCCAGAATGTGGTCAGAATGTAGTCGAATTAACCACAATTTGTGGTTGCCTCAACTGAAAAATTTGGCTTACCGCCCTTACCTGAAGACTTGTCATTTTGACTAATGTCAAGCTTCTGGTGACAGAACAGCAAAAAATGTTCTCAAGAGAAAATTTTTGGAAAATATGAGTTTAGGCTGAAGTTACATAATATACCCTTTTTTAATTATTTATTTAATTTTTTAATTTAGGTAGTTCGAATTTATTGAATTATTTGATAATCAAGCTAGGGATTAGGTCTCGAAACCTCAGAAAAATGTAGTATAGAATGTAGTATATTAGTGACAGATTAGGGTCAGCTATCCTTTTTATAATAAAAAGTCACTGAAGTGGACAGAAAATTTTCTTTTTAGGATTTGTTACTCTTAAAGGCAGTGACTTTTATTATTTTTCTTAAATAAAAATAAAAGCGTGAGCTTTTTAGTTGATTTAGTGCCGCGACGATAGTACCGCGACGTGGTCTGCAAATTATAAATAATATTGTATTATATGGATTAAAAGATTATATTATTTGTACGTAAATCCAGGAGAAGATTTTTTAAAGTTAAATTTAAACATACACAAGAATTATAAGTTTACTTAAATTTTGTATAACTAATTGTTTTAATACTGACAAGTACAAAGGTAAATTGAATATTAAATATATTAACAAAACAACACATTCTAAAACGGAACTATTTCGATAAAACTCTATTGTCAATTTGCCTCCTCTAGGGATTATTTTTTTTTATTTTGTGGGGGATATCTGTAGAAAATACAATATTTAATGAAAATTTTGACGAGTACTTCAACAACTCGCCTTACTTTATAAGGAGAGATGACGCATCAAATTTTACCCACTCTACACCATGCGTGTAAGTTAAGTTTAGAAGTACTTAAACTATTGTTAGCTACAATGAAAGTCACGATGGGGTTTGAACAGTTCATAACTTTTTTATTTACTAATTATTTGTATTCATCTTTGGTTACAAAGAAATACAAAGTTGGGAGATTAGTTTACACAACGAATTATTAAAAATAACATATTTTAAGCATCGTCGATGTTCGGCTTGCAAACATATTTAATGCACCGCGCAAACTTCAATAGTTGAATTTGCACCAAAAGGCATGCGCCCACCGGCGGTGTGAGATTTTGCGAATCTAACGGGACAAAATTATATTACCATTAAAAACGTCAAAAAAGTTATTCAAATTTATTTACAACACCTAAAATAGCCTTTATAACAAAAAAAACGCACTATTTTACATACTATATACTATTACTACTACTAGTATCGTCAGAATCAGCAGACTGTACATCACTATCATTTTCCTGTGTTTGTTCTTCCTCTATTGGTTGAATATTTGTCGGCTGTATAAGTTTTAAAACTGCAGGGTTAATAGCTTCTGTCCTGTAATCTTTTTTGGGTTGTAATGACGTGATCACTGGGTCTGAGCTGATTAAAAGATTGTGTGAGAGATCTTCATTTGCCAACTGCTTCAGTATACGGCATCTCTTTTGCCTGATTCTCTCAGTTTAATATGTGTGGCGTGCGTTAATTCATCTAACGATCTATCGTCAAGCAGAGATTGTACCTTCCTTCTTTTTGATTTCGGTCCACTTGAACTAAAATCTTTCCCTGGCCGACAAATTTTTTTTTCACTTTTACTTGTACTGGGTAAATCGAGGTTAGTTATTTTAATAGTAGTATTTAACCAATCATTATATTTTTTTAAAAACAAAGTTTTATTACGGTGACACGCTTTCCACCTTTGATTGAATCCAATAAGAAATGAGTGAATCAGCTGATTAAGTTCTTCTAACATTTCAGGCGAACAATGGTAAAGTTTTAATTTGGTTTGGACGTACTGTAAAAGTGTATTTTTTGGCGTAAAGGAAGATGATCGAGGTTCAGTATCGTCATTTTTCAATGCGTCGTATAATTCTCGTTTTAATACTGTCATGACGGCACCTGCAAAAAAATGCATAAACTGCACAAACGCATTTTGTTGCATTTACAATTATTTTGCTTAATTCCTGTAAGGGTCCAAGATTACAAAAAAAAAATAAAATCTTACCGTACAAAGGTGTACAAAATTTTTGGCGGTTTGCTAAACTTATGGCTTTTAATTCAATTTACAATTAATTCATATGTACATTTGCTTGGCATTTTGCAAATTTTTCAATGGTTCTAATAAGTCTTTTACTTAAAAAACAATAAACACATACCTTGATGTAGGGGCTCCATAATAATAAAATGAAATATAAACACAATGGGTAATTCCTAAACACTTATTTTCAATAGCGACCACGTCGGCTCGAAGGCTCTTTTCAACTAGTCAGATAGAAATATGATTTTGACAGAGTGACCGTTACCGAGGTTGGCCGCTTTGACATGAAATCTTTTGTCATTGGCGTAGACACTTTATATACTTTAATTTTATAAGGATATAAGTGACAAAAATTCCATGTGGTTTTATCGACTTTCGTCCCGTTAGATTCTCAAAATCTTACACTGTGAAAGTAGTACGTACCACACTCTCGACCATGCGCCCAACTAAACAAACCGCTTAAGTTTTTATGTGCCTTTTTTGTTTCCGTTCTGGTCTTAGCTAAACCTCGCCCTTAAATTTGTTTTTTCTAACCACCATCTTATTGTAACTTCTATTTGTGTCTCTAATAAAGTCGATTATTATTATTATTATTTTTCTCGAACATGTCACTATTTTCCGCTTATTCGCTTGTTTATGTGTTGCGTAACCACCATGCTATTGATGGTAGAAAAAAAATCAGCACTAGGTCGACCTCCACCTGCTTGAAGAAGGAAACGGTGCATTTTCGACTGCCGTCTATTTTTATTAAATCGCATTTTTCGCTTTAAACCCACAGCATTTTTTTATTTCATAATACAAAATACTCCATTTAAAAAGCCTATCCCCAAAATTTTTTTCTGATCAAATTCACCCTCAAAATAGCGGTTAAACATCGCTCGGGGAGATGGTCTCTGGTAACGTAGTTCCACTATCCGCGACCCAAATTTTGGAAATAAATTAAGCGTTGGCATCGAGGTTATGTTATCAAACTAAGTTATAATAAAAAAACGTAATATTCGAAATTTATTCTGAACTATTACACAGAAATATTAAGAGAACTGAGAAAACAGTCGACGCATAATATTTTATATCCTAAAAAGGATGTTTACGCATGAGTATCAAAGATGTACTAACCATTATTCACTGAATGACACGAGGAAACAATTATTACACGCCGAGGTTTGGGTTTTACTATTATTTCTGTTGTCGTTCATCGTTATATTTCAATACATTTAAGCACTCCAAAAAAACTTTCAATCTAAAACTTAAGTCGAAGATTAAAAATGCTACAAATAACGCAAAATATAAACATTCTCTGTTAGTACTAAAACGGCCGAAGTGACGGGTAGCGTGGGCGCATCCTTAATTTGATTTGACACATTTCCCACTACGTTCAGTGGTTTTTCGTAGGTTGACGACACAGTGGAAACAGAATTTTTTAAATTTTATCAAATTTTAAACCTTAATATTATTGTTATTATCCGTCCAACCGAAGTAATCACATTGATTAATTGTACAATAATATTCACATATTTATTGAAAACGCGAAATGACCGAACAAGCCCATAGTGTAAACAAATCTACCAACTTTGTATTCCTTATAACCAGCAATGAATAAAAACCATTAACAGACGAGAAAGGTATGTTACGAACGGTTTAAACCCCGCTGTGACTTATGATTCACCTTGTATATGGTAGCATGGTACAGTGTTACTCGATTTACTGCATAAACATTAATACTACGGGAACGTTAACTGCCTGGCTCACCTAGTGCGCCAACTCTCCTTTGTTTACCCTAGCCCTAAAGTAAAAAATAACGTTGAAAACAACTTGTTGCTTTAATTTTGTCATATCTGTTTTGTCTTATTTTTTATTAATTTTAAATTTTTCTGGCACTAAATGGTGTTTAAGTTGTACCAAAGTACTGTGATGCTATTCAGTTTGTAACTACACATTTTTTTTTGATTTAACAAGAAACCATTAGTTATGCCAACCAATTTGTTGCTTTACTTTCCTCTAATAGCGTACCTGGGTGATCAAGTCCAGTCCAGTGTTATTTAACTTAATTTATTTTCAATTAATTCAACTTTATTTTTAGAAACTTAGGTTTCGTGCTACGACTTTTTAAATTTTTATATTTTACTTCTTTGCGTAAGTTGACATTATTTTTAACGCTACAAAAACCGTATACAAACAAATAAAAGCTTATTGATCTTAACTAATCTATTTAAAATGTTGGTTTCGGATAGCGGTAAATGTCGACACTAAGCTTCGAGAATTCAGGTTTGGCACGTGAGGGCATTTTCGAGGGCGAAAGGCTGTCAATGTGTACGAGAATTACACCAGTTGTGAGTTTAATGTAATCCATATAAATTAGGAAAATACCTTTTAGAATTCCTTGATCTTTTTAATCAATTTTTTGAAGGGTCATTTTTATCCCTGAGTATATCCTCTGGGACTAAAGCAAAAGTATATATACAGGGTGTTTCACTTAAAGCTTGCAACGTTTATATCTTTCAAATGAACTGGGATAATTAATTTCTATAAAAAGGTTTCGGTAGGTGTAGTCCGCCTCTATAAATTAGAGTAAAAATTAGACCGACGCCAATGATAGACCAGTCGTCGCGTCACGACACCACAAATATATCAATCGATGGCAGGTACTTTAAGCAATCATATTTCAAAAGTTCGTTAAATTCTAAGAGATTTTTGTTCTTTCCTCAAATTTGATATCTCCACTCGTCTTTGAGATGTAATCGATCGAATAGCCAATTTTTAAATTTTTAATGATCCTATTTACGGAAGTATTGAAAAATCAATAAAATTTTGTGAAGGAAACTTTTAATGCTCTACATAATTCACTTTTGAAACTTTAATTAGACGTTTCGTCTTTAAGAGATCACCATCAGGTCAATTTTTTAAAATACGGACCTGTACTTTTTATCGTTTAGTTTTAAAGCTTTTTTTGTCCTGATTACAAACATTTTTAGAACGGAACCACAGAAATAATATATATCAAGTAATATTTAACAAGATATATAGCTTGAGATAAATCCGTAAGGCAGAAATGGAAATAATTCATTGTTTTATGTAGGTCGTTATATTATTATGTTGTCGTTGCTTTCTTAAATGGACAATTTTTAAATTTTGTAATCCAAAATTTTATGGAGTGACGAGTACCGATTTAATAATAATGGAGTTGTGACCAGGCACAACTGCCATTATTGGTCCCAAAATAGTTCTCACTGGATAACTGAAAAAGAAAATCATTGCCTTTTTGGTATAAATGCGTGGTGCGGCATGTTAATTGGCTACATAGTTGAACCTTACTTTTATGACGGTATCAGTAGTTTAAACGGACTCCGATACATAAACTTCCTTCAAACAACTCTCGCTGAACTAGTAGAAGAAATACCCATTCAGGCTAGGCAGGATTTATGGTTACGAGATGGCGCTTATGGTCACAATTTGTAGATTGTGAGCACAATTTATGGAATTGTGATGGATTTTTTAAATCATTATTATCCGGAAAACTGGATTGGCCCTTATGGACCAGTACAGTGGCCGGAAAAATCACTTAAAAGCTGTTGTATACGAAGAACCCTTAGAAGACATGCGGATCTTGTAATCAAAATTTACGCATCTTGTTTGGCCATTTCTAGAAAAACCCTTTTAAACGCTACAGTTAGAAAATTGTCGAAAAAGTTCGACGCCTGTGTCAGTGCCGAAGGGAAGCAGTTCAAACAATTTGTGTGATATATTGTTATTAGGTATTATTGTGAGATCATTAGTAACTAGTATCCGATTAAAGTTGTTATTTTTGAAGTAATAATTCATAAACTTATTCTGTGTTAAAACATAATTTGAATAATACATATTTTCTTAGAACAAAAATTACAAAATTTAAAAATTGTCCATTTAAAAAAGCAACGACAACATACATAGCGACCTACATACAACAAAAAATTATTTTCATTTCTGTCTTACGGATTTATCTCAAGTTATAGCCGTCAATATCTTTATTAAATTGGGAAGTGTAATAAAGGAGGACCGGCTAATGGGAGGAAAATATTCTTCATATTACGCATGCGCTACAAATGTCTGCGATTCGGTGTTTGTTGACATTTCTAACCTAGATTTCCTTGATTTTCCGGGTTTTTTTCGCCAGGGCCCCTAACCAGGTTCTAACCCTGTTCCGACCTTAGGGTGCCCTCCGTGAGTGCCTCCGAGAGTTTGAAAAACTTTATTTTGAATGTAGACGTTCCTACAGAACTGGTACATTAGTGACAGATGATTCTGGCACATGCGTAAACTAAAGAGTATTTTCCTCCCGTTAGCTCCCCCTAATAAAGTTTTGTAATCAGGACAAAAAAAGCTTTATAAATAAACGATAAAAAGTACAGGTCCGTATTTAGAAAAATTGACCTGATGCTGATCTAGAGACGAAACGTCTAAGGAGTTTCAAAAGTGAATTATGATAGAGCATTCAAAGTTTCCTTCAGAAAGTTTTATTTATTTTTAAATATTTCCCTAAATAGGATCATAAAAAAAATTGGCTATTCGACCGATTCGACATGTCAAAACGAGTAGAGATATCAAATTTGAGGTAAGAACAAAAATCTCTTAGAATTTAACGAACTCTTAAAATTAGATATTTTAAAGGTACGTGCCATCAATTGGTATATTTGTGGCGTCGCGGGCGCCTGGGCTATTGCTAGTGTCGGTCTAATTTTTACTCTAATTTATAGAGATCGACTACACCTGCCGAAGTCTTTTTATAGAAATTAATTATCTCAGTTAGTTTTAAAGATATAAGCATGGCAAGTTTTATGTGAAGCACCCTATATATGTGGAAATATATAGAATGGGAAATTTCTTCGGTCTATAAGGTAAGAAAGAATAGGTACTTTACTCATTAATCCATCGAATTCCATCCAAATTTGTTTTTGCCACACCTTCCATTAAAAAAATTAGTTTGGGACTAGCAGAAGTAATAGAATATAACTTACCGTTCAGATTCACTGAAAAGTTTAAGATTTAGTAGAGGTTTAAATTAAGGTCTTCTAGTTGATCAGTTATGTTTTGACAAGTTTTTGTCTTGTTATTGTTAATAAGTCGTCATTAAAAACTTGTGAATTATTCTGATATTTCAGCGATTTGCTTGGTTTCTAAATGATTTGTATCTTGGAACGGGTTGCTAGAGTGAATTTAGTTCTATTAGTGTCGAAAGTACGTACTAAAATTGCACTTTTCTTTATACATTTGCGAAAAAACTCAGAAACAAATTCATAGTATTAGACTGGGTTGTCTTATTCTTGCACTTGTCAATTTAAAAGTTTTGGTTGTCAAATTAAACCGGACTAGCGTTGGAGAATCTGGCCGTGAATTTGTAATGCCACCCATGAATAATATCATGCTTAAACTTAACTGGTGAACTAGAAGGATTAAATTAAAAACTGCAATTACTATTTGTTGTACTATTGTTATTTAAGTGGTATTTTTTGTTTCCGAGGTATATCAGTCTTAACCAAAGAGCAGTATTTACAGGTTTCAGGGTATTGTATGCATTTATTAAAGTTACTTATTAGAATGCGTAATTTCTGTGAGTAATTGTTCAAACTATTTTTTTTTAATATTAGAATGAATTAGACATTTCTCTAAGGAAAATAGCATACAGGTGATATTTGCACTGGGCTTAATTTCATTTTCCAATGAGTTAATAAATAGGAAGTCAAAATATACCTGTCTACCCAAAGTAGACAACAGACTTTTTAAAGATGAGATAAATAAACAACGGGCACATACTTAAAAAAGAGAACGCTCGTCGCTTATTATGGCCGATTTATCACAAAGCAAACAAGCAACCAAGAAAAATTCGTCCCATTTGGCGCCAGACAAAAAGTTCTTAGTAAATGTTTTACGTGTCAGAATAAATGAGCCCTTCTGCATAAGAAAAGTTTCAAATACGGACCAGACAAAGCAAAAAGTGAGAAACACTCACAGTTTTTTTATTGTTGGCATAGTCGGGCTTGACGCCTTTGTAGTAGATTGTTTTTATTTCTTAACATTTAAAAGGAAAATTTCATTATTAATTTTTTTTCGTCTTTGGTCGATATTTATTTCTTCATAAAGTATAACATATAGTAATATAGGCAATACAACACAGCATTAAATAATAAACTGACTTTTCAAAAAGTACTTAAATGTATGAATACTATTTTTATGGATGTATTCGTTAGACTAACAAATCTGTTCAGTTATTGGTAAATTCTGAGTAAGTTACAAACATGTATACATCCATACATACAGGTCAAACATATGACCTTCTCGTAAAAATAACAAAAATAGGAGCACAAGCTACATAATAATTGTACATGGATTTACAAACTTAGAAACACATTTTTCTCTTTGCTACACAGAGAGAAAAAATAACTAAATGATTAAAAATATTATTCTTGGAATACACGAGAAAATATTAAGATATTAAAAAAATTATTAAGAAAATGTATCTGACATTATTAATTTAATTTTGAACAAAAATTATACGCTTACTTCAAGACACATTTTCTTAATTGAAGCTTAATATCTCGATCTCTCATCTATCCAAAAGTAATGTTTTTAATCCGTACTGCTTTGTCGGTATGCGTCTCGTGTTTTGAGATTATATTGCTTGATATTATTCTTTGTATTATAAACTTTAAAATTAACAGCAATTTATATCAAAAGATTCTACATTTTTTTTAATGTTGTTCAAGATGAAAAAAAGTCTTCCCTTTTCACGGAACTCAGACCGTAAAAGATGTTAATATATCAACGTCGCGCTTTCTTACAGTAAAATATGGGGAGAAGATTTAATGAATATTTTAAAATATTATGCAAACGTTAAGTATTAAATGAATTAAGTGTACCGGCTACCCGCCCAGTGGTATTAGAGGGTTTTCTTTTTACATACTACGTGTATAATATTATGTTGCTGGTATTGTAAAGCATTATTAGAGTTTTCTGGTATTTAAATTTTCTTAAGATATAAAAGCTCGTGAATCTCGTGATACGTTTTTTGAATGTACAATTTTCTAAAATATTTTTATTACTTTTAGAAAACGTGATAAAAATTATGTGAAAATATTCTTGTAACACCGTAATAGTCTACTACTAACGCAAAGAGATTTTTTGTTATTTATTAATACAGAATGTGATTTTTCTCGAAAATCACTCTACTTATGCTGAATTAATCAAGGAATCAATCAGAGTTTTCACTTGACCACTGTCGATAAAAATTTTGTCAAATTAGGGTACAATTCCCCTACTGCTGTGTGATCTACCCGTTGCATATTAAACGATATACAGGGTTACGAGAAAGAAACGGATCACTCTTATAGGTATATGAAATCAATTTTATTTTTTTGAAATGCATGTTTTTAAGAAAGAACAATTATACAGGGTTGATAGAAAAGTGTTACGTGTACGAACATTTATTTTTAATTGAGTCACCCTGTATATTTTTACTTTTTTGGTTTTACAGTCAATTCTAGACTTTTTTATATAACATATCCTATACCTATTTTTATTTTTTTTTTCGAAATATTAACACTTTTATCTTTTAAATATATTTTTTATGTAACAACCATCCGACCAGTTAACGTCAAATGAATCATTAAATTGTTACTAAAGGTAACGTCACATAACTCATAAAATTGTTGGAGTAAAACCACGAGTGCTTCCAAATTACCGATAGTTTTTCATAAAAGCGTGTTCTTTATAATTTTACGAATCCGTTACGCGACGAGTGAAATGTGTAAAGAAAACACGGGGGAACGAAAAATTATTTGGTTAGTTTTGAAGGATGAGCGGTATTTAGGGAGAATATTTGTCGAACAAAAATTCTATAAATTGTTTTAAAATTTATTGTAACAACGTTTGTACAAATAAAAATGTTTATTGGTTCACTTTTCAATACATTTTTGTCAATTTCTTCTTCTTGAATTCGCCAAAACGATTCATTTTGATGAATTTTGTACCTGTTTGTTTGTATTGAAGTCAATCCTAGCAACAAAGCAACTAGAATACCTACAAAAACCATTTTGACAATGAATGTTTCACATTTTTTTATGTTGTTAAAATGACATTTACTGGTCATGTAGGTTGTCATGAAAATGTGGAATTTTCGGGGGTAATATCACAAGTGCGTCAAAATTACCGATAATTCTGCTTGAAAGCGTGTTGTATTGAAACTTCATGAGTTTATTTTCATTTTTGATTAAATCCGAAAAAGCGCGACTCCGAAGGAGGAGGGCTTTTTCGAGATTTAATCAAAAATGAAAATAACCGAATGCAGTTTCTTAAGACAACACGCTTGAATTATAGAATTATCTATATTCGGTGGTATATTTCCCGAAAAATCGTATTTCATATTTAAATTAAAATAAAACATCAATGTACAGAGATATCCAAATAAAAGTGAACAGGTCTTGTAACTTTTTTATTATTAAAGATGGGAAAAAATGTTAAATATGAAAGTTTTGGGGATTTTTAAGAATCATTCATACATCTCATCAGCTAAACAATTGAGTATCGAATAAAAAAATATAGTATATAAAATGTCGATTTTCTAGCTTATTTTATATTGGATGGTACGATTTTTATCATATTTTTGGATTCTAGGAGAAGATTTAGACATATTTTGTATATCATACCCTAGGTTTTTCAATCGTTTTTGAAACATTCAAATTAAAAATTATTTCGGATAAATATATTTTAAACGTAACTATCCAGGTTGCGAACGAAATACCTGTTACCTTTTTAAATTTTCTTCGTAGGTATGTCAAAGTTAATATCAAGGTTGACAATAATACTTTAGCCACCGTCAATTTATAATTTTACTTTTACGCACAATGAGTTATTCTATTAAACAAAAAATGTTGATTTTTATAGTTATTAATATAGTTGAAAACAATAACCAGTGATTATAAACAATAACAAATGAATTACAACATAAACAGATAAGTGTTAACATTGGCGAATAAATATCAAAAGAAATTTTGAACATGTCCGCCATTTAATTCTTCGCACATTTCATACATTCTTCTCTGCCTCTGAAGTGTGTTTATAATCTTTATGCATCATTTTCGTTCAAATTTCTTACTTCATTTCTCACCTCCCTTTGAATTTCTTCAATATTTTCATTGTGATTGCTGTGTACGACATTTTTCAAATGACCCCAAAGAAATATATCTAAAGGTGTGAGATCAGGGCTATTTGCAGGCCAATGTAACATTCCATATCTACCGATCCATTCGTTATACCGATGGTTTAAAAAATTGCGAACCTCAGTTAAATTATGGGGAGGCGCTCCGTCCTGTTGCCATATAATACGTCGGCGTTCTTCAAGTGGCAATTCGTCGAGAATATCTTTGATGACCAGTTAATGACCCTCGAAAAAAACAATGGTCCTAGAATTATATTTTCCAATATCCCACACCAAACGTTGATTGAATTACGCCCCTGAAAAGCAATATCGTCGACAGTAAAGGGATTTTCATCCGACCAAACATGAACATTTCGTCTACGCAGTTGAGAAAGTTGCTTCGTCTGTCCAAACGATAGTATGAAATAAATTAGGATCTTGCCGCATTCTTTCGTTAATATTTGTGACAAAAATAGATCTCCTTTTTTTTGATCGACACTAAGTTTTTGAACTGGCATGTATATATGGTCTATACTTAAAATACTTTAACATGTTCCATAAGTCAACATTTTATCTCTTCTTCCATGTCTGAGATACTGCACACAATCGGGAATTGATTTTTTTGGATTCTCTTGAAAATATAATGAAATCGCTAGGTCCCTTTCTACATTTCTTCCTCTTCTTTTTTTCCATTGCCCAGAATTCCTCTTGCTTCTAGTCTTCTATTTGTTTCTATTATGATGTTTAATGATAGAGTTCTTTGTCCCTCTTCAATACTTTCTTCATATTGCCCTTGAGCCGCTCTAACATTATTGTTATTTTTTAAGTTTTTAATTTTAACATTTTGTATCATTAATAGAATAACATATTTTCATAAAAATAAAATTATAAATTTGCGCTGACTAAAGTATTTTATTGTCAACCTTTACATTAACTTTGACTTATCTACGAAGAAAATTTAAAAAGGTAGCAGGTATCTCTTTCGCAACCTGGATAGTTACGTAAGTATATTTATGCGAAATAATTTTTAATTTGAAATAATTCAAAAACGATTGAAAAACCGCATAGTGTATATTATACCAAATATGTCTAGAACTTCTCCTAGAATCCAAAAATATGATAAAAATCATACCAACCAATAAGCGAGAAAATCGATGTTTTATACTATATTTTTTAATCGATGCTCAATTGTTCTGCTGATAAGATATATGAATGATCCATACAAATTTCCAAAACATCGATATCCATTTTCCCATCTTTAAAAATAAAAAAGTTATAAAGCCTGTTATTTGGATACCCCTGTACAATAATAAATAATGTAACGAACAACAAATTTATTTTAACTTAAATAACAGTGAACACAAGTAATAATCAAAAATATACTTAAAATTAGGAATAAAATGTGCTTCCGCTAAAAGTACAATTATTAGGTGTATAAATTAACAAATCAATGTGATTTTGTTTTGACATGGTCGTGCTTTTCGTCATAGACGTCGATGGGAAAGGTTGCGACTGCTGCTGCTGAAAAGATTCTTCAAAATCGATAGGATTGTTATCCCTTATCTTCGCAACTATGTTTTAATGGTGGTTCTCCATTTGTTTGTTTCCATTTGAAAAAAAAAATGGATTTCGCACTTGAATGGCCGGTTTTGAATTAACTGTTGTTC
Source organism: Philopedon plagiatum (assembly GCA_963971165.1). Classification (NCBI taxonomy): domain Eukaryota; kingdom Metazoa; phylum Arthropoda; class Insecta; order Coleoptera; family Curculionidae; genus Philopedon; species Philopedon plagiatum. The sequence goes on from OZ020194.1 coordinate 31,585,153, forward strand.
GCCAACTCCGCTCCTAGCTAGTTTGGAAACTGCTGTGGCGCGCAGAGAGTGATTGCTAATTTTTAAGCTTTTTTAGCTCCCCGGTTTGTCCATTTAACTCGTTTTTTCCGACAGGAATATTCTTGTACCATTTGCCACTACACTCCCAAAAACGATTGCCTCTTAAAAATAGACGGTCATTTCTAATTTCAAGACGTTTTTGTTGATATTTCAAATACAAACGTACTGGGCACAAATCTGGAGATGCTTGGCTTTTAATCAGCCATTTTGAACTTGCGCAGGGCTTTGAACCTCTTTGTGTGGTTTTAGTGAATAACGGGTAGTATTCTATTCTCCCAGTTTTGTTCCCTTCATTACCAATTTCTTCCCCGCCACTCCATGCTAACTCATAAGACAATATAAAACCAAATTGTAGCCCATGCGGAGTCTCTTCACTGCAGTTATATACCAGCGCGCAGCGTTTTAAATTCGTTATATTTTAAAGCAATTGAACTTTCTTTTCTTTTTTCGGGATCTTTCTAAAGTTGTTTTCGCTTTATATTTTTGGATTCACGTGCGGTCTTAAACGCAATATCTAAAAATCGATTAAAAGTAATCCCAAATTCATCATGAAATTTTTCTGCCTCGATACATCGTTTTTATTCTTCACTGTAGTCACAGGCATGCTGTTACTAATGTTTTTATGAATTTCTTCTAAAGAGTGATTACCAGAACGTTCCATATTTTTGAGTCTACTAGAAATCTTAATTTCTAATCAATTACTTTTTAAATAATGTCGTGAAAAAGCCGCAGATTAATATAAGTAAGTTCAATAATAAAGTTTTTGCGGTAACCGTGGTTACACTTTAATATCCATATACCATGTGCAAAAGAAAGCTCTATTTTTTAAAAAGAAAATATATATTTTTTAAATATTTTTATGAATAATAATATTTAGTTTAAGTATTAAATGAAAAGAAAGTACATATAATATATACGTAGTCAAAAATAATGGATTTGTATGATTGTTAGTACACAGTAGTGTCAAAAATTTGGTCAAAGTGTGGTCTGTTCGTCAGCCACTCTGGGTGTGAGCCTGCCTGATGAAGGGTAAGGGCCCAGAAATCGCGATAGCAGGAGGACACCCAGACCAAAATCAAAAAGAATAGTCCTACTTTATTCTATTTGTCATTTTACGGTGTTGTGTTTTGGACTAGCGAAAGAATTAAAGCTTTTGCATTTACCGACATATATTAAATATATCGACCAAAGAAAATTCCCCATTTTCTATATATATATATATATATATATATATATATATATATATATATATATATATATATATATATATATATATATATATATATGTATATACATATACCTTTTTTTATTTGAGGGTTCTTGGGTTTTTGGATCCCGGGGAAAAAATTATACAAATTTGTGGGTTCTTATTCACATTATATTTACGTTTCGGTCGTATTCTTCGACCTTCATCAGAATTTTTTTTTGTTTTTTGAAAGCTTCGAACGAAACTTCAGTGGTGCACTGGTAAACCATCACAAATTATATTTACATAGGAATAGTGACACAGGCATAATTACAGTTAAAAACATTTAATTTATTTATATATATATATATATATATATATATATATATATATATATATATATATATATATATATATCTAAAACAACGTCACATTCAGCACCATGTAGGTTCATTGGAGAACGATGGTGCTGAATGTGACGTTGTTTTAGATATATATATTAATAAATTAAATGTTTTTAACTGTAATTATGTCTGTGTCACTATTCCTATGTAAATATAATTTGTGATGGTTTACCAGTGCACCACTGAAGTTTCGTTCGAAGCTTTCAAAAAACAAAAAAAAATTCTGATGAAGGTCGAAGAATACGACCGAAACGTAAATATAATGTGAATAAGAACCCACAAATTTGTATAATTTTTCCCCGGGATCCAAAAACCCAAGAACCCTCAAATAAAAAAATATATATAAGGATCCAAGAAACAAATCAAACCATAAGCTATATATATATATATATATATATATATATATATATATATATATATATATATATATATATATATACCTATATATTGCCTACATTTGCTGGCTGCTGGTTATCATAATCGTAATGTTATCACTTATAATCGAAAAGACTATCAACAAAATAGTTAAAAGTCTCTAGACTGTATCAGTTATTGTAAACTCAAAAAAATATATAAAACTTTAAATCTGTTGAACAACAATCCTATTTTTTATTTTCCTTTTGCTACAGGTTCACTACAAATAAGAAATAGTGAAGAAAAAGATCATGGCAAATACGAGTGTGTTGCTGAAAATTCCATTGGAACTGATTATTCTAAGTTCGCATTACTTTATGTTAAAGGTAGGTCAAACAGAGTTTGTCAAAATTCACACAAATATTAACAGTGCAAGTTATCTTTTATGAAAGTAGTACAATGTTCAACAATTTCCTATTATTTAATAGACAAGTACAAATCGCAGATACATTTACGATGTCAGAAGAAAGTGATCCTCGGTGGGCAGTTTATTATGTTTATTTCTTATCTATTTTGTGTAAAAAGTAGACCTTCGGTATTTTCGGTTTTTATGAAAAATTTACCTTAGCGTGCAGTACTCATTCAAGGAGTCTCTAGAGTTTTTCTAAAGTTTCTGAAAAAATTGTCTAAGAAGATTTTGAGAAGCAAGGGTGGAGGCACACAGCCTTGCCTCACACCTCTCTTTATTAACTCGCAGGTGTTATATTTTGTGAATAAAATTTATTCAATACCCATCGTACTTGACGATAATTTTTGCAGTAAGCAGTTAACTTCGACATAATATAAACCAAAATCGATAACTTAGTAGGTAGACGTACCAAAATGTTTGTTTTTTAACTAAATTAGAAGAAATTCTTTTATGACTATAGAGATTCAGAGTCAAAATTTTTTTTTAACATAATCATCAGCGGACGCGGGCCTTGGCTATCTTTTGTGTCTTCGGATTATAAAAAGGCAAACCAGTTTGTTGCTGAGAAAATAATTTTTGTCGTTCTTTTCAGTTCGTCGCGTTCCACCCTCATTCTCAATACCACCACCACCAATCAACGAAGTCAAGTTAGGGGATGATTTAAGCTTGACTTGTGTAGCTGTAGGTTCCCCTATGCCTTTTGTTAAATGGCGAAAAGGTGCTACGGAAGAACTGACACCAGAAGATAAGTTACCCATAGGAAAGAACACCTTAGAGTTAAAGAAAATAGAAGCATCAGCCAATTATACTTGTATAGCGGCTAGTGCACTTGGAATAGTTGAAACTGTAGCACAGGTTAAAGTACAATGTAAGTTGTTTTATATACTTTATTTTTTTACAAAGCTTGTCGGGAACTGCTTTCGCGCAGTCATACCTAGGATCCCGAGATTATGAAACAAATTGCCTGCAGATGTTTTCCCATCCCAACCTCCAATCATTTAAATCCCGTGTCAATAGATTACATTTCCCTGCTCTTCAGACGCCCATACTTAGGCTTGTCTACATGGGTTGTCTCAGATAAAGAAAAAAACTTTAAATCTTGTTTCGATTCGATTCATTTCGACGATCCAAGTTAAATTCGTGTTGCCGTGATAACATTCATTAGTAAGGCTAGGATCTGATAAAAGGAAAAGAACTGTTGTTACTTAAAATATCAAATAGGAAACTAACAATAATATGCTATAAGGCACTTTGGATGCATTTCGTCATATTACGGATCAGTAGTAAAACTATGTTTTCATAAAAGCTAAAGTCTCATGGCACGTGAGTGGCTAAGACTCATAGGATTCCGGTAGTAGGTGTTCTCTACCTGAACACGCCTTTCCCAAGACTAGTCCCCAGGTTTGAGCTGGATGACATGCAGTAGCCCATACAAGTAATAAATTCTTTTTAACCTTATCTTTAGTCTTGAATTTTTTAACACCATGTACTTCCTCAAGACACAACGTGCCAGTACCAGAAAAATACGAAGAGATATTATTATTAAATCCAGACAATTTTTTGAGCTAAATTCATTTCCCGTCATGTGACAAATTTTATTCAAGGTAAATTTTAAAAGCGAATTTATATTTCTTTTTAATAATAAGAACTGAAGTTTTAATCGCCTCATTTGTTTTTCTGGACAACAAAAAAGGCGACTAGACAGTTTTTTTTAAAGAAAGCTGCTATTAAGAAATTGACGGATAAATACCACGTTGAATATAAATGATAGCTTCGGTATTTTATGTTAAAAATAAGTTAACAATTTTCTCTTATGAACCAATGACTTAACTTAAAATGATGATTTTAAAGGTTTAATGAATCTACTAAATCAAGATGTATGAAAAAAAAAATCAATTCTTACCCTGGCACAAAAGTGCCAACTTTTACGTATACAAAAGTTTAGTTCCGCAATGGAATATCGTGCACTGTAGAATTATATTTGCATAACAAGATATATTTTTATACTCTGTCTTATATTCGTTGCTAAATGACTATATACCAAACAGAGATAAAACAATAGCTTCGTTTCTGTTATAGAGAATTACCAATGTTACAATTTGGCTCTAGTTTTTTTTTAATGAACAGTTTAAAAGTGAAAGTAGCAAATACAACGGGTTGAAATCAGCGAACGTCATTCTACGTCGTTCTTAATTACAATAAATCACCTTTACAGATTCCTTTTTAGATCTTCAAGGGCTGGCATCCATATAGGTTTTGAAAAATTTGTTTTTCCATTTTCGTCGGCCCGCCTATTTATCCAAAAGCTTAACACATAGCATTTTTTGTATGTATATTTTGTATTTCGAATAAACTCTCTAGCTATATAGAGACTCAGATACATTACCTCAATTATTAATTTTATATAGCCGGTTATTTTATTGATTTAACTGAAAAAATATTGATAGGAAGACGACATTTCAGTTATTAATATAATTCATCTTGTTGGTCTGAGAAGCAGTTATTTGATGGATTATTTTCAAGATAATTTTTTTTTTCATTTTTATAAGAAGGGGTTGGCTGGGTGGGTAAAATTATTATATTTGCTTAGGTTATATATATATATATATATATAAATATATATATATATATATATATATATATTATATATCTATCTATATATATATATATTATATATATATATATATATATATATAATATATATATATATACTATATATATCGTGGCAATTTGTACTGGTGAATTAAGTTGTGGTTTGGACTTACATTGTTTATATCTTGTTTATCATTGACAGTTTGTTTTTCTTTTTTATTTGAATCATTTCTTTTATGATTAGTTTGTGGTAGTTTTTAACTTAAAAAGCTTCTATGTTATTATTCTGCTGGACCTAAAAATTGCTTTTAAATGTAGTTCTTTTTTTCTAAAATGCATCAAATTTAGTCAAAACTACTAAGATCATACTAAAATACTTATCATGTTTCATAAAACTTAGTATTAAAAAGTTTGTCATTAAGGAAATCATAAATAAAAATGCCACTAAAAATTTTTAATTGGCTATTCTGAACAAACATGTTTTTTGAGATGTGATTCTTTCGAATGACCGATATTATGATATACATACGGTTTTTGCTGCTAATGAAATTGCTTTAAAGCGAGAAAAACTTTAAAGAATATTCTGCGTACACTGTGGAGTGAAAATGGTTAACTTTCTTTCTATAACTTTAGATTAGAACTGAGGAAATTGTACCTTTACAGAATTTAATATAGGGTAACTTTAAAAAAAAAGCCATTATATTTTTATATAATTTCAGTTGAAATAAAATTGTACACGTTGTTGTATACAAAACGATACAGGTACGTCTTCTATCTTATGTATATATATATATATATATATATATATATATATATATATATATATATATATATATATATATATATATATATATATATATATATATATATATATATATATATATATATATATATATATATATATATATATATATATACTTTGTTACTTTTCTTGAACCATTTATAATATATCTTTTTTATTGTTTCTTTCTTGGGATTAGGTTCATTATAAAAACATTTTTTTTTTTTATTATTTTTTATTAAAAGTCCATTGACGTTTCGACCCCTTTTCGGGTCATTTTCAAAATGTTTTTTTATTTGGTTTGTTAAAAGACCTAAAAATACATTATTGGTTAAAATTTTTTTTTACAAAAACACAACAATACGACAGTAAAGGATTAAAATTTGGACATATTATTTTAAAATTCTACGTTCTTAACAGTAAACATTTTTCTACAATTGGAAGATATTTTTATTATACGCACCTTGAAAACTATAAGGTCTTAGAAGGACTAATCTGTTATTTGTTATCAGACACATTAAAACATACCAGAGTATTTTACGTGGAAAGAGAAAAAGTCGTCGTTTTTTTTTTTTTATAAAAAATGTAATCTATTGATTTGATATTAAGAGGATATGACTGATGTTGGTTAAGAGGAGATACTTTTTTTAATTTGCTGTAATTAAATTAGCATATATGCGGCTAAGTCCTCCTATATCTGTTCTGTCATTCAGAGCATTTTTATCTTTTTTTATTTCTATCATTTCTTTGATGGATAATTTATAATAGTTCTGATCTTTATTTAGAATTCTTGTTTGGTTGTAACTAAAGTCATGTTTTGTCTCTCTTACATGTTTACTCAGAGCTGTTGATGTGTTTTTTGTATATTTGTGTCCGTTAAGTCTGTTCTTTAGTAACTGAGATGTCATCCCAATATATTTTTTTGGACAATTTGTGCAAGGTACAGAGTATATCACATTAGATTGGTTCATAGTTGGTGTCGGACTCTTTAAGTTCGTGAAAAGAGAACCAAGTTTGTTTGTTGTTTTATGACAAGCCACTATGTTATGTTTTTTAAGAATACTATTTAGTTTTTCAGATAGTTCGTTTATATAGGGTAGTGATACATATTTGTTTGCTATTTCATCAGAGTTTTTTTTGGTACTAAAAGCGCTATTGTAGAATTTGTGTGTACGTTTACTAATCACTCTATTAATTTCGTTTTCTTTGAAACCATTTTGCAACAAAACAGTCTTAACTTTCTTTAAAATTTTGGGTCTTAGCTCGGGTGAGGTAAGCATAATAGCTCTGTCTGTCAAGCCAATAATGACACTTTGTTTTTGAGATTTTGAATGGTTGGAATTAACGTTCAAATATCTCCCTGACCAAGTTGGTTTAGTGTACCATTCTGTTATTATTTTATTATTTTTTCTAATTAGTGTCACGTCCAAGAAGCTTATTCTATTGTCTGTTTCTATTTCACTTGTGAATTGTAATTTCTTATGGAATCTGTTAAACTGGTAGAGTATTTCATTGGTTTTGTCACTTGGTAGAGCGATTAAACAATCGTCTACAAATCTCTTGAAAAAAAGTATATTGAAGTTCAAACTTTGAATGACTTTTTCTTCCAAATACTCCATGACAATCTGTGCAATGACAGAAGAGATTGGGGAACCCATGGCGCAACCATCTAATTGTTTGTAAAATTTGTCTTTGTATTGAAAGTAATTTGTATTTAGGGTTAAATTAATTGCTTCTATAAAGTTATTTTTTGTTAAAGTGGTATGTTGTTGTAATGAATTCCATTTTTCGTTTATAACTGTTTGGACAAGTTCCTTTGGTATGTTTGTGTATAAAGATATCACGTCTAGGGAAAGAAGCTTGTAGTTTTCTGGCATTTCTACTGAGTCAATAAACTTCTTAAACGCGAACGAGTCTTTAATAAAATGATTATTTTTTCCTGCTATGTTTGATAAGCAGTTTGCTAAATATTTGGACAAACCATATAGTGGTGATTGAATGCACGAAACTATTGGTCTAAGGGGTATGTTAGGTTTGTGGGTTTTGGGTAATCCATATATTTTTGGTGGTACCGCATTATGTATGGTTAATTTTTTAGCGTCTGTGTCATTTATTTCTTTGGCATTGAGAATTTTTTTTATAAATGTGTTATTAGTTTTTTGATATACATTTGTGGGATCGCTATTTATTTTTTTGTAAGTGTTTTCATCATTTACAAAAAAATAAATAGCGATCCCACAAATGTATATCAAAAAACTAATAACACATTTATAAAAAAAATTCTCAATGCCAAAGAAATAAATGACACAGACGCTAAAAAATTAACCATACATAATGCGGTACCACCAAAAATATATGGATTACCCAAAACCCACAAACCTAACATACCTCTTAGACCAATAGTTTCGTGCATTCAATCACCACTATATGGTTTGTCCAAATATTTAGCAAACTGCTTATCAAACATAGCAGGAAAAAATAATCATTTTATTAAAGACTCGTTCGCGTTTAAGAAGTTTATTGACTCAGTAGAAATGCCAGAAAACTACAAGCTTCTTTCCCTAGACGTGATATCTTTATACACAAACATACCAAAGGAACTTGTCCAAACAGTTATAAACGAAAAATGGAATTCATTACAACAACATACCACTTTAACAAAAAATAACTTTATAGAAGCAATTAATTTAACCCTAAATACAAATTACTTTCAATACAAAGACAAATTTTACAAACAATTAGATGGTTGCGCCATGGGTTCCCCAATCTCTTCTGTCATTGCACAGATTGTCATGGAGTATTTGGAAGAAAAAGTCATTCAAAGTTTGAACTTCAATATACTTTTTTTCAAGAGATTTGTAGACGATTGTTTAATCGCTCTACCAAGTGACAAAACCAATGAAATACTCTACCAGTTTAACAGATTCCATAAGAAATTACAATTCACAAGTGAAATAGAAACAGACAATAGAATAAGCTTCTTGGACGTGACACTAATTAGAAAAAATAATAAAATAATAACAGAATGGTACACTAAACCAACTTGGTCAGGGAGATATTTGAACGTTAATTCCAACCATTCAAAATCTCAAAAACAAAGTGTCATTATTGGCTTGACAGACAGAGCTATTATGCTTACCTCACCCGAGCTAAGACCCAAAATTTTAAAGAAAGTTAAGACTGTTTTGTTGCAAAATGGTTTCAAAGAAAACGAAATTAATAGAGTGATTAGTAAACGTACACACAAATTCTACAATAGCGCTTTTAGTACCAAAAAAAACTCTGATGAAATAGCAAACAAATATGTATCACTACCCTATATAAACGAACTATCTGAAAAACTAAATAGTATTCTTAAAAAACATAACATAGTGGCTTGTCATAAAACAACAAACAAACTTGGTTCTCTTTTCACGAACTTAAAGAGTCCGACACCAACTATGAACCAATCTAATGTGATATACTCTGTACCTTGCACAAATTGTCCAAAAAAATATATTGGGATGACATCTCAGTTACTAAAGAACAGACTTAACGGACACAAATATACAAAAAACACATCAACAGCTCTGAGTAAACATGTAAGAGAGACAAAACATGACTTTAGTTACAACCAAACAAGAATTCTAAATAAAGATCAGAACTATTATAAATTATCCATCAAAGAAATGATAGAAATAAAAAAAGATAAAAATGCTCTGAATGACAGAACAGATATAGGAGGACTTAGCCGCATATATGCTAATTTAATTACAGCAAATTAAAAAAAGTATCTCCTCTTAACCAACATCAGTCATATCCTCTTAATATCAAATCAATAGATTACATTTTTTATAAAAAAAAAAAAACGACGGCTTTTTCTCTTTCCACGTAAAATACTCTGGTATGTTTTAATGTGTCTGATAACAAATAACAGATTAGTCCTTCTAAGACCTTATAGTTTTCAAGGTGCGTATAATAAAAATATCTTCCAATTGTAGAAAAATGTTTACTGTTAAGAACGTAGAATTTTAAAATAATATGTCCAAATTTTAATCCTTTACTGTCGTATTGTTGTGTTTTTGTAAAAAAAAATTTTAACCAATAATGTATTTTTAGGTCTTTTAACAAACCAAATAAAAAAAACATTTTGAAAATGACCCGAAAAGGGGTCGAAACGTCAATGGACTTTTAATAAAAAATAATAAAAAAAAATGTTTTTATAATGAACCTAATCCCAAGAAAGAAACAATAAAAAAGATATATATATATATATATATATATATATATATATATATATATATATATATATATATATATATATATATATATATATGTTTGAACGTAGACTTTCACGGATGGAGAAATGTGAAGAAATATTGATCCGGGAGTACATCCGTTCGTTTGTTAAATTCCTGTTGGAATCTGGCAGACGTTTCGCCAAGGTCTCACTTGGCATTATCAATGCTTACTCGTTGCTGTCAAGTCGTAAACTGATCAGTTTACGACTTGACAGCAACGAGTAAGCATTGATAATGCCAAGTGAGACCTTGGCGAAACGTCTGCCAGATTCCAACAGGAATTTAACAAACGAACGGATGTACTCCCGGATCAATATTTCTTCATATATATATATATATATATATATATATATATATATATATATATATATATATATATATATATATATATATATATATATATATATATATATATATATATATATATATATATATATATATATATATATATATATATATATATATATATATATATATATATATATATGTATATATATATATATATATATATATATATATATATATATATATATATATATATATTACTTGTCAAAAATATGATATGAGTTCTCGCTCCTTTTTTTGTATTAAAAATATGTAGACACCTTTATTTTTAGAATTTCTTAAAAAAAAATCCGCGTCAGTGTTTTCACAGATTTTTTTAAATTAGTAATTCCATATTTAATTTCATATTTTTATTATTGTTTCAAGCATTACCGGGACCACCAACAAACGTTAGAGTTTCAGAAATCACAGCCACATCCGTAAGACTAACATGGTCCTACACGGGGGCAGAGGATCTTCAATATTACGTCATTCAGTTCAAGCCGAAATACGCAAATCAAGCTTACAGTGAAATTAGCGGCATCATCACAATGTACTACTCCGTTAGAAATTTAAGTCCATACACGGAATATGAAATGTACGTTATTGCTGTTAACAACATCGGCAGGGGTCCTCCTAGCGCGCCTGCGGTCGTTACTACCGGGGAAACAGGTACAAGTATGTTTAAAATTTAGTTAAATATTGTTGTGTATATCAAACAATCACCAGGGGAATAATAACATTTTAGATTACTAAAAACTCAAAGTCATACATTTTATCGAAAAAGAAATACTGCAGGATTTCAGAAAAGTAACAGGAAGTAATACTTTTCAAACACCTAAAGTACATATTTTTGATTTCCTTGCCATTAATTACAAATTTTTAAAAATTTATATCTTGCCAATTTTCCTTTTTGTAGAAATTTTATCCTTGGCTTGGTACTTTTAATATGCAAGAAGGTTTTTTGTCCTATATTATCCGCCATATTCTGGTGTAAATATTCTAGTTCTTAATACTTAATTCCCTACTTTTTTTGTGCGTGTGCAATTAGTGAGCTGTCAATTTTGCCATTTTGGACTTATCCAAACGTTTTTATGGTTATGATGTTATGATAAAAACAAATATTTAGTTGTGTCACAGATTAGTCCTACCAGATGCGAATCTTACGCTTTTGACGGTGACCCGATTTAGAGAACTTGTAAGGTGCCTACCGCCTCCGTATTTAATCTGTTGCCAAACGTCGAATTTGTCGGTGCGAGCGTGTGCGAACGGCTTGGTGGAATAGATAGCAGGCAAATGTTATTACATCAGTTTTATTGCGTTGATTTTATGGTTTAAATTGTGGTTGTACTTGGTTGTAGTGTAATTTTAATAAATGATATACGTTTTTGTGTTTATTAATGAATACTTTTATATAAAATGCCACACGATATCATGTTTTAATATTTTAAAATATAATCCATAATTTCTCTGAATTAAAACCTACCCAACACTTGGAAAATTCCATTCTCGGCATCGACGCTCGAAGCGACTGACCGCACTGTCCGTATCGCCAAGACCGCGGAATCTTGATATAGGAAATTTATTAAGAGATTCGCATCTGGTAGGAGTAATCTGTGGTTGTGTATTATTTTAAGAGATACAATAGAATATCAGAACTTTAATATAAAAAAATAATTAGCAAAAAAGTAAGAAAATGTGTTGGGGCGTACAATACCAAGGTTATAACACCTGCCATAGAGGATCATGCAAGTATGAGAGTCTTGAAATCAAAGCTCTCCCTAGGCCAGCATAAAATTATTAAAATGAGAGGTCAACAAGGCAACATTTTATTGAACCAAAAAGACATTGCCGACCATATTAAGACCTTTTACACATCTACGAAACGTAACCCAAGAACTTCCCCTATTCATACCTGTAAAGGTGTGAGTCGTGAGCTCAGAGAAAATCCCTGAAATAACCTGGACGGTCCTGGTAATTTTAGGGATTTTATTTGCTTGAAGCAAATAAAAATTGAAGAAGCTCAGGTGAAAATTAAATAACATGTGAAATGTTAAAATGGGCCGCGAAATCCTGAAAAAAAACTCTGTATATACTATTTAATAAATGTCTGGAAGATGGAAGGATTCCAAAAGTGTTCAAAATGCAGAAGTCAACTTCCTTTTTAAAAAGGGAGTTGATAGAGAACGCAACTGAATTTAATATACTGCTCCATCTACTATTTATAGATTTTCATAAAGCATTCGACTCTCTAGAAACTTGGTCCATTCTGCAAGCTATGGACGGAGCAAGAATTGATTATAGGTCCTTTACGCTCCTAAAAACATATATGAACATGCAACACTTCATATCAAAATTAACAGCGGTGTTCGTCAAGGCGACACGATATCTCCAAAACTCCTCACCTTGGCATTGAAAGACGTATTAACGATCAAATATTGGGAAAGTACATGCGTAAACATCGATGGCGTATACCTAAACCACTTGCGCTTTGCTGGTGACGTTCTCACTAGCAGCAACATTTAAGAACTCAAAGGCACGTTCGAACAATTAAACGGAATATCTAACAAAGTAGATTTAAAAATAAATATGATTGAAACAAAAATTATGAGCAATTCCGATGTGGTCTTAAACATAAATAATGCAAGGTTAGAAAACGCAGAAGAATACATATATCTCGAGAACGTCATTAAAATTGAAAAGGAGAATCAAACAGTGGAATTAAAGCGCAGAGCAGAATTAACATGGGCGGCCTTTGGAAACATAAAGCACATTTTTCCTTCTTTGATACATGTCTTCTACCTGTGGCAACTTACAGCTTGGAGACCAGGTGCCTGAAAAAAAAAATAATGCTGACAATTTAAGAATAATAAAATCTAAGGAACGTACTATGCTAGGAATTAGCTTAAGAGATCAACTCGGAAATGAAGAAATTAGACAAAGAACAAAGGTGGTAGACATGGTACAGTAAATTGTAAAGCTTAAATGTCAATGGGTGGAATACGTGGCTAGGCAAGAAGGAGATCGTTGGGCATCGAGTATGACTTTTTGGAGACCAAGGCAGATGAAAAGAAGTGTCGGCAGACCTCAAAACCGATGGCTTGACGACATCAGGTGAAGTGTCGGAAAAAGATGATACCAAATAGCCCAAGACAGGCAAGAGTTAAAATAGATGAGGATTAAGTTCAGCAGTGGACGGTGTCGGCTGAGGAAAAAGAAGAAGAAAATTACTTTTATTATTACTAAGATGTTTTGGGAAGATTACATTACTTACCTTACAAGAAAAGCAATTATACATGACAAACAACGTATTTTTCACAAGTAAAACCAGTAACGAACGTGACCAACTTGAAAATCAGAAAATTAACAATAATTATTTATTTAAGTACGTACAATACGTTACAGGCCCGTAGCTAAGGGGGGGGGGTCAGAGTGGACAATGCCCACTCTAAAAGAAAACGTTGCCCACTCTAGAAAATCAGTGAAATCATTTTCTTGTCTACTAGAAAAATATTACATCATTAGTTTGCCCCCCCCTTAAACTTTAGTTGTCCTCTCTGAAAGCAAAACCTTGCTACATGCCTGAATACTTAGCGTTTTAAAAGTTTATTTCGCAAAAATGTTGGTCTGTAATTTAAAATGGCAAAAATTTATAGAAAAACTGTTTCTATCAGGTTTGAATGAAGTTCTCGTATTCCTCTACTACCTCTTTACGGCCCAACTACAGAAACTTAGAAACTGAAGTTCCATTAGGTTTTGGTTCTGAATAAAACAGTTTCGCTAACCATCGTGAATTTAAGGAGTTTAAGGAAGTTGTTGAGTTGAAGAGATGGCGCATTTCTTTTAAACTCAATATAAAACATTAAGAACTGAAGGCAAATATGGACCTTTAAAAGTTAATGTATCAAGTTATTTTATATTCTTTTAAATCAGATATCCGAATCTAGATTTAAGTTAAAGCTAACTTTATTTTTTCTCATTGTTGCGTCATCTTGCCTTATGTATAAGGGAGAGATAATAAAAATCATTAAAACAATAAAAACACACTGATGTGTGTATGCTCTCTGACTTTAGACGAAGCTAAAATGTTCGAAGATCGCCAAAATTAACAATTCTTAAATACTACCGCTAAAACGTTTCAAAATAAAATAAAATATTATTATGACAGTGCAAGAGCTATGGTACACTGTTGCCCGATTTACCGCACGAGCATTATTACTAGTGTAACCTTAACTGGTTATTTCAGGGATTTTATTTGCTTTGAATCAAATGAAAAATTGAACAAGCCCAGGTGAAAATCAAATCACGTACGCCATGTCAAAAATCTGCCATACCTCATCGATTTACCAAAAACGTGGGAAATTCAGCGTTCGTATGCGTATTTAGGACTTCACATGGTAAAGGCATAAGACAGACCAAATTAGGACCACGATTTGTCCAGTTTGTTTTATTACCTTTTTCATCACCAGAATGTTCTTTAAAATAAATGAGTATAAATATGTCTAACACTGTTGACAGTTATTTTGTTGTTTACCAGCCAACACTGTCAAATTTTCTCTCAGAAATTGCTGAAGTTTCGAGAGAATCGTGGTTCCAGGACAATTGTGTTTAGGTCAGGTATTGAAAACGACAAGTACGTGCTCCGCTATTTAAAAGATATAAAAAAAAAACTGAAATAATTTTAGACTTGCACAGGTCATAAATTACAGCCAGACAAACCTAAGCATATCGCTGATATATCAGAATAATTCATAAGTTTTTAATGACAGGACAAAAACCTGTTAAAATATAACTGATCAACTACAATATCCTAATTTAAGCCAGTTACTAAATCTTTAACCTTCTGAATCTGAACGTAAAATTTTTTTCTTTGAAAAATCATGCAAAAGATTTTCTGGGAATCCTGTAGAACAAATTTAATTACTCAAAAGCCCCGAAAACTTGATTGTTATATGCACTTCCTAAATTGGATGATGTTTATCAAAAGGGACTCCAAAGGCCATCATAAAAATTACCAGAGGATATTTATTTTATTGGGAATATTATTTTGTATGTTACATAATAATATAAACATACCAAGTGCATTTGGCCTAATTTTAGTTTTCTCTTTTATTCAAATGCTTCATGTCTATTCAATTCATTATGGTGGTTGATATCTTTTTAGTAAACGTCATCCATGTATTTATTAATTTGAAAATAAACATAAATTTTTGTAATGTCTGTATATAAAATTGTTTCGTTGGCCATGAAAATCCCAAAAATAAAATAGCATAATACGTGGGTTTAAAAAGAGACAAAAGCAGCTGTTTTAACATCTTATATATTTATAATCTACTAGAATTAGAGCCAAGGACAAATGACTTTCCTCATAAAGTTATTTAGATTTAATATTTTTATGTGAAAGATTAGATAATTTCCGCTTTCCTTGTAAGAGGCAGATGCAATACAGCGAAAATTTCAGAACGGTCCGAGTTTAGCAGGGAACATGCCGTTTGACAGCGTCCAAGGAACAACTTATCTAGTTTTAGCATGTCAAAGTCAGTGCAACAAATTTTACTACAAATTTGGCAGAATTTGTATACAATCGAAATTTTAACGTGACCTACACTCTACAAATTTTATTACACAATATAGCGTATATATCACGTTAAAATTTGGTTTTCGTACAAATTCTTGCTTACTTAATTCATGGTAAAATTTGTTGCTATGTTAAACGGCTCTTATGAACAATTTTTAGCACAAATTAAAGTAGTTTTAATGTGATTTTAAAGCACATGTTGAGAGGTCAGGAGATAGTTAACCAAGATGAAAATACGGAATTGTTGATTATAGGCTCATAGGCAAATTTCAACAATTTTTTTTCTGACTTTGACACGCGAGATTAGGAGCCTCACTCCCAACATATGGCCGGTTTTTTACTATCTCCTGAAGTCAAAGGTTTTCCACAATATTCAATTCTATTATGAGGCAAACCTCTTGCCCTTTGACTCTAGGTAGACACCTACCTCTGAAAAAAGCGACAAAGATGTTTAGCTTCATGTTTAAACATCTGTAGTACAGATATTTTTAACTGGTTTAAATAGTACTTTTGTACTACTACTTTCTGTACTTGCATTTACGATTTTCCGGAAGTTTTTGTTGTAATGTAATAATTTCTCATAAAAGTTTATGTTTTATCCCCACATTTATATCTAATCTCCCTGTGTGTACAGCCATTGACATTTCAAACTCTATAAGGTCTAAATAGAAACGCAAAGCATATCTGAAAGTTTGAGTTGTTAATGGCTGTACATACATAAAAGTTTCTGTGTGTATTAAGATTCGGTAAACAAATGGAGACGTTTCATTATAATTCTTTTGAAAAAGTTTATCCAAAAATTATACTTGGGGTAATAAAGAAATATTACTTGACATTGCAATTTTTTGAAAAATTTTTGTTCTTGAATTTGTTTCATTATAAAAGAATGGCATAAATGATACTTTATATTAATATAAAAACTTGCAAGATTTAAGAAAAATTAAAAACAAATCTTTATTAAATGTCCTCTTGGAGCAAGAGGGCCACTGCGATTTATTTCTTTATTATTGATAGCTAGGAGAAAATTTAAAAACTAGTGTTATGTTGATTTTTACAGACAGATTTAATTTCTACATCCGTGACAGGATCTTCTTATGATAAACAGCAAGTTAACCATTCGAAAATGAATAAAGTTTAATTCTGACACAGAGCAGTAAATAGCAGCGATATCAGTTGGTAATGATATGTATTAGCCGGATGTTAAAATATACAAGTGGTTTTAATTTTCAAGAAGCAGACCCCAATCTCAATTAAAAAACCGGTTTAAATTTTAAAACTTGAGCAAATTGGACGAAAGAATTTCCTCATTTGTTTACCAAGCCAGACACAATTTCTATCAATAATAATATTTTTGTATTAAATCATTACCGTTTTTCATGCAATCACTTTGTATTTTTTGAGCAATGGATTTTGTGATTTTTCCTAACGTAAGTTTTAGGCGGACCTTTTTTTGTGTTTACCGCACCACTAGCGTAGGTATCCTGCACCTGTTTCCTGTGTTAGAAGACTTTTAGTGGTTGTATTTTGATTCAATATAGAGGATTTTCTGTGTATTTTACTATTACCTTATCTATTTCATGTTACATAGCATATCCTTCAAATCTGACATGTTTTCCGTTAGTAATATTTTTACCACTTCCAATAATAGCATCAGGAAGTCGTTGTTTGAAAATATAAAAATCTGATTAACAAAATCTTATAATAAATGATTTTTAATATACAAAACTTGAAGATATGCTAACGACAATATTTCTTAATTTTAGAAAATATAAAATTATTAATGCAAATACATATTTTCATTTTAATATGTTTCTCCAATTGCGTTAAGTCTGTAATAAGAGTGAACAAGACACTGAACGGCTTGGAGAATCACCCATCCGTTTTCATCACTTTTCAAGTAGAAGTACATTTACCTAGAGAAGGTACTCATGCAATTCTCTTACGTTTCCGCTATTTCTCACCAGTTGAGTGATTTCCACCCCATATGGGTAATGCTTTGACACCCGTCCAATGTCGTGAACAATTTATGTTAAACTGTGTCTAAATGACGGTGATATAGCGGCCTCCAAAGGTACCTTGCGAAGCACCGCTGGAATAGCCGAGCCAGATCAAGACACCAAGAGGTAAGTCGTATCAGTGTCCTCTTTGATACCGCTTTGTTTGACGCAATTGGGAACCCGGTTCTTTTCGGTGTTAATCACCACCTCTGGATTAGACAAAATTTCATTTTTTCTTTCCAGCTCATACTGAGCTATTGCCTCCTAACAGTGGTCCTTCGACAACGGACTTTTGAAAATACTTTTTTAAAATTATTTTCTTAATAACGTCGCATTTTGTAATGTTCTTCTAAATGTTAATTTTACACATTCTTTAAGTAAAAATTTCGAAAAAAATGCCTCATTTTTCAAAAACTAAACAAAAAATAAAATAAATTTGCATTTGTAATATCGCCATTTTATGCCGTATAGAAATAAGTAGTCATAGCAGTGGATAAAAAAGACTTATCGCTAAGCTTCTTTATAATTATTATGTCAAGTCATGGTTAAACTGTTGGATAGCTTCCAGCTATCTACTGTAAGGCAGGTTTAAGTTATCGAGTACTATAAAGATCAATAATTTTTGGTTTTGCAGCTTCTTAAAGACGATTTAGTACTGTCTGTTCTTTCTACAGGGTACTGATCATCCTTTACTAGTTATTCTAATTCCAAGTTAGTATTATTATAGAAGTTCCGCAGACTTTTTTAAATTACCGCTTTTTAATTTTCTATTAACAACCACTTTGTTTTGCATTTAATTTAACTATCTAACGATGTCTGAAGCCAGTCTTAAAAAGGTAAAAAAATATAGGTACCAAAGAAATAGTTGCCTGCCGGAAATTAAAATTTTGCTTAATCTTGCTCAGCGTGCTAAAATAGATCAATCTATTGTAAATCTGTTTAAAGTAAGAGGTGCTGATCTTAACGCCCTTAAAGAAGAGGTTCTTAGATTCCATCAGGACATTATTTCAATTTTATTAAGCGAAGACCAGGCCGATCTGAATATTGAAAATATTTTATATGAGGGATGTCTCAGTGAATATGGAATTATTTGATATTAATCAAGCTCATTTTAATAATTTATCACGTCAGTGTTCGAGCCAAGACCCTGTGTCGCAGGCGCGTTTACCTAATATCACAATTCCTATCTTTAATTATAAAAATTTTGTAACTTTTATTGATCTTTTTTATGCTTTAGTTCACTCTAATAGTGCTTTATCTGATGTTGAAAATTTTAACTATTTAATTTCGTCATTAGATGGCCCTCCGCTCGCACTTGTTCGCACTTTGCCTATGACAGAATCTAATTATACAACTGCTTATGATATTCTTGTAGAACGTTATTCAAATAAAAGACTTCGTGCTCAAGAGCACTGGCAAACTCTTGAAAATACGCAGCCTTTGACTTCTAAAAACGCCAGTGGTTTACGAAAATTGTTAGAGACCTTTTCTGAAAATTTAAGCGCTTTAAAAAATTTAGGATTTCCTACAGAACAATGGGATTTCATTCTAGTTATGAAACTTCTAAATCGTCTGAATGGCGATACTGCCACTAAATATGAATTAAGCCATGGCTCTAATAAGGTACCGAAGTTAAAAGATTTAGTAGAATTTCTAGAAAAAGATTGTATAGCCTACAATACGTTAAATTTGTCGCAATTAAAACCTAAATCGCAAAATACACGCACATTTTTTACTAATGACAGCACTAAAGATAAAAGGTTAAAATGCACTTTATGGAAAGAAAGTCATGTCTTATATCATTGTCCGCAATTTACGAAGAAGTTACGACAAGAACGTTTTAAATTTGCCGCAACAATCATGTTTGTTTTAATTGTTTAAGTAATCTACATGATATAAAAACTTGCAAATATGTTATGACTTATGACTTGCCGCACTTGCAGTCAACGCCATCATTCTCTGTTAAGGGCCCCACAGACTATCAGTTTTACCTTCAGTGAAATCGTACAGTTGAAACTGATCAGTTTCAACTGATCTGGCCGTATGCCCACACATTATGAGATTTCTTTTTCAGTTCCTTCTGTTTAGTCTGTACTTACTGTGCTGGTGTGAACACGCTATCAAGTGTAAATAATGGACGAAGACGAATTGTTGTGCTATGCTGCATTAACTATTGCCATCCAAAATAAACAAAAAAAAGTTCAAGAAAAGGAGAGTATGGATGAAGGAATGGCTACAAAAAAGAAACAGCTTTTCGCACACTAATTTGTTAAATGAACTCAAAGTGAATCCGAAGGATTGGCACAATTATCTGAGGATGGATGAAGAGACATATTTTAAGCTGTTATCAATAGTATCTCCATTAATTAAAAGGCAAGATACAATTCTTAGGCAGGCCATAACACCGCATGAGCGGCTTACGGCTACTTTAAGGTTCTTGGCAACGGGGAGAAGCTATGAAGATCTCAAATTCTCTGCTATTATATCGCCTCACGCTTTGGGAAAAATTATACCTGAAACGTGTGACGCAATTTTCAAGGGACTTAAGGATTACTATAAGGTAAGGACAAAGAATTGCTATAAAACTATTTATTTTTTAAATCAACATAAGGTTAATACTGAAATGAAGAATAATACTTCGTGTGGATATAGTTGGAGAATAATGGTCTGATGGTAGAGAGTGATTGTGTTGGTTTTGTGTAAACCCACTTGAAGAAGAGTTATTTTCCTGAAATCCGGTGTCTAGTCGGGAACCTCTACCTAAATTATCAAATGCTGCTTCATATAAAGCATAATTTATTATCTTCTCTGCATGTAGCCTTTGCTGCTGTGGCAGTTTACGCAACTTAGCTGCGACATTTTTTCCGAAAATATCATGCTCGTCATCTTTGTGCATTGACCTTAGGCGTTCTCAAACTATTTCTAAGACTTTGTCTGAAGCAGATACAGTTTTCTTTTGTCTTTTGAATTGTGGAGTGGCAATAGAGTCACGTGACGTCGAAGGGGTAACATCATTTTTGGAGTCTGGTCTTGAGTCAGCAGAACTAGGCGAAGGTGCTTCTTCCATGAGAGTGGTAGTTGACTGAGTGTCCTGAAAATAGAAATATGAGTAATTTTAAGTAAACTATCTATTTATTTTATCCTTATTTCAGTCCCCATCTTGTAAAGAAGACTGGAGAGTAGTGGGAAAAGGATTTGAAAATAGATGGAATTTCCCGAATTGCCTTGGAGCCATTGACGGAAAACATATTGCAATAACTCCTCCACCAGGGGCAGGATCATTTTTTTATAATTACAAAGGCTTTCACAGTCAGGTGCTACTTGCCATTGCAAACTCAAATTATGAGCTGATATATTTTAATTTTGGAACAAACGGTCGTGTGTCAGATGGAGGTGTCTTTGAAAATTCGGATTTTGCCCAGAAACTCAAAACTGATACACTAAACCTTCCCGAACCGTCTGAAGTCGATAATATAACATTGCCTTATGTCTTTGTGGGTGATGAAGCCTTTCGCATGACACAAACCCTACTAAAGCCTTTCTCTCAAAAGCAACTAACAAAGGAGAGAAGAATTTTTAACTATAGGTTATCTCGCGCCAGAAGAAGTATCGAAAATGTGTTTGGAATTCTGGTTGCCAGATTTGGTGTATTGCAAAAACCACTAAATGTAGATCTTGCAAGAATCAAGTCAATAGTATTTGCTTGTTGTGCACTACATAATTTTTTAAGGAAGTTATCTCCGCGACTGTACACTCCTTTTGACTGTCTGGATAGAGAGGATCATGAAACTGGCAATATGGTTGAAGGACTTAGAAGTGACTCAGTTTTTAACCTTCAACGGTCAAGACAAGGGAATCAACAACATGCAGCTATAGTGACTCGCGAACATTTTTTGCAGTATTTCAATACAAATGGTAGGGTGCCATGGCAGGATAAATTTGTGTAAATAAAAAAAATACACGGATCCAAGTTATGTTCAATTATTAGGCTATTTCCATTGGATGTTTGCAGTATAGTGCTTAATAAACTGCACATGCTCGCAATATACATATTTTCTGCCAAATTTATTCTGCACATGTGCGGTGCAACAAATTTATTACTGCAAACGTCCAATGGAACAAACCTAAATGTAGTTTTACTAACCTCTGTGTCACTTTCCACTATACTTGAAGTAGATTCAGTTGGAGTTTCCTGATCAACTAGAAATAGCAAATAATCGTAATACCATAACTTTGGCATATATACATCATCAGCACCAGTACCACTGGTTTTTGATTCCACCACCTTTTTGTGCTCCTTACGAAAAGTGCTTCGTAAGATATTAATTTTTTTTGCTATTAAATCGCGATTTGTCGTTGGATCAATCCCCTTTACTTTTGTTACAAGAACGTCATAACATTCGTTCCTTTTCGATTTATTATGATAATCCTTGCATTTGACTTTCCACAATATCTCTTGTGCTCTAAACATCTCAATAAATTCCAAAAGAAAGTCTCTTGACCACGAAGTCATATCAACATAACACAATACAAACGAATCTATAAATAAAAAGTTACGCCCGAAGGCAGTAAACAAACACCTGTGGACGGCACCAACAGATAAAAACTGAACGATCTAACTGATGCCGCACACACACTCAAATTTTCTTTCCGTTCAGTTGGCCGGACAGACAAATCGACGGAATTTGCTTCAGTTCTTCAGTCGGACTGATCAGTCTAAAACTGAACGATAAAACCACCACACACCATCCGTTTACCACAGTGGCGCAGCCACGGGGGGGGGGGGTTGTTGTTAAAACCCCCCCAAAGGCCTAAAGATTATACAATATCCATCTAAATCTAACGAAAATAAAGCAATATTTGTCAAATTTTTTTGTCAACCCACCTCCCCCCCCCCCCCAGAGCGTATTCCTGGCTGCGCTACTGGTTTACCACATCAGTCCAAACTGTTCAGTCGGATCTGAAGGCGAAACTGATAATCTGTGGGGCCCTTTACATCTTCCTAGATTAAATCCATCTTCTTCCAGCCAAAGTACCAGTTCTTTGATAACGCCTCCACCGCCGCCGCTTCACTTGCCTCTTTCAGGAGCGATTTCTAATTCGCTCTCGCCGCCACAATAGTCTTTTGTCTGTATACGGTGACAATAGTCAGTCAGAAAGTTCTTCCTCTTTTGTCGGTTCTGGAATGCTGCATCAACACGCCTCTGTTCTCTTAGTTACCGCTGTTGTTGAAGTTTTGGATAACCAAGGTTGTTTTCAATCGATGAGACGTTTAGTGGATTCAGGAAGCGCGGTTAGGGTTGCGACAAGATCAGGGTCACTTTGAAATTAAGGGACTTGGTCCTATGCACGTGAAATCTAATAACGGTACTGCAACGCTTAAAATTCGCCCTTTTGGCAACGCTAATATTAGTTTTTATACTGACGCTATAGTTTTACAAACAATATGCGATAATTTGCCTAGTCAAAAAATTAGTATTAAAACTTGGTCGCATATTCACAACTTGAATCTCCCTGATCCTAATTTTTATCTCCCGGGTAAAATTAATGCTTTGTTAGGTGCCGATATATTTTCAAAAATTTTGTTAGATTCTCACATTCCTGAACAGACACTGAACCCTCCACTGTTAATACACTTTTTGGTTACGTATTAATGGGTAAAGATAAGCAAAATTTTTCTGAAACTTTTCATTTTATTGTAACAAATTTGGATTGTCAATCGATTTTACCATTAAAAAGGTTTGAAAAATTTAATCTATCCCCGCTCCTACCACATTGTTGTCTCCAGATGACAAACGATGCGAAGATCAATTTTCGCTTACGCATGGGCGGAATCAGGATGGTAGATATATTGTGACTTTACCTTTTAAAGATCACTCGCCATCGTTTACCGGAACCTATGCGCGAGCTCGCTATCAATAGATTTTTATCTCTTGAACGCCGTCTTTTAAAGCAACCGAACCTATACTCTCAATATTTTCAATTTATGAAAGAGTACTTAGGGCTTGGGCATATGAAATTAGTTTTAAATTCCGAAATCTCACCGACTAGTTACTACATCCCTCATCACTGCGTTTTACGCCCGGATAGTGCAACGACTAAACTCCGCTATGTTTTTAATGGTTCTGCCAAACTACCAAATCAAATGAGCACTTACTGACTGGCCCTAAACTTCAGCCTGATATAAATATTCTGCTGAATCTTCGCTGTCATAAATATGTGATTTATGTCGATATAAAACAGATGTATAGGATGATTCTAGTAAATCCTAATCAATATGATTATCAACGCGTTGTTTGGAGGTTTTCCCCAGAGGAACCTCTACAATAATATGCACTGGTAACATTAGTGTATGGGTTAAGACCATCTCCATATTTAGCGCTTCGTACTTTACGTCAGTTAGTTGACGATCAAGGTTCACATTTGCCAAACGCTTCTTACGCTATTCGCAACCATACCTTTGTCGACGACGTAACTACCGGGGCTTCTAATCTCGAGGAAGCTGAGTCTTAAAATTGAACTTATCAAACCTTTGGCAAGGGGATGTTTTGAACTCCGCAAATGGTCCAGTAATTGTCTTCCTTTGTTGGAGGATTTACCTTCAGACTACTTAAATCAAAACCTTATTTCATTCGAGCAAGAAAGTACTGCTGCCTCATTAAAAATCTTAGGTTTGCAGTAGAATTCAACGAAAGATTGCTTTTCATTTTCAATCTCTCCTTTAGACCGCCCATGCACGAAACGTAACATGTTATCTGAACTAGCTAGATGTTTTGACCCAATCGGTTGCTTAGCCCCGCTGACTTTCTATAATAAAATACTTCTCTCAAACCTCTGGTCGCTTGGACTTTCTTGGGATCAAAGTCCTCCAGACGACATTGTTCGAACCTAGAAGCAAGATAATTTGTCACAGCTCCAAATTGCCCGATGGATTTTGTCTGACTATAAGGATGTTCCCCAGTTACATGTCTTTTGTAATGTCTCATCAAAAGGCTATGCTGCGGTTGTCTACTTACGTAGGATTCAGTCTGATAGCAGTATAGCCACGCAGTTTCTCTGCTCGAAAACCAAGGTAGCTCCGCTTAAAAGTATCATCATTCCACGACTCGAGCTATGTGGAGCTGTTGTTTTGGCCAAATTTTTATCCTATGTTCTAAATGTTTATAAAAATACCCTTAAGTTTGAACAAATTTACGCATGGTTGGATTCTCAAATCACTCTGAATTGGATTCTGTCATCTCCACACCGATGTTAGACTTTTGTGTCAAACCGTTTGACCTACATTCAAGAAAAGTTATCTCCCGCTTCCTGGCATTTTGTTCCTTCCAAAGACAAGCCCGCAGATGTGTAGAGGATTCTTTCCGTCAGAGTTGTTACACAGTTTCTTATGGTTATGGACCGGCCTTTTTACGTAACAACGCAAGTTTTGCGACTAATATACCGAATACGCCATTTGATTCTAATGTTCTTGAGACTGTAGGTAAAACAGAAGAAAGAAATGTCGTTTATGCTGTTTTTCCTTCTGCTGAGAATTTTTTTGACAGTCTTGTTGAAGATAATTCTTCCTTTTTCCTAATTCAACGTACGCTCGGTTATGTTTTACGCTGTATTAAAAACGCAAAACCCCGCGCTTTGAGATTGTCAGGACCGCTCTCGGTCGATGAACTAACAAACGCCCTTTTTGGTTTCGTGAAACACACGCAAGAAATTTATTTTGAAGATGAGTTTAATAGTAAAATTTTTTCTAAACCTTTCCGCAAACTTGGAGCCTTTTTGGACAGTCATAATGTATTACGTATTGGTGGCCGTCTAGAATACTCCACTTTAGCCTATAGTGCTAAGCATCCTATGCTTTTGCCTAGGAAATCTCCCCTAACTACCACGGTCATGAAAAACATTTACACGCATGTCTTAGCAACCCTACATTTTTTGCTAGCTCAACACTTTTGGATTCTTTGTCCCAAAAGAGCCATACTTTCTGTCATAAGTAAATGTATAACATGCTGGAAGACGAAACCAAAATCATCTCAGCCTCCCATGGGCAACCTACCTGGTTCTAGAATTTGTCAAGCTAAAGCCTTTTCTCATGTTGGTGTTGATTTTGGTGGCCCTTTCAAAATTTCTCAATGGTCGTTGGGACGTATTCTCTCCCTGAATACAGGGGAAGATGGTGTTGCGCATGTCGCAAGTGTAAAGACCGCTAGTGGCACATTGAAACGACCTCTGGTCAAGTTGTGCCCTCTTCCTATCAACTAAAAGACATTTTTTGTATAGTTTATTTTCGCTGAATATTTTAATTTTTTCTCTTGCAGTGGTTTTTGCTGCGAATATAGATTTTTTGCATACTGTTATGACTGCGGCATACTAATGCAAAGTTATTTTATAAGTACCTATTTATTCTAAGTTAGCAATAATAAATGTTATAGATCATCTATATTTTCCTCTTTGCAAAGTTGATGATTTATTAATCTCGCTTAATCGATAGAGCCTCATAAAAATATATTGTCGTCAACAACCTGTTTTGGCCGGGGAGAATGTTTCGTTTTAATATGTTTGTCCAACTGCGTTAAGTCTCTAATAAGAGTGGACAAGACATTGAACGGCTTGAGGAATCGCGCATCCGTTTTCATCAATTTCAACATTCGCCTCGAGAAGGTACTCACACAATTCTCTTACGTTTCCGATATTTCTCACCAGTTGAGTGATTTCCACCCCCTATGGGTAACATTTTGACACCCGTCAAGTGTAGTGAACAATTTATATTAAACTCTGTCTAAATGTCGGTGATATAGCGGCCTGCAAAGGTACCTTGCGGAGCACCGCCAGATCAAGACGCCAAGAGGTAAGTCGTTTCAGTGTCCTCTTTGATACCGCTTTGTTTGACGCAATTGGGAATCCGCTTCTTTTTGGTGTTAATTACCACCTCTGGATTAGACAAAATTTCATTTTTTCTCTCCAGCTCATACTGCACTATCACCGCCTAACATATATATATATATATATATATATATATATATATATATATATATATATATATATATATATATATATATATATATATATATATAGTTTGAAGCTTCGTATAGCTAGCCGAACAACTCACGGTAGCTCAATCAATCATTAATAATTTGATATTTTTCTTAACTTATATATCGTAATTATTAAAAAATGCAGTGTACTTGTAAATACTTATATACTAACAAAAACCTCTAACGTTCTAGCTGACTCTTCTTTTGGAGGTGCCAGTAAGTACTCTATGTAGTATAACAGCATGCATCAAAAGTTTGTAGCGACACTAATATTTACTCTCCTTTTATTTGCTTTAGCTGTTCTGGGGGGCGTATCTGTTACTGCTCTGACTTCTGCTTCTTCTTTCATTTTTTCATTTTATTATTTACTGCCCTATCACTATTACTAACTATTTTGTTTAATTCTTGGAGAAGGCTTTATTAATCTTTGTTTAAATTGGTCGTAAGTACTTAATTGTTATATTTAGAAATCTATTTATTTTTGTTTGAGCCGTCTGTTAAAGCAATTTAACCTGCAGAATTCAAAGTTTGACGGTGGGGCTTTATTGATTCTCGATTCCACGTTTATTTCTCTTTGTTTTCAGTGTGCAATGTTTAAACTGTTCGAAATCAAAAATAAGCCAATATCTGAAGAATTTAGCATTTTTTGTGCTTCTTATAATTATTGTCTCTTTAGATTTTTTATAAATTTAAAAATCGTCAAATTTTCCACCTTATACTTTATTTTCCTTTAACTTTTTCCCTCGCACATTTTTACCAGAACATATTTTTTTCTAAGTATAGATCTTTTACTTACATCTATATTTGTTAACAGTATAAATAATTGAATATTTTTTGTTCTACATTTAAATTACGACTTAAATGTTTGATAATATGTAAAAACGTTTAATGGTTTTTCCTTGCATTTGGGCTATTAAAGTGTTTGTTAATAATAACTTATGTTTATTAATTATTTTATATTCATTAAATACAAATATTGAAAACCTTTCTTTTTTCTTTAAACGAACAATATTTTTTGTATTTTTTATTTTATTTAAATTACCATTTTAGAAAATTTTCTATGACTTTCTTAAGTTTAACTTAAATTGTTTAAATAGTTATAATTCCTTAGTGTTTATAAGCCCTTGTTTATTATTTTTTTTTAAATCTAGAGTAGTTCCTTAACGCCCTGATATACATTTTTTAAACTTTTTAGTCATGTCATTTTAACATATGCACTTACTACACTACAATTTTCTTAAAGTGTTCATGCGTTAAAAAT
This sequence comes from Philopedon plagiatum, assembly GCA_963971165.1. Lineage (NCBI taxonomy): Eukaryota > Metazoa > Arthropoda > Insecta > Coleoptera > Curculionidae > Philopedon > Philopedon plagiatum. The sequence continues at coordinate 31,613,468 of OZ020194.1, forward strand.
CCTATTTGTAATATTGTTATATAATTTTGCAGAACCTGGAACGGCTCCCAGAAATGTCCAAGTACGACCATTAAGTTCTAGTACAATGGTTATTCAGTGGGATGAACCAGAGACACCCAACGGTCAAGTAACGGTAAGGAGGGTATTTATTTTCAGTATACACGCCTATAAAAAGTTAACTGTAAATTATTTTGAAAAACTCTCGAACCCATCGATTTAATTTTCTGTTTTTATAAATTGAAAACTTGACATTATTCATGGTTGTTCAAAAAGACTTTAATATTTTAAACGGGACATTTAAAAATACTGGAATTTTAAATAAATTCTAGACATACCTCATATAACACGCCATATGTATACGTTAAGGTAAATAGTTTTCAAAATAATGTTAATCAAAAAATACCATTTTGGCAGGCTGTAACATCTTAACAGTAGAGCTAAGAATAAACCTGTTTGCACTTTCTAATCTTAGTTTTTCATTGTTTAAGTTACAATTCCGGTTGTAGATGTTCAGGAAACTATTCCGGTTAAATTGGAAGATGACAAAATGGTAGAGAATAAAAATTGATAAAAAGGTGAAACTGTTTTTTTATTAGTTGCAGGTGTGAAGATGCCACAGCCTAAAAAATTGTCAAAAAATGTCCCCATCAACTTAAACATATGTCGTGTTGTATGAAATATACTTGCATCTAGAATTTATTGTAGAAATCAAAAATTGCATAATATTAATATACCTTTATAATATCAAAGTCGGTGTATGTATACTCGACTTTTTTAAACAACTGTGTATACTATGAAATTTAAATAAATAAGAAGTAAAATCAACGGGCCTGGGCGTTTTTTTGATAAATTAAACCAGAGACTTTCTATACGAGTTCTAATTATATTGTTGTGTTCATTATTTGTATCGGTGTAGTTGATACGTGAACAAAAAATCCGGGACTCGATAAAATACGCCGAAAAACGTTCGTTTGCTATGCATAAAGACTTCGCCGTCGCCGTCGTATATATGAGGCGGTTTTTATTGTAATAAAATGACAATTCCTGAAGTTCAGTTGTGAAAAGCGTCAAATGTATAGTACACGGATTTATAATCCATGGATTTTTGGTTTGTTGTTCAAAACTTTTAATTAAGTAATACATTTAATTCACGTTTAGAACCTTTTCCAATGACAGTAACATACGGGCTGTCACTTTACAAGTATCCAATTAGTTTAATTCTTAATTAAATGATTTGTGCAACTGGTCGTAAGTGTTAGAGAAAAGCGACCTAATATCCCTGTACTTGTTTCTCATTCTCTACCTTTTGCCCTTAAAAATATTAATAATTATGTGTTGATATCATTTTTAGGGATACAAAGTATATTATACAACAAATGCGCAACTGCCAATGGCGCAGTGGGAATCACAAGTTGTTGACAACAATCAATTAACGACCATCAGCGAACTAACTCCTCATACCATTTACACTATACGAGTACAAGCTTTCACTTCAGTAGGCCCTGGGCCGCTGAGTCCTCCAGTTCATGTTAAAACTCAACAAGGTAAGATACAACTTTGGTGTACAGAATCGTATTATTTTAAAAATCGAATTATTATAGTATGGATTACTTCATAATCGGATTATAATTCAAATTATATTACCTATACCGCGCTGCCACTTTTAATTCATATTGGGCGGCGTATTCCGATTACGTGAACCGATGTGTTCCCGTCACTTATTATTATTGGTATCGGTTTATGTGGCTTGTAACCAGTAATGTTAACATTTTAGAAACAATGTTCCTTCCGTAGACTGTCAAATTTCCCTACATCTGCCTAGGGTGACTTGATACGTACAGTACTTAAAATCACCGCTAAATTTTTGAATTTTCAGGCAGCTGCGACCTTATCGGCCGATTTGCTAACTACCATAGTGGGGAATGTTTTCGTTTCGTCTTTGTCGTCATTATTGTGTTATTTGGCACCTTTATCAATTTTGTCGTCTATTGAGCCCTTTTTGCCCACTAAAAATCAGCTGTTTGCAACTGTGACACCGCTGTGTGGCTTACCTAATTTGAATCGCCAGTGTATTACAAATATAGTACCAATTAACCAACTCTACTAAAAAATTTCAATTTGACAGTAGTTGCATTTTATTTACCACTTGTTTTAGCTGAGCTAGTCAGTTTGTCAGAGAGAAAATATGATAAATTTGATGAAGCCAAAAGAGACACAAAGCCCTGACTACCTCAGGTCAGCTAAGACAAGTGGCAGATAACAAGCCATTAATGTTGCCTCCTGCAAGACGAATATGAGCGCAAGGAGTGTTTATTTATAGGGATGTTCGGCTATATCAAATGCCTTGGTAATTTTAGACAAAAATTAAAATTCCCCATACAAATTTCTAATTGTTATATTTCTGTCCCTTTTCCCTACCATTTTTAGGCGAATTTTCCCTACTGATAGGTAATTTCCCTACGTGTAGGGAATTTCCCTACGTCTTAACATCCCTTCTTATAATTTAAATTTCTGGTGCTGTGAATCGCATTTGTGCCGATTCTACAGTTTCTAGTTTTTACTTCATTAAGTTTATGGTTGCTGAGAAAATGTAATTTTATTTTATTTTAAGTTAATTTTTTATTTTTCTGGAACATAATTACCTAATGTTATTTTATTATTACATGCTTTAGTGTATAACATTCCAAAAATTAAATTATCTCGTTTTCATACCATGGAACAATAAGGTTTATTTATTCATTATGCAGCAGTTCAATGCAGTGGATTTGCTAGGGAGTTAAAATTCTTTGGTTCGCTGTTTGAATTACTTGAAATCATAGTTTTCGATTATAATCTGAATAATGATTTTTATAATCGAATTATAGCGATTATTTACAGAATCAAATTATCGATCATTATTTTTAATCCCGTCGCTACGATACTTAACGTAATTGTTTTGATTAATTCTTTTTACTACATTATAATCTATTTATATAATTTGTATTGAAATGTCTTGTGTATATAATTTTTGTAATTTTAGACGAAGAGCTGGCTACATAAAAATGCCTAAACCTAAGTGTAGTTAAAGTCTATGCGGAATTTAATAGCTTCAAATGTGCTTAATTTAAAATGAGTGGTCTGCCGAGCCAGACCGGAAGAATAAAGTGCGGGGGGTGAAATACAATGTGTCCATGGATGGAGTAAACAAGAGGAAAAAAATTATTATCGATTTTACGAAGAAAAGTCATTCTTTATAAAACGTTCTGCTGCTCCAAAAAATGAGTGTACCATATACAATTTTTAGATCAAATATACAGGGTGTTTATAAATTAGGAACACCTGAAAACGCTTCAAGAGAGAAGTACCATTATTTATTATTTTATACAAAATTTTTAAAAAACAAAGTTATTTATGACCTAAAATAAAGACTAAATACAAAATTTAAAATAAAAATTGTAAGATTTAAATTTGCAAATAATAGCGGTTTTATGTAATTACATTGTATTTGACAAAAAAATCAAGATGGTCGATTTAGTTAACGTGAAGTTACCTCAGCATCTTATTTAGTCTGTCAGTATTCTGATTTCGTGACGATATTTTCAAAAATGTTCGCCAAAGAAGCTATGTAGAATAAATGTAAATTTTGCATTTAGTCTTTATTTTAGGTTATAAACAACTTTGTTTTATAAAAATTTTGTATAAAATAAAAAATAATGGTACTTCTCTCTTGATGCATTTTCATGTTTTCCTAATTCATAAACACCCTGTATATTTGATATAACGTTTTTATATAGAAAATTAATTTTTTGGACAACCAAAACTTTTTATAAAGAATGACTTTTCTTCGTTAAATCGATAATAAAGTTTTTTCCCTCTTGTCATATCCTTTCATGGACACACTGTATGTATTTTTTTGAAAAATTAAAAACTAGGTGTAGTAATAAAGACCACATGAACATGTGAAAAAACTTTTTATAAATAAGCTGTATTAATGACAGACCGTTTTCTGGAAAATAAGTATGCTGCAGACTCAATTAAAATTGACTAAAAACAATTTTTAAAAAATATAGATGTAACCTTAAAAACTTATGGACTTATAAGACCATTAGAAAACTATAAACAAAAAGGCAGACTGCTGGGTGGAAGAGAAAGTCGTGACAGAACGATGAGACAACGAGCTGTCGATGTACTGTTCGGCGCGCAATATAATGCAGCTGTCTGTGTACGGTTCGGTGGGGAATATAATACAAGTAGCAATAAGTTGCCTTTTACTTTCTAATGCAATAGGCTCGTGGCCTTTTTATTTTTGATTATTTTATTATAAAATAATGTGGAATAAATGATTTATATAACGTTTTCAATTATATGATAACATATAGATCTACAAAAGTTTTCAGTCGCACACTGCATTACAAAATAACTTCATTTAATTTCGCTAGCTACATCAGACTCATCAACATCGCGATCTTCTTCACTGTTGTAATCGAATTCGTCTTCATCTGATTTGCTACATTCACCTAAAAATATACAGGGAATTTCAAAAAACATGTGCCAGTGCTTAAAAGAAGATTTTTGAAAGAAACTAAGGGAAAAAGTTCATATGAACATGGTCCGCAGATGCTTTATTTACGGGGGTGAGGGGGTAAAGGGGTGACTACCCCTCCCATAAATTCCAAAGTTATAAAAAATGTGCTGTCGAAATAAATATTTTAGTTTCCCTTACTTTATAATGCAATACAATTTATTTTTCCAAAATCCCAGAACTTTGAAATACCTGGAAACCTACAAAACAAACATTACAAGTACGAGTATATAATATCTATCACTTCAAGATTTAATGAAAATACGCTTGATAAAAAAACGGACGTAAAAAAATTATTTAGGTATTGCTTAATAATTTTATTACTGGATAGATTCAAAAATCTCACTTATCCCAGAATTTAAACCCCGTCCCCACGTCACGGCAGAAAGCTAAATGGATACAGGGTGTAAAATTTTTTAAATGCTCTTTACTTGTTAAAACTGACGTGCAATTGCATTGCATAAAATTGCATTCATCTCCTAAACAAAGGAAAATTTAAACAATATGAAGAAGTAAGTTTTGTTAACAATTTAACATACTTTTTGATTGAGATACGAAAATGTGAAAAAATCAGTAGCGTACTTACATGTTTTATTAAAAAAATATTTTACCGTCTTCTCCAGTGCACGCCCTGGAGGACCTGTCAATCTCTTTTCATAGTCAAAATTATATTTAATTTAAGTACGCTACACAACGCCGATTTCATCAAAATTGCTGAAGCCATTTTGAAAATATTTTGAAAAAACTGAAAAAATCAAAAACTCATGTTCATAAGAACTTTTTGCCTTAGTTTTATTTTAAAAAATCTCCTTTACCATGGTTCAAGTAATTCTGACTATAGAAATGCAGGTCCTCCAGGGGCGTGCATATAAGACGGTAAAATGTTTTTATTAAAAACTTGTACGCCGCTGATTTTTACACATTATCGTATCTCAATCAAATACTAGACTATAGGGTTAAATTCTGAATAAAACTTTCCTCTTCATATTTTTTCAATTTGCCTTCGTTTAGGAGATGAATGCAATTTTATTAATTGCTTTACACCAGCTGATTTTACCATACAAATAATTGCACATTTGTTTTAACAAGTAAAGAGCATTTAAAAAAATTAACAACCTGTATCTTCAAAATAAAGCATCTGCGGAACCATGTTCATATGAACTTTTTGCCTTAGATTCTTTTAAAGAATCTTCCTTTAAGCGCTGGCACGTTTTTTGAAACACCCTGTATATTTTTAGGTGAATGTAGCAAATCAAATGAAGATGAATTTGATTAAGACAGTAAAGAAGATCGCGATGTTGATGAGTCTAATATAGCTAGCGAGATTGAATGAAGTTCTTTTGTAATGTGGTGTGCGACTGAAAACTTCTGTAGATCTATAAATGTTATTAAATACCTGAAAAAGTTATATAAATCGTTTATTCTATATTGTTTTATAATAAAATAATCAAAAATGAAAAGGCCACGGGAATATTGCATTGGTAAGTATCAAGGAAGTAACTACCACCGGTATTATATTCCGCGCCGAACAGTACACAGGCAGCTCGCTTTCTTATCGGTCTGTCACGACTTTCTCTTCCACCCAAACAGTCTACCGTATTGTTTGTAGTTTTTTAATGGTTTTATATGTGGTTTCCATAAGTTTTCAAGACTACACCTAGATTTTTCTTGTTTTTTGTCAATTTTAATTGAGTCTGTCGCATACTTATTTTCCAGAAACTCAGTCTGCCACTGATACAGCTTATTTTTTAAAAATTTCTTGAAATGTTTATGTGGATTTAATTACTACATCTAGTTTTTAATTTTTCAAAAAAAAATACATATTTCACCACAAATATATTTTTTTAAATAAAAAATATTTATTAACATCTAATTAATAAGGCTTAATTTGTGAAATACAAAGTGAAAAGTTTATTTTACTATATTTTCCTGTAAAGGAAATTAATTTCTATTTATTTTGCCGCTTGCAAAAAAATTTTCTAATTCCCACAAAATAAAATAATTGCAATCCGAAATAATCTACTGGGCGATATATTTTCGGGCTCTTGATAGTCTGAAAAGATTTTTTGTACGACACTGAATTAGCTTAATAACTCTTTTACATTTCCTATTTCATTTAAAAACTTTTTTGTATTTTTTCATAATCTTTAGTGTTTGCTAATTATTTACCAAAATAACCTGTCCTGAATAAAACAAATAATAGACTTATTGACTTTTGTGTCTTAACCCAAAAAAGAACAAAACGAGATTTTTCTAAATTTATAAACCATCAAATAATCAAACAAGACTCTAGAACGAAAGTCCCTGATGTCAGAACACACAGGGGCCCGATTGTAAAAGTGACCATTACCAGGTCAGGGCCAAAATAATATTGCCTATAATCAACCAAACGCAAAAACTGACCCAATCAAACCCAATCAAACCATAACAGAAATAACATTTAGCAAATTCAACGTCGAAAGCCTAAAAGAAGGAAGTGTAAAATTTTTATACGAAGCTAGGCTCACTCAAAAAATTATAGAGGAATATCGAGGAAAATCTATATAAGAACTATGCCAACACCTCCAAAACGCTTATCACCAAGCTGCAGCGGAGGTTTTAGGAGAAGATCCAAAAGGAAAAAGAAAAACAAACTTTTGGTGGAACGATGAGTTGGAGAAAATGTAAGCCGAAAAACAAAAGTTATATCAAAGATATACAAGCACGCAAGACGGCAATTCAAACGAAAAATCTTGGTATAAAAGAATAAGCGGTGGGAAGCAAGATGCCAAGAAATGGATAATTTTATAGGCGGGCGAAAGACAACTGAGTTTTGGAAATTCATCCAGAACATAAAAAGACCAACGAGCAACAAAGTCAACCGGGACATAATATTAAAGCACCGATGGATCCAGTACTTCGATAACATGCTAACTGAACAACGGCTCGAATATCTAGAACAATCAGAACAGGTCAGCTAACACCAGGAAGGCTAGCAAATAAAGATAGAAGAACAGATACTGATGGCGGTAATTAAACTAATAAAAAAAGGGGAAGTCGCTAGACCTGAAGGCATTTCTGCAGAACCTATCAAACATGGGTCCCGAAGACTCCATGAAATAACAAAAGTACTTTTCAAAAAACGTATAAACTGAGAACAAATGCCCTACAATACCAATCCATAAAAAAGACCCGAGGAACCAGTGTAAAAACCATAGAGAGCTCTCGGTTAATAGTACATTTAGAAGACTAAATGGACGCGTATTGACATCTCTAATAACTAGGCAATATATCCTGTAGCAGATGGGGAACAAACGTTTTCCGAGCAGGCCAACCTACGGTAGCTAATATAATATTTTGCCTAACATAAATACTGGAAAAATGCCTGGATAGAAATCGGAAAACACTAAACCTTGGTAGACCTCACTTGGGCATACAGTAGCCATCCCCGCTACGCAACTTTTACGTTCTACAAGAGTCGCCCATTAACATAACACTAAGTCATCAAACAAATGGATACCAATATTAAATCACATAACAGTGGGGAAACATATCTATATAAAAAATATCACCCTGTTGGTTATTTCGAATCCTAAATATTTCATTGTGGGCTTTTAGACTTGTCCACTTTTAGTAAAAGTGACGCAATAAAGCTATAGCAATACTAAGATAGCGGTATACAAGTGCCCTTGAAACATCAAAATTACGCGATTTTAATTGCAGTTTTTGAAGTGAGCATTTACACATCACTATTTTTTCTTATCTTCTCACAGCTCACGAAGATCGAAGTCTAAGTACTATGTACCGTGGGTGTACTGGGGAATCGACTCACACATCCAGAGCTGGAAACATCCGTAAGGATTTCACCAGCCCTTTAAGAGGATGTGTGGTGTGGTACCACCTCGGTCGAGGAAGAATTCCTCTACCACCTTCCAATAACAATCACAAAATATCCATGGTCGAAGCGGGATTCGAACCCGCGCCTCTCGGTTACTAAGCTGACGCCGTACCAACTCGGCCACCGGAGATCCAAAGATATATTCAGACAGTAGCTTCATAAGAAATTACGCTATAAGCAAAGTATACAAGTCACTTTTTAACTTGAATTAAACTCTTAAATCAGTTTCAAAAATCTTTTAGATAACTTAAGAAAGATCATGTATAAGATTCAATGTATTTTTGCCTCTTGAAATACCTTTATTTAAATATCTTTGTTATTAATTTAACCTGCTATTATTAGTGTATGTATTAACGTTAAAGTCCGAAACTCCGTTAGTGTCAGCATTACCTAGAGATTTTAGTTAAACTACGATCTTTAAGTTACTGATTACTAATCACTAATGAATTTTTATCTTTAGGTAATGTACGAATTAACTAGGGATTGTTAAGTTAACATTACCGGATGCAGAATCTTGAACGGGCGAAATTTTGCAAATATTAAGCAAATGTAGTTATTGTTTTCTTTTTGTTAAGAAATTTAATTATAGTGTTAACAATGAAGTCAGTAAAAGTCTGAGCACCGAAGAAAATCTGACCAAACCCAAAAACACGAATCTGTGCAGGTTTGTGTTGGATGGGCGGTGATCTTTTTCTGTCTTTTTTATTACCATCTTCTAAAGGATTGGAGCTCAAATCTTTTTAAAAATGCAACTTTTTCAAATAAACGTATGTCGCTTTATAGAATAAGGTAGTTGACCATAACTAAGTTGACATTACCTAGATAATGTCCGCGTTACCGTTAATGTATATAAAATATTTATATAATGACAAGTTTAGGGATTTTGTGGACCCTGTTTTTGAATTTGATTTTAATTTTGATTTTGTATTAAATAATTGATATATGTACATGTCCACTGATACAAGAAATATCTGAAAAATAGGTTGGTACACAATTTATTTATTCAAAAATTTATAAATAGCCAATGTTTACTATCGAACTGTACAACCAAACAGGACTAAATTTTATTAACGTAACAATTAATATTTGTCAGTTTTGCTATATTCTCAACTGTTATAACAACGAATATTTTCATTATGGTACTAGTACTTTTTGAACTTTATTATGGTACTAGTAGGTCCTAGTACTAAAACAGTCTCATACGGTTGTTATTATAAGATGCCAGCAGATAGATATGTTAATATTATTGCACAACCCAAGGTAAAAAGGGGGATGGAAATGTCACCCAAATTTTGCGGTGTCCTGTTGATATTCAGTAGGCTTGTATTTTCAAAATAACTAAAACAGTAGTAAGTTCTCATAAAAGCATTGGATCTTATATATTTCACGTTGCTTCCAATTCCTGTACCTCTCTATAGACGTTGTGTTTTATGTGCCACATATTTTCAAGAAATGCAATGCAATGACCCTGAGATATTCGTTTTAGTTCAGTTTTAATACGTTTAGTAAAACGCGTTCTTGAACTCAGCAGATTGTTCCATCGATGACAGCAGATGTTCTGTCCGTGTCATAATAGGTATGCTAGAAAGGGGCAGAATTAATCGTCAAATTTTAGAACGTGCAAAGTTGTTTATGGTCATCGGCGAAGTTTTGTTTTGGTATAAATGCAATAGGTAGAGCAACGGTATTTCCCCTTGCCCTTCAGATAGGTTTGTTATCATAAACGAAGGGGAATACCTACTGCTTACAGTTTATCTCATTATAAATTGCGCGGACGCAACATGACATTTCCATCCCCTCTTTCTTCCATGGCACAACCAGTCAATCTAAACACGTACGCAAAAATTACATTGGTTGGATGGATAATAACAAAATTTTTAAGGTTTAAAATTAGATCAAATTCAGAAAATACGGTTTACCGCCTTTGGTGAAATGACGTTATTTTAGACTGAACGTAAAAGTGCTTTTACTGCGATGGGTATTCAGGTATTTAAATATTCGGGGGTAAATATGATTAGTTTTTAGTCACCTGACTTTTTTTCCACATATCTAAATCCCCTAAAAGTTGATTTAAGTTCAGCTTTTCGCTGGTTAGTTAGCGCCTAGGGAGTGAATTTTTTAGAGGGCTTTGTCGCGTAAATTTTTACTTTTTTTATAGACTATGACCATAGACGTCTACAACACTATAGAAAAATCATTTCATTCATAAAATCGTTTCGCGCCAAATCAATCATCCGTTTAAAAAATTCAATGGTTGCGACTAAGACAGATAGACACAGCGGAAAAAATGGCAACACTGTCCAGCGTTCAACCCAACTACACCAATGGATTCAATACAACTAAATCTAACCTCACTTACTGGTAAAAAGAAACTTCTGGATTTAAATAGTCCAATTTTTTTGCAAACTTGGCACTGCCGCACAACATTTAAATGTTTTTCGCAAAATAACGTCAGCCTTTTCAAAGAAAAACGCTTCTCGCAAACACAAAAAACACAATTCCACTGTCGAATAACGCCGCAATCGTCAACGAATTATGTTAATAGCTGCTTGCGTCACTTCTCGATTGGTAGTAAAAGGTAAAGCAGTGTTGCCACTTTTACTTAATAACTTTATAATTTATCACAGTGAGAAAGGAATAAGAGTTTATTCGGCTATGATGCATAAAGTAGAATAAAATATATTATATTAATGAAGTATACTTGTCAGGGGTACATATAAATATGCAAAAATTGAGAATCAAGAGCGCTCGGAGACGCATATAGCCCGGAGAATAGCTGTTTTATCAATATTTGTTCAAAATCCTTATTGTATAAGGAATTTTCAGGTGGTTTGGAAAATTGATTCTCAATTTTCGCATACAAAATATATTACTTTTTTTTATTACTTACTACGCTAATTTTATTAAATATGAATATATTCAAATAAATATCGTGTAATACTGTATTGCTTGGATGGCATCAAACAGGACATTTTGTACCTGCACTTTGGCAACCGTCTGCAGTTGACCAGTCAATACAATCGACCAGTTTTTAGTACAAATCGAATCACTGATTGCTTTGAATAGTAAATAACTTTGTCTATAGTTGTTTATACATCTATGGTTATGGCAGTTCCTTTATGTGTTCATGTTGTGGTTATGAATATTTTTCTTTAAAAATAGGGCTAGGTGCAGTAATGCGTGGTTTTAATACAAATTTAAGATGATCCGCATTGGGCATTTTGGAATGATTTTTACAGCAAAATAGTCACTGGAAATTAACAAAAATAATTTGCATTTGCTGTTATATCAATTCTAGACAAGACATTTTAAATATGAATTCAAAATGGTTGTCCCTAAACTTGTGGTACCTAAGCCGGTCTAAAATGTAATTATTTTTGGAAATTTTAACTTATTTTTTTTCTGTAAAAATGTTTCTAGAATAACTAATGTTAACCCTCTTAAATTATATACATTTGAATATACAGTTCATTTACATAGTTTTTTTTTTAAACATGCTGAACATCTCTGCTCCCAGTATTTATATGCATATTAACAAACCTTGCTCATTTTTGTTGGAAAAGACAAGTATAAATAGTAAATTTATTTCATCACTTTAAACTAGTTTATAACTTTTCTAGTTAGTAAAGTAGTAAAATGGCAGAATATAAAGAAAAAAAAATATTAAACTATAATAAGTATTTTATTATAAAGTACCTCTTAAAGCACTGGTGAAGTCCGTACGGATGTTTCCAGCTCTGGATGTGTGAGTCGGATTTCCCCAGTACACCCACGGTACATAGTACTTAGACTTCGGCCTTCGTGGACTGTCGGAACATAAAAAAGTGGACAAATTTATTTAAAAACATATTTACATACAAATCAAGGAACAATAAAACACGAGATCATTACTGAAAATGCTACAATACACATTCCAAAAAAATATATATACAGGCGAACAACTGAACAGTATACAAAAAAAGCAACAAACACGTCTATACGGCCCAGTGGCGGTTCCTGGAATTTCAGATGTGTCGTATCTCAGTTCCTACGCATGGGACCCACAGCAAATTATTGGATGTTACTATTGGGTAATTTAGAAACATTTTCGAAAAAATATTTAATTTTGAAATTTGCGAAAAAAAGTTAATTTTTTGGGTCGCTTCACCTGAGATCTGAAGAAAATTTTACTTTCAAGTTTTTTTCATAAATTCTATTTACTTAATTACTTTTTAAAATTTTTACCCTAAAATATTTTGTCTAAGAAATAATTTAAAATATAATTCCTTTAAGGAAATTAGAATATTTTCACCAAATTTGGAATTTGTCGATAAAATGTGATATACTTTATGAAAAAATATGGTAAGTAAAATTTTCTTCAGAGCTTTCTCAGATCTCAGGTGAGGCGGCCCAAAAAACTGTTTTTCGAAAATTTCAAAATTAAATATTTTTTCACGAAAATGATTGTACAGTACAGTAACATTTTATAATTTGGTGTGAGTCCCACACGTAGGAACTGAGATACGACAATCTGAAATTCCAGGAACCACCACTGCAGTACGCTTCCAAAAAATGGCGATTCGTTGTTATCGAGTCGCACCATCCTGTAAACTCGGAAATTACTATCACGCATGCTGATTGCATTCTCCAACAAGAAGAAGGGTCAGCCGCTTAAGAACCGAAAGCTGATTTTCGCAGCTGGGCTGCCAGAATCGTAATCGCGTTGGATTCGAAACTGAAGTATCGTTTCTGGTGTGCCGAGTCCATGGCGCTTATGGTTGAAGGCTGGCAATTCATCGCATGGAAAAACACTCGCGTACCGTATGCAGTCAGAAAATGGCAAAAAGAGCCGCCGACTTCCCACCAGTACCGACAGGCGGCCGACTGTTTCCCGGCTGCCGTTGGTTTACTGGGTACCCATTGTAGTAAAAACACCGTAGCTAGGTAGCAGTCTATTGAAACCTACTATGCTGTCTGGAAGGCCGGAAGCTAAATCCAGTAGATTTTTTGGGAATAATTTAAACCTACATTATTTTCCGCCTTAAAAGCAAATACTCGGTACTTTTTGTTCATATTATCAACAAACGTTCATAATATGCGTTTTTTTCAAAAGAGGTTAAAATAGTTAGAAATCTTTAGAATACTATAAATTTGAACCTCTCATAAATGCATGTACCTTATCGACCTGCTAAGACCTGTAATATCGTTTGAATTGTTTCGCAGATTGAATATATTTTTGCCTAATATAGTTTGAGTATTAGTACTTGTAATAAAAACTCTATTACTTTGTCAGGTGTTCCAAGCCAACCCAGCAATTTACGTGCTTCAGACATCGGTGAAAGTTCAGTTACTCTTCAGTGGAGCAAACCAACTCATTCAGGAGAAAGTATAGTAAGTTACGAACTTTATTGGAATGACACCTACGCCAAAGAGAAGCACCATCGAAGAATTCCCATCTCTGAATCCTACACGCTCACTGGATTATACCCCAACACCCTGTATTACGTCTGGTTGGCAGCAAGGTCGCAGAGAGGGGAGGGGGCTACTACTCCCCCTATACCCGTTAGAACTAAGCAGTATGGTAAGATACTAAAAGGGGGCACTATTGACACAGAAAACGATATAATATTATTAAGGTTTAGAGTTTAAGAACACATACACGTTTGACATCCAATAAAAAGATATGTATTTATTAGTGAAACAAAAGAGGTGTTCATGTTAGAAGGTTTAGTAACGTGATAAGAAGTGATCCAAGTCTATTCCTTTTAATGTGAAATATCCGGTTTATTTTTATTTTCAATTAATTTGATCGAATGTCTGACATGAACACGTACTGAGCGATATATTTTAAGAGAGGGGCTCTTCAGAAAAGCAACTTTACTTCGTATACACTACGAGCTGTGGGCCATTTTACTTTATGGCATTTTAGAAAGTTTTTAACTTCATCGAAAATTGGGTTTAAGTTAAAAATTATAATAGTTTAAATTATGTAAATGTTGGGCATATCATTAATTATTGCCCCATGACTACTGATTTTTATACATAAACTATTTTAAAAGGTACAGGACTTACGCCGATTTTGCATTTGTTTAGTGTTCTATCTAACTATTCATTTATTTTATGGCGCCAACGTAAATGCTGAAAGTTGTGTAAGACAGACACGCCAAATGCAGTGATTTTATTTTACAATCAAATTTTATAAAAAGAAACACGAAAAACTACACAAATGTATTAGCGTCATTATTGAAGATATCATCTAGGCAATCTCCTTTTTTTATATATTGATCTACTTTACAAAAACACTGTGTTTCTTTTACACGTACCAACTTAGACAAAATCCTTTTCACTCAAAGAAACTTTTTTGATAATAATATAACAATTTTACAAACATATGTTTGTTATCATTTTTCTTGTCAGAATCCTTAAAGAATTGTTTTTATGTTATAGGCCAGTCAGTGGGTACAAAACAAGGCCCTTGCCGTACAAAAGGTGAGGTAGAAATGATTTTGATATATTATGTGGCCTAGGTAAAACTTCGGGACCTTGGTAATAAAAATCTCCGAGTTTTCGACCTTGGGTAGGGGTGGCGCAATTGAATCTTGGATTAAAGGTGCTAAAAATTGTTTTTTGTAAATAATTCCTCAACAGTTGATTCTACGACAAAAATGTCTATATACAAACTTACAGAAGACAAAATGCCTTACATTGTTTTTCTAGGACTAATATGTAACGAATTACAGCGGCGGAAACATGAAGATTTTTCCAAATTATCATAAAAGTTCCTATTTTCTATTATTTAAAATAGCTATTTACCTAACAAGTGCGGAAAATGAATTTTTCCGCACGAGTCTGCCGTTCACCGAACGACGCGTAGCGGAGTTCGGTGAAGCAGCCGAGTGCGGAAAAACATTTTCCGCAAGTGTTAGGTACAATAGTTTTTCTACGAGCGTGAGGAAAGTCAACAGAATTAATCAAAAGTTGAGATATTTTTATCTGATTATAAGTGCTTATAGTTTATTTAGAAACATATTTTATTAGATTATTGATAAAGTAAACATAAAGTAAAATATTATTAACAATAATAGTTACATGTCAAAATCTAACACCTAATTATTTATATTATAATTTATTGTAAAAGTACAATTATTTGCATTACTTAAATTTATAGCAGATGCAGATAATTCGGAAAAATACACTAAATAAATATCCTCTTTATCAAAACTTGTAATGCCCTTCTTTACGCTCCATTTGCAAAAGATCTCGTATTCTTTTTCATATCTTCTCTTTGATTTTTCTGGTAACAGGTCCGTTTTCACATTTTCTGCTATCAGAAGAATCTCATCGGGAACTCCCTCGCTGGTATTTTCATCGATTCCCTCGAGACAAATATTCATTTTTAATGAGGGTTCACTTATTCACGAGCAAAATATTTTAGAAATGCACTGACAGTTTTCTGACAATAAACAAACAAAAATGAAAGTAAATAGCTGGTTAGTTACACATGGTAACTAAAGCATTTCGCAACCACCATAATATACCGGCTTATTATTAATTTGATATATTGAGGTGGAAAATTATTTCCACACGGTGCGGAAAATTATTTCCACACGGTGCGAGAAAATTAATTTTCCACACTAAAATGTGTGTGGAAAATTCAATTTTCCGCCCGCTCGTAGAAGAAATATATTTCAGACTATTTAGTCGAGACTAATTAATAATTAATAATTATAATAATTTTGTAAACTTAAAATAAACTTATTTACACACCACCATGGGGTGGAGATTGTGGTATCCCCAGTAGGCCTAATCCACGATGTCAGTTTCGTGATCTTAAATGGCTCTTGAGACACGCGAAGGGGCTTAGGCGGCGCGGTTTCTTTTTGACGATCCGGGTTGGTTAATATTGACGTCTTCATTGTAGCCTTCGTCATCTTCTAACTCACTTGTGCTTCTAAGAATCTGGGCTTCCATTGATAAAATGTCCTCCTCCTCTTCGTCCTCGCTCTCGATGCGGACCTGGTGCATTTTCGCATAATTGGCTATTACAGAATGCATACACAATAGCGCACTTCAACCCAGCTTTTCTGCAGCCACATACTCCGGCGCATTATTTCTTGCATTTGCATGAAATAAAAGTTAATAAGGTCTCGGGTGCAGGTTTTTCTATCATTATTATTGGATCTAACCATTGGTGCCAAAATTCCAACCCCAGCTTTCTTAATTTTTTGGATTCCATACTATTTCTGGACTTGGTGGTAGGTCCTAAACGCATGATATTGTGCAGCGTCCTTTGTTGGTGGCAAAGAAGCAAGATTAAATTTGCTTTTTATTGTCGATTTTGCGAAACGTTGGTAGCAGACTTCTTCCAAGGTTTCCATTCCATGTTGCCACCATACAAAGTAACGAGAAAGCGTTATCTTCTGGTTTGGCATCCTGATGTTTGAAGATGCCAATAATTGCATTAAGTTTTTGGTTTTTTTTTACCAGCGAATAAGCTGAAAGTTACAACCTCACCGAGTCACTGAACCTGTCGAGCACCCGGTATGCGGTCGTGCTGCTCTCTCTAGAGATGGGAGTAAGGGACGCCCATTTTGATCACTATAAATCAAACAAAGGAAGACGAGGGAAGAGGAGCGGATTTAAGTTAGATTACGGCTATTCCGATATGGCGCCCTTCTTGTTTTGTGATGGTATATAGAATTTAATATATCCAAGTCCTGATCCAAATTGTCTTTGACGCAATTTTTTTATTATAGAATTTATTTATTATAACGGTTTCACTTGAAACGTACCTGATATTAATAAATAATTTGTGTCAAAAATACTTAGGATCGGGATTTGGTTTAATTATCGACATCAATATTCTACTTTCTACACCGATCTTTCATCGCCTTTTAAAATTTTGGCGCCCCTCAAATTTTGGCGCCCTAGGTCCGGGCCTCGCGGGTCTAAGCCTAAATCCGTTACTGGGGACGGTCTGTACCTGCTCTAGGCAACATTTTCAACAAAAAACATAGAGTAAACCTAATACCTAATGTTATTAATATTCGGTACTAATTTACGCCACCACACCTCGGTGTCGTATGTAACAAGAAAAATTACTGTATTTTGTTATAAATTTTGCTATATAATATTACTGTGATATGGAAATGGTCAAAAATACAGTGTAATTTATTCATTCGCAATTTGCAAATTAAAATGGGGGTTGCGGCTTTTTTGAAAAAAAAAATGTTCAGATTTCCGCCGCTGGCGCTGTAAGTCAGTACATAGTAGACTACCAAAAAAATGTTTACATAAAAAAATGTAAGAAATTTTGCTTTCTTTAAGTTTGTATATATACGTTTTTGTCGTAAGATCAACCGTTAATAATATATTTAAAAAACAATTGTTAGCAATTTAAAGTCAAGATCGCGCACCAAAGACCCCCCCCCCCCCAAGGATGGAAAATTTGTATTTTTCGTTAGGGTCCCGACCTAAGCAACATATTTCAAAATCGTTTCTACCCTACCTTTTGTAGGGTAGAAATCCCCACTTACTGAATTATTTTGCCAAATTATTGTAAAATTATCACCAGCTCCTAATGTATTAGTCATAATCTTTCTTTAAAAAAAAATTGCGTAATTCTGGATACCCCTACAAAAGTTGCTGCTAATGTTATTTTAAACTTTTTTTACAACCAATCTTGTTCATTTTTTATTTTTTTAAATATCAGTAGTTAATTTTAAGCCTAAAATTTTCATAGTCATTAGATTAACTTTGTGCTTTATTTTACAACCTATCAGAACTTTTTGACCTTTTAAGCTTTTTTAAAACAAAGTTAATTCATCGGACAAGGATTTTATTTGTTAAACTTGTCTTTGAAGATAAATTACCTCATCAAGGTCACTCCGTAGTTTATAACGACTGCATTCAAAATTATAGCAATTCCAGATTAATATTTATTGTCAATATTTTTAGTATTTTACCCAGTGGCCTTTCTGTTTTTGGTTTCGTATTAATATTTAGTTTTTAGAAATAAATACTAACAGAAAATTAGAGATAAACGCACAAAACCTATAGAGTACCTACTTTAAAATAATATTGGCAGTAACTTGTTTTTAAAGTGCAGTGTTCGAGCGTTAAGTATTTTTAGACGATTTTATCCGTAGATAGAGTCTGACGTGTGATTTTTCTTTAAATATTTAGGTTAGTGCGTTTGTGCGTGTGAGTGTGCAATTTTGCATTTAAATATAGCATGCAGTAACCTATTAGTCAGTGGATATTCAGTTTTTAAACAGCACCGCACAGTACTGGCTATGTGATAACTATGAGTGCAATTATGCACCGTTTTGTTTATTTTTCTTCTTTGTTTTATCTCATGTTTTATTTAAATAGTTTTGTTATCTACTTTTTAATTTGTTTTTTGCTTTTAAAGCTGTCAAGTAGATTTTTTTAATAATCAAAATTAGCTTAATTTCCCAAGGATAATAGGTAAAACTTAAAAATAAGTTTTTAGGTGACATATACTAAATTTTTAAATTAATTTCAGTGGCTAATCGCAGTATTTGACCAGTTCTACTCTGCAACTAATTTAAATCTGTTTTAACATAGTGCTCATTGTGTAAAAGTAAATATTATGCCCAAAACTAATTATATTCATTGTAACACTACAATTCAAACATCACCTAACATGGTTCATATTGAAAAAACTGGGTTTATACATCAGAAGTGGGATCATAGAAATACAAACCACAGCTTATAGTGTGTTCACGAATGGACTTCACTTACTTGTGAGCTCTTTTATTTTTCGAAAAAAAATTAGGTACCCTTTTCCGAGAAAACCTTTGCTTCATCTGAAAAGTCAAAAACAATGACCACAGGCTCACTTTAAGTTATATAGAGTGTATCAGAAATAAAAAAATGCTATTTTTAACAATTAAAAATATTTCAAAGAAAATTGTTAGACCCATTAGAAGAGTCAGGAGGAAAACTAGCCAATGGTAGGAGTAGCTTCAGCTTCGGCGCGTGTTGTTTCTTCCTGGCGGCAGCCAAGCTTTCTTTTGCCAGTGCCAGGAACCTTGCGTACTCTGGTTTCTTCCTCCTGAATCTCACCTGGTCCATGGTGAGGTGGGTCGCAGCGGATATCTCTTTCATGAAGTACCCATTGGCACTTCTGGCTTCCTAAGAGAGTCATACTTATTCCCGCCGTTTACCCGCGCTTAATAACTAACGATCATACAAATATGATCGGAAAAGTTGAGTATATTTTTTTGGCCAGTTACGGTTACTGGTTAATGAGATAAATGGGACAAAACTGATTTGTTCTTAGTTTTAGCTCTCAGTCTCATATTTTTATGCTCTTTAATTATTTGATTTTTAAAATTTTTGGTCAGTTTTTTCATATTTTACACACTCACGTGGTTGCAGAAAAATTTAACCGGGAATTACAAAAATTTAAAAATAATATATGAGTTTACAAAAATAATGAAATAATATAGTGAACTCCATTTGTTGACACACTGAATATTAAAATTCATATTGGGAAAAACATTACAGTTATTTTGTAGCATTGTGTACCGACTTACTTGTAATTATTAACCATAGAAAAACACAAATGGTTATCTACAGTATTTTCCTAGATTAGTATCCGAATATTTTCCAAATCTCTCAAGAAAATTAAAAACATACATCTGACAAAACATTTGACAAATTTTGCTCTGAATATACATATCTGATTTTAATTTATTTTTATTGCCAGAAATTAAAAACATCAAATCCTTGGATTATCATAGATAATAATTGTCACATATTTTGGTAAAACCCATTAAAAATATGAACCAGCCAGTTTTTCTTACAAACACATCAAGTTAATCCTTATACAATTCTACACAAAAAATTTGAATAAATTCTTTGAGTCTACGTTTAAAATTTGTGATCTTCTAGTTGATATTATTCAATATAATTTGCTTTTGTTTTCTGATAATTATACAGGGTGTCTCTAAAATATCTGTAGAAAATGTTAACAAAAATTCTTTAAGTCAAAATATGACGATTTATCTTACCTTACCTTATTCCAAAAGTGCTTCGTTAGGACGCTATCGAACGTCAAAGATTTGTTAAAAATTGTTATTATTTGAAATAAAAAAAAAATTGGTAGACGAATAATAATAGCAGAAGGGCTTTTGTTGGAATACTTGTTTTGCTTGTAGGTGTTACGTAAAAACTCTTATGTTTTTAACATTTTAGTCGTCGCCATGACTTTTTTTCGGATAGATAATCTCATTTAAAACATTTTCTGTCTCGCCCTAAATTTCGCTGTTAGAGCTTAGGTAGAAAAAAATTATTCTTGTTGTAGTGCACGTTGAGAATTGCAGTCAGAATGTTATAAAAATGTCAAGTTCGTGTTCAAGAAAAGCCAATAAAACAAAACTATTTTAAAAAGTTAAAATAATTTTAATTATAGATAATAATTGTACAAAAACACTTTAAGCAACTATTTTTTAAAACTAAATTGGCATCTGTTACATTCTGGCTGCAGTTCTACCGCGCACTAAATCAAAAATGGTTGTTTATGACTAAACTCGGACAGATATCGAAGTTGAAGAAGAGACACAAACAGCCAGATTCTCCAACGCTAGTCCGGTCTAATTTGAAAACCATAAGTTTTAAACTGACAAGTGTAAAGAATAAGACTAGGTTTTATACTATGAATTTCTTTCAGAGCTTTTTTTGCAAATTTGTAAAGAAATGGGCAATTTTAGTACGTTCTTCCGACAATAATAGTACTAAATTTATTACAGCAACTCGTTCCAAGATGAAAATCATTCCAACGCTAGTCCGGTCTAATTTGACAACCAAAAGTTTTAAACTGACAAGTGTAAAAATAAGACAACTAAGTTTTATGCTATGAATTTATTTCGGAGCTTTTTGCAAATTTATAAAGAAAAGGGCAATTTTAGTACGTACTTTTAACTAAACTTATTACAGCAACTCGTTCCAAGATGAAAATCATTTGGAAACCAAGCAAATCGCTGAAATATCGAATAATTCATAAGTTTTTATTAACAATGACAGGACAAAAACCTGTCAAAATATAACTGTTCAACTATAAGATCTTAAGTTAAACCAGTACTAAATCTTAAACCTTCTTAGTGAATCTGCATGAAAATATTTTAAATGAGATTACCTATTCCAAAAAAGTCTTAAGGCCAAACTGTCAATATGATCTCTTTTACACGTAGATGATCAATGCTTGATTACCTACGTAACACCTAGGAACAAAAAAATTATGTCAAAAATAGCCGTTTTATCGTAATTACTTACTCACATACCGAATTTCTTCCCAGTCGCTAGAATTAATCTTTTTTTTATTCCAAACAAGAAATTTTTAACAAATCTTTGACAGTTGATAGCGCCCTAACGAAGCACTTGTGGAGTAGGGTAAGTTGTGTTAAATCGTTATTTTTTTTTTTCGTGTCAAGAATACGTGGTAAAATTTTGTACATACTTTTTAGAGACGCCCTATATAAGTCAAGTCAGTCTTTAAAAGTACAAAATAGAGATGTTTAACAGGAGAATAAAAATAAAATTCATATAGTTATCTCCACGCATCTTTTAATATATTTTATCTGTAAAAGATAAATGCAAAAGTATATAAACTTAATTAAATAATTTAAAATGCCAACTTTTTTACAATATGCTTCTTAAATATTTACTAACAAATATGTGGACCTAAAGAATTTACTATTTATACACTGTTATACGCAGATACACTGGAAGAGGTTATTTTTTAAGTGTATATCATGGCTTACAATTATTTAGCTAACTACATTAAAACACTGAAGCTCACCTCATTTGTAATACCTAATGGAACTGGGATGTTCCACTAACTAAATTTGGAACTTAGTATTTCCAAATTGAGGTATAAAAAAATAAGATATTTTATACAAAAATCAACAGTAATATAATACAACTATAATAACTTGCCTTTAGGGTGCCGATCTCCATATTATTTGAATATAGGTCATTAATTAAAATATAAATTAACTAGACTCCTTAAACAATAATGTAGGATAGTAAAATATTTTTATATTAACATATCATTTACTTGTGTTATTGCACAGCAATTACAAAAATTGTGACACTTAAAAAGCCTCTTTGCACAAAAACCATTACACACGATTCGACAAATAAATTACACAATATTAGCGTGTAAGTGTAAGAAATAGTGCCGTTAACTTTAAAGGGTAATAAAAGTACTTATAAAAACAATAAAGAAATTGGAAATGGTTCGGACAATGTTTTTTTTTCTAAAAGATGGCAATTTTATATCAATTTTTTAATAGTGGGTTATTTAGGGAAGCATGATATACATTAGTTATTGTTTTTGATTGGTCCATTTTTACATTTCCTTGAAAATTTCAAAATTTCGGTATATCGAAATGTCGATAAATAGATTTTTCTGTTACTCGTATACAAGAACTTCTAATTACATCCAACAAAAAAAATTATTTCTTTCACCCTCTACCATGTCACCTCTGGCATGTCTTATTATTGGCACCGTCCGGCTTGCGGCTCTCCGTCGGGTGTTTCGGGTTTATGTTTAATATTAGTATTATCTCTAGGCTCTCGTCGCAATTGCTTCGTTAAAGTCGTGTTTTGTTATACTTTTAGTTTTATTCTTAGTATAAATAATAGAGACAGGAGTTTTTCAAAGACATTTTATACAAGGCACGATCTTAAATGCCTTTTGGTAGGTTCTCCTGCTGATTTTAAAGACAATATCCTTCCAAGTAAAAAGTACGTTTTAAAATATTACCTGTGGATCAGATTAAGTTTGAAGCCTCCCAATTTTGCACAAGAGCTAAAAAGAAATATCGAATATACTAGCAGATACAATTTTGGAGTTATGGAAAAAGTCAGGAATTCCCACAGTAACACAAAAACGTGTTCTACAGCAGGCGCGGTCCGACCATAAGGTCATTTGGTCAATGACCCACCTAAAATTTTCAGTGATCTACCTAATAATTTATTTGTTAATTTTTTAAAACCAAAAAAGAATCTTTTGTTTCAAAGTTCCATGCGAAAATTCACCAAGAAAGAATCAAGCCAAGCCATCGTCAAAGGCAAGCTTGCTCCGGGCTCGGTCATATTTTAAAATTGATCTTATAGGTTTATATGGACGACATAAAGTAAGAGAGAAACAGACATACGCGCTTTAGGAAGTTAAAAAGAGACACAATTCGTCGACGGCCCACCAATAATATCTGGCCACTCCCACTATGGAAATACTCTCAAACCGCCCCCTAAAATATACTATTTCAAAACATTTGGTTCGGAAAAAGAAACTAATTAGGTACCTAATATGCGCATTGTATTTGCATCGTAGGAAACATAAAAAATTATAAATACGATTTCTGTCAGGCCAGCGCCAGGCATCAAATTTAACGGTATCGGACCAATTTTCTTACATAACCAGCGTAGTCCAAGAGGTACAATCTCAGCGAGTTAATCAGACGATCGCGGGTTCGAATCTGTGTTGGGGCAAGAACTTTTTTTTAATTTTTTGTTATTTAAAAAATTACATCGGTTCTAAAAGGTGTATTGGCAACAAGTTGTTCCTCGATAAAATATTTTTAAAATTGTTGGCAATCTCATATTTACTACAGCTTACAGCCTGCACGTGCGTAGACAAATATCGTATTACTATGTCTAGTCGCCAGCACTGTATTTATTAAAGAAAACGTAGTTTCGACAGCGTTCCTAATTTTATTTTACGAATAATCATACTTTTAGTTCAGAGTTTTGTTCTGTTTATATTCTGGGCTTTTAGTACAAGGCGCGCCATCTATTGAGGAGATACAAACTTATCACAACGGAAGCCGCTAAAATCTACTAATTTAGAGTATTAAAACACATAGAAAAAAGCCATAAACAGAAAAGTGATACTAAAAGTCATAAACATCAAGAGTAGTAATATTCTGCAGTACCTATTTTATGATTTTTGCAGTGTTTATTTGTAGGTAAATAATTTCTTGGCACATTATTAAAAAACCTTTCTTAATTAAAAAAGTGTATTTTACTGGTTGCGTTGATATCACTAGTTGCCCACAAAATTTTGACCCACCTGTAAAAAAACTCACGGGCCGCGCCTGTTCTACAGTTGATCAAGGCGAACCATAAAAAATATTTAGAGCTTGTGAGATCCCAAGTGCTAAAAAAATGAAACCTTTTATTTAAAAGTACCTTAATTTAAAGTTAAAATTAAGAAACTATTTGACATTAGTGCCTGTAAATGTAAGAACTTTGAACGATGTTTTTGTAGTAAAGAACAGAAAGTTTTGTTTTACTGGAACTTTCTGTTCTTTACTACAAGAACATCGTTCAAAGTTTACAGGCACTAATATCAAATAGTTTCTTAATTTCAACTTTAAATTCTTGAACTTTTAAATTGAAGGTTTCATTTTTTAGCACTTTGATACTTCAGAAGCTTTAAATATTTTTCATGATGCGCCGTGGTCAACTGTATAAGTATCATGATTTCGTGTCACTCTGGGAATTCCTGTTTTTTTTTCATAAATCCAAAATTTTATCTGCTAGTATGTTCGATATTTCTAAACTAAATCTAATCCACAAGTAACATTTTTAAAAGTCCTCTTTACTTGAAAGAATATTGTCTTAAAATTAGCATGAGAACCTACCAAAGGGCATTCAAAGTCGCGTCTTATATAAAATGTCTTTGAAAAACTCATTTCTCTATTATTTGCACTGAGAATAAAACTAAAAGCACAACAACCCACGACTTTAATGAATCAATTGCGACGAGAGCCTAGGTAATACTAATATTAGACACAGACAAATAACCTCCCTAGAATGACAACAACAAGGCAAGGGAAGGTATAGCGCTAATGTTTAAAGGCTGATAAAGTGTGGAATAAATAATTTTTTTGTTGAATGTAATTAGAAGTTTTCGTATATGAGTAAAAGATGAATAAAAGAGAAATCTATTTATCGATATTCCAAATCAAAATTTCCAAATTTTTAAGAAAATGTAAAAATCGACCGACAACCAGCTTTAGCTACATGTAGAGGGTGGAAGCAAGGGCGAATTTAGCAATTTTGTAATTTTGTAAAAGTTGTATATCTCTGTTGCTACTTACGGGACCTATGCCAAGTTTAGGGTTTTTAATAGTGAGCCTAGTGGGAATGTTTTTGTAAAGAACAAAAAGATTTTGTAATTTTAATTTTTGCGTTATCACCCCTCCCCCATAAAAAAATTAGCACGTTTAGGTATTTTTTGTTTCTAAACAAATTTGACATCATTTTGTCGACAATTCTTAAATTTTAAGAGAAAAAATGTCGAAATTAGTCGAAAGTTATAGTCATTTGAATTTTTTAAAACCTAAAATATAATTTTTAGAAAAATTCAAATGACTATAACTTTCTACTAACACATTTTTTTCTCTTAAAATTTAAGAATTGTTGACAAAATGATGTCAAATTTGTTTAGACAAAATAATAAATAAATTCCTAGACGTATTAATTTTTTTTTTCATGAAGGGGAGGGACGCAAAAATTCAACTTTTTTTCGCAAATTACAAATTTTTATTTTCTTTATCACAACATTCCTAGTAGGCTCACTATTAAAAACCCTAAATTTGGCATGGGTCTCGTAAGTAGCAACAGAGATATAAAATTTTTACAAACTTGCTAAATGTGCCCTTGGGTGGAAGATCTAAATTAGTTAAAATTATTTATATAAACTTTTATTATTATTATTATTATTATTATTATTATAAAAGGAAACTTTTTGTGAGTATTCCTAACCGAAATTCTAAAACATTTAAAAATTGACCCCTATACAGAAAAATCATTTTAAAAAACTTAAAATTAGATTATTTTATTTCAGTATTTTGAATACCCTGTATGTTTTATCAAGACTTTAATCACTATTTGTGACATCCGAGGATAAGCAAAATTTTGTATCAAGAATTTATTTTTCTCGTAAAATTAAAAATAAGGAAGTTTGCAGGAGGCACTCAGGTATTCTAACATTAACCTGTCTTTTTGTAGTACTTCACCTATACAGGATGTATAATACAAATAGTTCCTTTCAACGCTCCGCTCTTGCTTCGATTCTGAGAAGATATAAAAGTTATTGATATTTTTTCGATTTTTTCAAAACATGTCCGAAACGACTTTAGCTATTTGAATTTGATTTGGACTCTGACAAGTACTTAAAATGGTACATATGTTAGCACTGAGGATGTGTAGATAGCGTCACTAGGGCCGGTAATGAAATAAATAATTTTGTAAAAATGTGCACCACTGATTTTGATTGGTTTGTCGGGAATTAAATGCCTAATAAATGTTGCCTCTTGATATTGGTTCGATTTTGGCTTGTTTAAGGAGATAAAGGCAATTTTATTATGTTGAGTGCATTTTAAGACGACTCTAATTTTGCAAAAATTATTTATTACCTAAATCTACCTGTATACCATCACAGAAAATAGTGAAAATGGCTATACGCCTAATAAAATTTCGTTTATTTCCTAAACGAAGCCCAAATCGAAAAATATCGAAAGATAACTTTTACGTCAAGATTCTCCAACGCTAGACTGACCGGTTTAATTTGACAACAAAAAGTTTTAAACTGACAAGTATAAGAATAAGACGACTACGTTTTTACTGCGAATTTTTTCCGAGAGTTTTTGCAAATTTATAAAAAAGGGCAATTTTAGTACCTACGTACTTTCCACAATAATATAACTAAATTCGTTCTAGCAAACGTTCCAAGGTGAAAATCATTTGGGAACCAAGCACATCGCTGAAATATTGGAATAACTCATAAGTTGTACATGACAACTTATTACAAATGACAAGACAAAAACCTGTCAAAACCGAACTGATCAACTAGAAGATCTTAATTTAAACCAGTACTAAGATCTACATAAACATAACTGTGCTATCCAAGAAGGACAACGACAGTGGCGTATTATTTTTTAAAAAAATAATTATAGTGTCAATCCACATACAAGCTGTCCAAACCTTTTTTAAATATTTATAACAAACCTAAACAAGAGCGGATCCTTGTTGATAGATACTATTTGTCTTTATTTTATGGGCGAGGAATCTGCCTACGAGTGATGATACATGTTTTTAAAACACCCGGTATGGGTATCCATAGTGTTCCAAATCAAAGAACGCATTTTCGTACCTATACTTTTAGCACTGTTTTTCGTATTTATTAAGTACTATTACCTCCTAGAGTTTTCGGCTCTGTTTTTTACACCCTTTCGCTTCTCGCCCGATCTGAGTTCTTGCACTTGGATTAGAGCTTGCTGGCTTTAGTTAACATAATGGCCGCCCGTAGTTCCGGGTGCGCCACCGAGCAATGTACAGGGTGAAGCGGTAAGTCCGACTGCCATCAAAGTGTGGTGGGACCCACCTCCAGCCAATAGGAGCAACGGAAACATTATTTACTACAAGCTGCATTTTGTGGAAGCTGACCGATCGGATAGTGAAGCAACCATTAACAAATTGAACGCTACTAGTTTTGTGCTTGACGAACTAAAACGTTGGACCACGTACCGCATTTGGGTGTTAGCCGGAACCTCTGTGGGGGATGGACCCGCTTCTTATCCTATTACTGTACGAACTCATGAAGATGGTACGTTTCCGAGTATAATTTTATCGAAAGTAAAATAATAATAATATGGACTATGACAACTTAAAGGAAGTACGTTTAAATTTAGAGGGTTAAACCAAGGCATACGGATTCTATTTTTATACAAATACTATTAATAATCTGAACGTAAGTATAAACTGAATAGAGACTTGCGCAATTAATTTGATGCAACAGAATTTAATGTCATGTATGGTCTCATGAAGTAACAACTACAATAACAATTTGTTTTTTAACAAGTTCTATGTTATTCAGTAACTAATTTTATTATCTTCAAGGTACCCCTAATAGAAAATACAATAAATAACCATAAACGTATTTAACATGACAGTGTACTAAGAGATATTGTATGGGTGATTTAATCTACAGTGTTTCCACAAAACACTTCATAAAAAAAAGTAACTAAAATAATTAAATAGTCAGACCTGTTTTATTTTTAAATTTGTTTCTTTTCTCTGTTAAAAATAACCTTAAGATTTTTCATCCCATCCCAAAAAAACTCAATAATTTCTAAATTTTTTAATAGCGCAGTTAAATAAAAAGTAACAATTTAGTACATAGAGGAGGTACGTTACATCGGAAGAGTCGAAATAAGCAAAAAAACTATGCGATGGATGAAACCAATTGAAATTGGCCCCTAAAGGTGTCCACATGAACGTATGAAACTCTTTATAAAAATGTCTTGTTGCTAATTTGTTTTTTAACAATTTATTGCAAGAAAGCATTTTTTAATGTCTTTTTTTGATTTTCCGTCATATCTCAGTAATTTATTAAAATAGCGGAATGCCGTCGGAAAGGTGAGAACATTTTACACAATTTTTCTACTGAGCACTTTTTACGACCATAGATTCGTGGGTTTTTAATAAATAAAAACCGTTCAAAAAGTACGCACGCGAGCGCGCTGCGGATGCAGGGGTATATACTCATAAGCGTTGCGCGCTATAAAAGAAATGCTCATAACTGTTGATCAATTAAAGCTATTTGAATAAAACAAAATTGCACGTATAAATAACGGCCAAGACAACCAGTTAATCATATTTTGAAAGTATTTCAAATGTTTGAATTTCCGGTATTCTTGATCGAGTGTGAAAATTTTCACTTTGTTGATTTAAAAACTATTTATAAGTAAACAAATTTTAAAAAAATAAAAACTAAGTATTGTAATCTCTTTTAGAGACCACTATCTACGAATTCTGTAAGGGATGTATCCATAGGCTTCTTATTTTTTTTTTTGGTACGGCAAATTTTCAGTTGTCCGTTTTACGAAAAATGCATTTTCGCGTATTCGCCGCTTAGGAAACCCTATCATAATTTTTTGTAATTTCTCAGTTTTATAAATAGTACAGTAGTTATTAGTGAGGTAAGACCTAGACTTTCAGATGGTGTGATTGGCTTTACAAAAACTTTAATTTTTCAGTGAGTTTTGTTGGCATAAACTTGAAGTTATATCGAAAAAGATGAAAATATCGCTAAAAAGAAATTATTATAAAAAGATAATGAAAAAAGATAATCATCTGAAACTTGGTAAAGTTGGAGATAAATATGTCTTCTATTGACATTTAACCATGATATGATCATTTTTGCGTATATTTTCATAAATTTCTTTTTTTTTCAAAAAAAAACGTGGTTTTTCATATTACTTGCCAAAGACGTTCCGCTATTTTACTAAATAACTAAGACATGACGAAATCCGAAAAAGACATTAAAAAAAGACTCTTGCAATAAATTGTTAATACAAAAAATTATCAACAAGATATTTTCATAAAGAGTTTCATGCTTTCACCTGGGCACCTTTAGGGACTCATTACAATTAATTTCATCCATTGCACAATTTTTCTGCTTATTTCGACTCTCTAGATCTAACTTGCCTCCTCTAATAGAGGAAAAGTTACCTTTGTCGATTTTTTGTCTATCCTGTGTAAATTTAATCGTATTTGTATTCTGATCAAAACACGCGGTTTTTTTTTCAAACAAATGTATTTTTGTTTTTTTCATCTATACATTAGGAACGTCTTATCTTTTTTGTTTTATTTTGATCAAAAATGTAGACAATCCTACGTGTTACAAAGTAGCATATTATTTACATATTTTTTGCATTTACTTGGTTTTACCCTCTTATAACTAACTTAATATCTCTATTCTTCCCCAGTACCAGCTTACAAAATGGAAAGTAAGCCCTCTAAATTATTCCTTATCCTCACACTGTTCCTTTATATTATTTAATTTTATATAGTTTGTGATTTTATTTTTCGTGTTTTCCTTTTTCAGTTTATAATACAACAAAGTTATAAATTATGCAGCAGAAAATATTAATAAGTTTATTATGATCGAATTTTTCAAATGGTTTTACATAGGCTGTTCAAGTTTCATTAACAAATAAAAGTCTTTGTTCGGTTATTAATACCAGTAACATGTTTTTCTGATTTAACAATAAAATTCTTTACAGTTTACAGAATAACAAATAGCTGGAATAAGGATAAAATATAAAGTACTAAATTATATAACAAAACTAGTTATAGGACGAAGCAGTCGCAAAAGTTAAATTTGGGGTTAAATTTAGCAAAAATTACTGAAATTGTTGTATATATAATATACAGTAGTGGTGGTAACAAAAATAAAGAAAAACTATGTTTACAAACAGTTCTTTTTAAACTTTGTTTTAAAGTTAATAATAAAAATTAAGTTTTAACAAATTCTTGTTGTTTAAACTCATTTCCGTTTTTTAAACTACCTATCTTAAATTCTGCAGTTTTAATTATTTACGCAAGAAACTCAAAAACACATTTTTTGATTTGTTAACTAAATGTATTTTAAAAGCTCAATACACTGTATAGTGAATAAATAAGAAGTAGATCAAGTAATGTGTGCGAAAAAATTTAAAATTTTACTTGATATTGTATTTTGTTAGACCCTGCAAATTATTACATATTTTCAGTGTTAAGGTTTGATCCTAGTTTGCGATATACCGGCATGGATTTGAAATGTCTTAATAGTTCAACTAGGTTGCATTTTACGTTATACTCACGCAAGACGATTTTAATATTTTTGAAAATAAAGATTGAGTTTCAGACATTCTAAATTAAAAAGTTTCTACAACTTAAAATAGGTATGCGATGAAACACTATATACATATTTTTATTATTGTAAATTTAATCTTTTACTCTGGAAAATACATACCTATTAAAAAATATAAGGCTTAAAGATACTTTTAAAATAAAATATTAAGGTTTTGGTGATTAGCCATGTTCTAATTAAGTAATAATTATAACCTCAAATTAGTAATTAATAATAAAAATTTAATTTTTAGCAGCAAAATTTATAACTTCTGTTGTATTTTTTTGTAGAGACCTACTAGATTTTTTGACATATCCATAGAGATATGTACCAAAAGTGACTTATTTTAATTTTTTAACCATTGCAGCCCGCCCAGGATGGATTTTTTGAAGCTGGTTTTGTATTTTTAAAATTTTTTACAGCAATTTTTACCCTGATAGTTTTTTGATGGGGAGACCACGCAGATATTTTTACTGTATTTTGTATTTTATAACTATTTTTAATATTTTTGTCTTTTTCTGTCTACAAAAGCGTTTGCAGGAGCACAAAAGAGGTTTTTGAAAAATTTCACAATTTTTTATGTGAATGTTTTTCGGTATCTAAAATTTTTTATGGTTGTATATTTTTGTTTATTTTTTTTATTTCTAATTGTTTATTATTTAGCTACTCACGTTCACATGTATTGATTGCTTTTTAATTTTTTTCACACTCGCACCGAGATGCATTGCAATGGCACAAATTTTTAAGTCACAATCGGCACCTTTTTTTATTTTTCAGCACAGTTTTTGGTATTTTAGTATAACTTTGTCCTTGCATGCTAATTTTACTTTACTTTCCTTACATTAAGGAAAAAGTTTATATATGACAACCTTGTCGACATTATTATCCACTAATAGGTATACTTGGTGCCAATGAAAGTAAGATTCAGGCTACTGCAATTTATTAATATTAATATTTACAACAAACGTTATTTGATGAATGTATTTCTTTTTGTACATAATTTGATACTTTTGTCATCTGATCGAACGCTGAGTTTTGAAAATTTCATCATTCAAATGGGTATTTAATGGTCTATAATATAAATAAGTATAGTATCCTTTGTTTCTATACGTAACTTTTCATTAAAAATAAAAATGCGTAAATTTTCGCAATTTCTGTTTGTCACGTACCTACAGCCGAAAAGTATATATAGTTTTGTAGTGTACCCCCTATACTAGGGGGTGTTACAAATTCAATACGTTAGCATTGCCATTTCGGTAACTATAAAAAATATAGCATTTTGGTTAAATTAAGGCAACTTGATGCTGATTTATTAGCTGCTGACAAATTAAAAATATTCGAAATAATATCGGATATATAAAAACAAAATTTTAGATTTTCGTTTTTGTTTCTTTAAGTCTTTGTTTGGTGAGTTACAAAACAGACAAGCATTTTCTTGTGTAACTTTTTTAAGCTTTACAAAATGGCGGAATTAGTGTTAAAATAAGATGTTTTATTTCTTTTTCTAAGCCAAATTTCTTAAATAGGGACCAGTATTTTTTATTTAATTTTTTTGAAGCCCGTTAAGTCCCGAATACAGCCACGTATCACATTCAATATTACATTATATACACGGTGTTCATTTGAAAACTTCCCACCACGGATTTATCGAAAACCACTGATTAAAAGAAAAACCGCCGAGACACGTTAAAAGATGTGCCAAAGGGGACAACTTTTTAACCAAAAACTACTTCACCCCCTTTTACCCTCTGCCCCCCGGGGTCATCCCCTTAAAAATTTTAAATGACAAGGGGTATCAAGTAATAGCTTGTTTGAAAGGTGTTTCAAAGTGCTTTGTTTTGATGTTTGATTTTTTAAAATCGGTCGATTCGTTTTCGAGAAAATTAGAAAAATCTTTATTTATCTTAATTTGTTCAGATAGAAAAAAACACACGAAAATATCACTTTTTATTTCAATAAGTGTTCAAAAACCAACATAAACAGCAATTCGGAAGATTATACGTGGCAGCAACCAAATAACAACCAGAATTTTTTTCCGCCTTCTTTTTATCAACATGGGCGAACTGTATTTATTCTTATACCTGTTTAGTTTTTTATAGTTGCTAAGGAAAAGAAAGAATTTAATTTGCTGTCAGTTACCTTTGTGACAATCTCGGGATAGTGAAAATTAATTTATTGATTCACATTTTACTTCCAATATGGTTTACACACTAGCCGAAAGAGTGGAAATTATTCTAATTTATGGTGCCCAAAATCAATGTGCTCGGCAAACTGCCGTCACATTTAACGCCAGACATCCGGAAAAGATAACTTCGCATAGGTATGTTTTGGACCTTGTTACTAAATTTGCTCAAACTGGATCTGTTGCAAATAAAAAACGTAATCATCGTAGAGTTTTGGATGAAGCCGCTCAAGTTGAAGTTTTGGGTCATTTTGGCATAAATCCTAATACTTCATTACGCAAAATTGTTGATGCGACCGGTATTTCAATAGGCTCTGTACACACAGTTACTAAATTACATAAATTTCATCCATTCAAAATGAAAATATTGCAAGAGTTAACCGAAGATGATTTCGATAGGCGAGTTGAGTTTTGTGAACAAATGACTGCAGCTATTAATGATAATACCATTCATGTAAAGAATATCTGCTTCAGTGATGAATGTACATTTTATCTAAATGGATTTGTTAGTAAGCATAACTGCAGGTATTGGAGCAATGAAAATCCTCATGCTTTTGTAGAAGGGCATACTCAGTACCCCCAAAAACTTAATGTATGGGCAGACATTTTAGGAAACAAAGTGATTGGGCCATTGTTTATTAATGGGAATTTAAATGGAGGCATTTATTTAGATATGTTGGAAAATACCATCAATCCGCTTATCACTGAAACCATTGAAAACCAAATCGAAGACGATGGAAACCTTATACTTGATGAGGCTGAAATATATTTCCAGCAAGACGGCGCTCCTCCTCACTATATTCTTCCAGTTCGGCAATGGCTAGACGACGAGTTTCCAGATAAATGGATAGGGCGAAGAGGGCCTATAGAATGGCCTGCTAGATCTCCTGACTTGACGCCATTAGACTTTTTTCTATGGGGCCATTTGAAATCTATTGTGTTCACTCCCCAACCTGAAACTTTGGATGAACTTCGTCAACGCATCATCGAAAGCTACCATGATCTCCCACAACATATTTTTGAAAATGTCCGTCAGGAATTTGAACATCGCCTATATCATTGTTTGGCCAATAACGGGCAACATTTTGAACACTTACTGAAATAAAAAGTGATATTTTCGTGTGTTTTTTTTCTATCTGAACAAATTAAGATAAATAAAGATTTTTCTAATTTTCTCGAAAACGAATCGACCGATTTTAAAAAATCAAACGTCAAAACAATGCACTTTCAAACAAGCTATTACTTGATACCCCTTGTCATTTAAAATTTTTAAGGCGATGACCCCGGGGGGCAGAGGGTAAAAGGGGGTGAAGTAGTTTTTGGTTAAAAAGTTGTCCCCTTTGGCACATCTTTTGACGTGTCTCGGCGTTTTTTTCTTTTAATCAGTGGTTTTCGATAAATCCGTGGTGGGAAGTTTTCAAATGAACACCGTATATATATATATATATATATATATATATATATATATATATATATATATATATATATATATATATATATATATATATATATAAACTGCTGGCCAATTCAAGCGGGACAAACTAAATTTTTGATAAAATTTAGAGTGGAATATTTTCGAAACGAAAAAAGATTTTGATTTAACTTTTTCAGTATGTAATTGAATAGTTCTTCTAGTTTTTATACTTCAAGGCACTATTGCTAGCAGTCGCTGCAACTCTATTTTACAGGGT
The DNA here is from genome assembly GCA_963971165.1 of Philopedon plagiatum. NCBI lineage: Eukaryota > Metazoa > Arthropoda > Insecta > Coleoptera > Curculionidae > Philopedon > Philopedon plagiatum. The sequence continues at coordinate 31,648,475 of OZ020194.1, forward strand.
GTTAAGTGAAACCCTGACTTTTTTGGAAAAGTTTTCCAGTTCCGAGAATCTAGGAAGAATTTTTTTTGAATTTTCTTTTCATACTAAAATGATCCATGGTCAAATACAAAAAAACAATTTCTCCGGATTTTCTCTATTTTCATTTGTTTTCCGTATACAGGAGTTAGTCGAAATTATCGACTTCTTCTTACAAAGGAACGCCTAATTTGGCCGTTTATTCACAAAAAGCGAAAGACCAAGTAAATTTGTAGTTTGAAGTAGTCCAGCTAACAAAATTAATACAAATTTTTGTACAGGGTGTAGCAAGTTTGGATCACGGGCTAGTAAATTATTATTTTTTAATTTCTACTACTTTTTCCTAAGTTAACTATTAATTATCACGTGCTACGTTAAAGGGTTAAAATTTGTTAGGTCCGATAACAGTACTGGTTAGAAAGATCCTTTTTGCCCAAACGGGTTTTTCATTTTTTGTCTAGTCCCATTTTTAGTGATTAAACGGCTCGCATTTTGAACCTAACTTTTTGCAATTGCATCCATGAACGATTGAAGTGAGAGTGCTTTTTTGGTGGTACATAATGAATGTTTTATCCAACCAAAAAACATGTAGTGGCCAAACAGCTAATGATGCTTATTCGAAGAATTTTTTAGCATTATACAGGGTTGCAAAAAATATACCACCTATACTTTATATGGAAGTCATGTGATTTTCAAATTAATTGAATATAGTCCCAATTTTCTTGGAACTTTTTGCCGAAACTGTTTTTGAATTTTTTTGTCTGGTCCCATTTTTAGTGATACAAATGGCTTGCGTTTAAAACTTAACTTTTTGCGATTGCATTCATGAACTATTGAAGTGGACATCGTTTATTGGTTTAACCAACCAATAAAAAAGTGTCGTGGCCATAGAGCTAAAGATGCTTATTCGCTGCTTTTGTCCGCGTTTGCCCAAAACATATCACCTACATTTTATATGAAAATCATGTGATTTTAGAGTCCTTTAGGTATTCATAAAGTTCCTTTTTGCTATATTAATAATTATTAAAGAAAATGTCCTACTTATTATTAATAAAATCTAGTAACGATACAGATAAAAAGAATAATATTCATTCGGAACTTTTTCACATTATACAGGATTGTGCAGAAGTTACTACTTATAATAGAAGCCACGTGTTTCTCGATATCTTTGGATTTTCGTAAACTTCGATTATTCATTATAAAAGAAAAATATTTTACCACTGCTCTAAAAAGTCAGTACATGGCATTGAGAAATTTTAATTAATAAGAAGTGTCTTAAATTAATAGTCACGGAGTACATTTTTCTCGTCAAAAATTGGAGATGGATAGTGAATTCAACTGAACAAGTTATAAAATTCTGTATAGCGTAGTTTTTAGAAGGTATAGAAATTTCAGAAGATTTAATTACTTTTGAAAGTACTCGAAAAGATACGTAATTTTCAAATTTAGTAGTTATTTTTCCCGGCATTACTTTAGGAGATCCAAAATGTAAATTTTGGTTGTTACTTTTATAGGTAAACAGAAAACGTTTTAAATTATAGAACATTTTTTTTACTTGAAGGTATTATAAAAACTTGCAACTAACGAAAACAAAACAAATCTTAATACCTAGTAGGACCTCCCCTTACATTTATTATCTCTTGGCATCTTCGAGGCATGCTTATTACCAAATTATTGACAAATTCTTGCTGAATATTTTCCCACTCCTGAATAATGGCGTCTGCAAGTTGTTCTAGAGTCTGAGGAGGATCTTCCCTAGAACTTACCAATAATTTCAATTTAGACCAGACGTGTTCGATAATATTCATGTCTGGTGATTTTGCAGGCCAGACCATCCTGGTAATATTATTAGCTTCCAAAAACTCTTGCACAATGCGTGCTCTATGAGGTCTGGCGTTATCGTCAATTAGCACAAAATCGTTCCCAAAATTGTTTGCAAATGGTAGAACGATATTGCTTAAAATTTCGTCCCTATATACCTGACCGTTAATGGGCTCCAATGTTAAAAAAAGTTCCGTTTTGCCATTAAACATTACACCACCCCAAACAGTAACGCCTCCACCACCAAAAGGTTCCTGAGGAGCCATATTCTCCTCCATATACCGTTCGCCACGTTCACGCCAAACTAATATTCTGCCGTCCGAGTGAATTAAATTAAATCTTGACTCGTCTACAAACATGCAGTTTTCCCAGTTATCTAATGGCCAATTGCGATGTTCATATGCCCACTGGAGACGTCTTCGCCTATGCTGTGGTAGAAGTCGCACACATTTAGCACGTCGCCGAGCTCTAAAATTAAAATTTTGGCTTAAAAATCTGTAGTATAGGTGTAGGGAATGAACCAATAAATAAGCCAACAGTAGCTTTTATTATACTAAAATGCAAAATTAGGTCAATTTTCATAACGTTAGTTCTAGGGAAGAACTAAGGAACATTACGCTGCAAGCACAAATAATGTGTTTAGGGTCGCCTATCAAAACTTTAATTTATGAACAACTTAGTTCAAGTTTACATTTATAATATCGGTGCGCAAAATCCAAGATTCACGCCTCAGCTGACGTCGATATTATAATAGCCGACTTACTAAAATGAAACACTAAAAATATTGGTACAAAAAATAAGATCTCATTTGAAGTAACTCACCTTAAGTTATTATTGTTTAAAGTTCTTCTAATGGTCCTATTGCTCACACGAATGTGTGTTCTTGCTCTGAACTCCTGGTTAATTTTCTCTGATGGAATTTTTCGCCTTCGACGAGCCTCTCTAACCAACCATCTTTCATCTGCAATGCCGACTTTCTTTTGGCGACCTCCCCCATAACGATAGTTTGCACTTCCCGTTTCGTGGAAGCGTTGACGCAGTCGAGATATTGTACTTCGCCCAACCCCGTACATATCCGCAATACTAATTTTTACCCCATCTTGTAGTAAACGCAAACAATTAGCTTGTTCTTTTGCACTTAATCGAGCCATTATAAAGGATAATAACGCACCAATTCAAAGAAGAATACTTTGTTGCCTTGGTAACTGTCAATAGCAAAGAAAATGTTTTATTTTTTGGCCTACTAGATCTTTTGACTAAGAAATAGAAACGCCGCTAAATTAACAGAAATCCACCTGCAAAGTATAGGTGGTATATTTTTTGCAACCCTGTATAATGCTAAAAAATTCTTCGAATAAGCATCATTAGCTGTTTGGCCACTACATGTTTTTTGGTTGGATAAAACATTCATTATGTACCACCAAAAAAGCACTCTCACTTCAATCGTTCATGGATGCAATTGCAAAAAGTTAGGTTCAAAATGCGAGCCGTTTAATCACTAAAAATGGGACTAGACAAAAAATGAAAAACCCGTTTGGGCAAAAAGGATCTTTCTATCCAGTACTGTTATCGGACCTAACAAATTTTAACCCTTTAACGTAGCACGTGATAATTAATAGTTAACTTAGGAAAAAGTAGTAGAAATTAAAAAATAATAATTTACTAGCCCGTGATCCAAACTTGCTACACCCTGTACAAAAATTTGTATTAATTTTGTTAGCTGGACTACTTCAAACTACAAATTTACTTGGTCTTTCGCTTTTTGTGAATAAACGGCCAAATTAGGGGTTCCTTTGTAAGAAGAAGTCGATAATTTCGACTAACCCCTGTATACGGAAAACAAATGAAAATAGAGAAAATCCGGAGAAATTGTTTTTTTGTATTTGACCATGGATCATTTTAGTATGAAAAGAAAATTCAAAAAAAATTCTTCCTAGATTCTCGGAACTGGAAAACTTTTCCAAAAAAGTCAGGGTTTCACTTAACACCCTGTAAAATAGAGTTGCAGCGACTGCTAGCAATAGTGCCTTAAAGTATAAAAACTAGAAGAACTATTCAATTACATACTGAAAAAGTTAAATCAAAATCTTTTTTCGTTTCGAAAATATTCCACTCTAAATTTTATCAAAAATTTAGTTTGTCCCGCTTGAATTGGCCAGCAGTTTATATATATATATATACAGTGACCGGCAAAAAGTTCGCAACATATGGGAAAAATTTTTATTAGGTGAGTATTGGAAAAACTTTTCCGGGGGATCGGTTCTGCATGTCCGATAACCTAAAAATCGATTTTGACATACGTCACGTGACCACTGGTATAGCGTCAAATTAAAAAAAAATTGTTAATTTACAAAAAGTGAGGTTAGTTGACGAGATATCAAAAAAAGTTATTTGAAAAAATTGCTTAGAATTAAATTTTAGGTCCTTGTGCAAAATTTTAAGATTTTATTTAAAAAAATTGGAAAACTCAATTTTTTTTAAATATTTTTTTATCGATTTACAAATTTCCAGTTTTTTTCGTTTAGATAGCTTGGCTAATGTAAAGCCCATGTATCTGGATGAAAATAAACGAATGTAGTAGTTTTTTCTACAATTGACAGGACAAAATTAAAAAAAACAGGGTTTCGCCGGACGCTAGCTGTTGCAATGATTTGTATCTAGCAGCAGTGTCAAAATTTTAGAGACATTTCAATGAGATTACATTGAGAAAACCTTAATCGTCTTAAATATATCTGAAGTTCGACTTTTTGTAAAGTTAAGGGGAGTAAAATAGATAATAAACAAAAAATTACCTGTTTATTTAATCGAAATTTCATAAACGAAAACCAATGTAAGAAAAACTTAAAAGTAGTCAAATTCTGTACTAACAACATAAAAAATCATTGTTTTTCCTTGGGTGCACAAAATTTAAAACTCAGTATGACCACCATTTCTCTCCATACATACTATTGTTCTCGAGCGCAACTCTCGATTAACATTTCGGAGCATTTTACGATTTATTTGCAATACACAATTTCTAATGACATTCTCTAAATTTTGTATATTCCTAAAGGGTCGATGTTTGTACACAGAGTTCTTTAGGTATCCCCACATAAAGAAATCTAACGGAGTCAGATCTGGTGATCTCGCAGGCCACGGATTTTCAGAAAACCGTCCTATCCACTGGTTTCCAAATTCTTGATCCAGCCATCTCTTCACCTCATTTGTGGAATGAATGCTAGCTCCGTCTTGTTGAAAGTATAAATTTCTTCTTTCGGCTAATGACAAATTGTCTAAAAAGTCAGATATCTCAGTTTGTAGAAATTCTAAATATCGTTCTGAATTTAAATTGTCTCTAAAGAAAAAAGGTCCCACTATTCTGAGGTTGAAAATTCCGCACCACACATTAACCTTAAAACTATATTGGTCTTTACTCTGAATTACAAAGTCTGGGTTTTCGGTGGCCCACCATCTACAGTTTTGTGAACTGACGGTTCCGTTAGAGGTAAATGTAGCTTCATCCGAGAAAAGAACGTTCTTTGGGAAATTAAAATCTTCCTCAATCATACCCTGGAACCAGGCACAAAAATCGAAGCGGGCGTCATAATCCCTATCTTTTAATACTTGTACAAATTTAGGTTTGTACGGATGAAATTTGTTTCTTTTTAATATCCTCCGCACAGATCTTTCGTGAATGTTAGTGATCTCCGATATTTGACTAACTGCTAATTGGGGTGTTTCTGTGATCGACAAACACACATCCAGAGAACCTTCGTCACCTGTTACCGGTTTTTCATGGGAAACTTTATACTGATTTTTTACCGATCCCGTTTCTTTAAATTTATTGACTAGACGAGATACTGTGGAATAATGGAGGGATTTATCGGGGTGCCTCTCATTAAAAATTGCTGCTGTTTCTCTATGGCTTTTGTAATTATCTCCAGAAATTAAAATAATTTCTATCTTTTCCTGAAGAAGTAGTGTGGGTGCCATTTTAAGGAATAAAATATTAATAAACTTATGTAAAATATCAAACTTAGTAAGATGCGAGACATAAACCAATGACATAGGTTGAAATCAAACAAATTATAATTTGTTTGACATTTTTCTGTTGTTTTTAACCTACTAGATTATTTGGTTGTTTTAATTTCAGAGCCTGCTTTGGTAGTTTTAAGTACAACTAAATAGACCTGGTTGTTAAATTTATGTGCGAAAAATCTTAATAAAATCTTGATACAGTCATTTCATTAGATTCAAACCATTGCAACAGCGAGCGTCCGGCGAACACCTATTTTTTCGATTTTGTCCTGTCAATTGTAGAATTGTAGATCTGACTTCGTTAGATTTTTTTATGTGGGGATACCTAAAGAACCCTGTGTACAAACATCGACCCTTTAGGAATATACAAAATTTAGAGAATGTCATTATAAATTGTGTATTGCAAATAAATCGTAAAATGCTCCGAAATGTTAATCGAGAGTTGCGCTCGAGAACAACAGTATGTATGGAGAGAAATGGTGGTCATACTGAGTTTTAAATTTTGTGCACCCAAGGAAAAACAATGATTTTTTGTGTTGTTAGTACAGAATTTGACTACTTTTAAGTTTTTCTTACATTGGTTTTCGTTTATAAAATTTCGATTAAATAAACAGGTAATTTTTTGTTTATTATCTATTTTAATCCCCTTAACTTTACAAAAAGTCGAACTTCAGATATATTTAAGACGATTAAGGTTTTCTCAATGTAATCTCATTGAAATGTCTCTAAAATTTTGACACTGCTGCTAGATACAAATCATTGCAACAGCTAGCGTCCGGCGAAACCCTGTTTTTTTTAATTTTGTCCTGTCAATTGTAGAAAAAACTACTACATTCGTTTATTTTCATCCAGATACATGGGCTTTACATTAGCCAAGCTATCTAAACGAAAAAAACTGGAAATTTGTAAATCGATAAAAAAATATTTAAAAAAAATTGAGTTTTCCAATTTTTTTAAATAAAATCTTAAAATTTTGCACAAGGACCTAAAATTTAATTCTAAGCAATTTTTTCAAATAACTTTTTTTGATATCTCGTCAACTAACCTCACTTTTTTAAATTAACAATTTTTTTTTTAATTTGACGCTATACCAGTGGTCACGTGACGTATGTCAAAATCGATTTTTAGGTTATCGGACATGCAGAACCGATCCCCTGGGAAAGTTTTTCCGATACTCTCCTAATAAAAATTTTTCCCATATGTTGCGAACTTTTTGCCGGTCACTGTATATATATATATATATATATATATATATATATATATATATATATATATATATATATATATATATATATATATATATATATATAAACGAGAAAGAAGAATCACGGCCACGGCTCATCGGACTGTGGAAGTGTGTTCCTCTTTTGCATCAAAGTACGTGGAGTCCAAGAAAATGGACAGCCCCGGGCCGGGTAGACCATGACAGCTGTTTCGTCCTTGTTAGGACTCATTCAGACAGCCATAACCCAGTCGCACAGAGGCAAACGATGTTACCGTATCTTAAATCCGTTTTGCAGAACACAAGCAGGAAATAACATACCATAACGCCACCTAGCGAGTGCTGGCTCTAATGCAAAATTCGAACACACTGAAAAGGTAGAAATCTAAGGATGAACACGGCATCTCTAGCTTTTGAGAGAGCGCATTTTTCGCAATTCACTCAGTATATATATATATATATATATATATATATATATATATATATATATATATATATATATATATATATATATATATATATATATATAACATATACATAACACGTAATAAGTAAGACAGAGGTAGCCGCAACATTTTTACTTGCTATTATACGGTATCCATTTGGTTTTGAGAATGATGACAGAAAAAACAATTGAACAAGAATTAACCCTATTGGTCAGTTCCATGGACTGTTTACACCAGAACATATTTTAGTGATCACAATATTCATCTTTCCTTTCCTGATAATCACGGAGGAATCAGATTTATTTCTATCCGTGTTGGCGAAAGTGCATTAGACAAAGACAAATAAAAAAAGGATTGGTTCAAATTTTTATCGTACATTCTTTGCTTGTGGAAGTATTGCTGGTTATATACTTCGAAAGATTAAACATGGCAAAATTCTTTTTTTCTTCTGATAAAATCCCAGCGAAATCCGGTTTCTCTCTATCCTTGTTAGCAAAAGGGGCATTAGTAAAAGACAAATAAAAACGATGTTGTTGCCAATAAAAAAGAATAATCAAACAACATTTCATCACAGGCGGCTTTATTTGTGCGCAAGTATTTCTGGTTGCCTATAGTAAAAAGTTTAATCGGAGTTGTCATAAAAAATAAATTTCTAACCTGACAAAATACTTACGTAAGTTTTATGATTTTATAGCAAAATACCTTTGTTTTTACTGAATACAAACAGCATTTGCAAAAATCTCGTTTTTATTAAACAAAAACAGTGTCAGCATAGCCACATTAACCTTATTATTTTATAGCATTTAAAATAATTGTTTCCTACCCAAATAACAATACTACCTCTAACCAACAATTTGCACTAAAAGGATCGGAGGAAAAGTATTTAAATAAATAAAGGAAAACTTTCAAAAATGAGTAAATATTTTTATTAGGATAAACAATTTATAATAAGGTTAAAAAATATTCCCTATTCTCCGATATATAATGAAAATGGATCTATAATACAGCCTACCTGCGAACAGTGACGTTTATGTTAGTTAAAGACGCGATAAAAATTGTTTAATCGAATATACCAAGTAGTTTTACAATTTTTAACTGTAAATGTTGAGTCTTAGTTCCAGAAGGATAGATACACTTTGTAATGGCACTGCGACTTCTGCTTTAAACTGAAACCAAACGCTTCTAGGGCGCAATTTTCACTACTTTCTCAATAACTAAAGAAATCTTCTGTAATGCCCACTATTCTCAACTTTATATCGGGTCGGCGTTCCTGTTAGTCATTCCCATAACGCCCGGTCGAAGTAATGTAAAGGAGAACAAATATGTACCTTGCGTAATATTTCAATACCTAGTTGTTAGTCAGTCCCAGATTCATAGAACACAGGAATTTAAGCTGCTAATACTTTATATAAACTTTTTAAGTATATTTTTACACTGCTAAAACAACTTATATCATGGGACAGGCTTCAAATAATATATTATATTAATCTTTCACATAACCTAACTTTCTACCAGCTGTAAAAATTTTACGAGTATGAGAGAGAAAGAAGACGAGAGAGAAAAAAATGAGAGAGAAAGAACATGAGAGAGAGACATAATTGATCTCGTCGTTGTAAAATGGGTTTCTGTCATCATTCTCAAAACCAAATGGATACCGTATAGACGTGACTAGTTAATGTAACTTACTTATTCTGTTGACGAAAGGCGAAATAGTATACATTTTCAAATTTTATTAGACTTAGCTTCATTTCGCGAGGGAAGTTCCGTACAAGGACTTTTGCAGTCTTGTTGCTTTCGTATCTCGGTACCATAAATCGTACTTACTACTTACGAAAATTGTCATATTGCAAATAGGTGTGTTGTAGCGCAAAACATGATGAAGTGTAACGAAATGCAATTCGTAATCTTACATTAGATTGATTTCACCTTGCTGTAGTACAGTTTCCGTTCCTATGATATGTATCATAGTAATATAATGTAATGAAATTTAAAAAAGAATTAAAAATATATTTGTTTAATAATCAGCGTGAGAGTAATACAGTTCAACACATCACTTAAAATTCTTAAAATTAAAAAAAAATCGAATTTGTTTAGTTGTTATTGTTTGAGAAATAATGTTTGTATTGTAGCATATATTGCTAAATTAATCTTTTTAAATAAAATTAAATAAATTAAATCTTAACTTGTGATTCTACAAGAAGTTATAAATTTTCCTATTGTGCGGAATATACCATACTTTTTCCGAAGCCCACAGAATTTCTTCACCAACTTTAATACGGTAAAAGTTTAAACACAAATTTAACTTTTAGAAATTCTTAGCAGTAATGTAATAGATGCCGAAACAGAATATAAGAACTAGTGAAGTAGTGTTGTGTCTGCTTTCATTGTTACCTAGTTAATGTGCTCCTTTGGCCAAAAAAGGTGTTCAGCTAGCCCAGACACATAAAGAACTAAATGTTCGATTTTTTTACCACAGGAGCAAATCAAACTATTTAAGGAAAAACAGACAAACTTTTTCCATTTCTCCTTTTTTCCTCACCTCCTTCTGCTAGGCACCTCACTGCAGTAGGTGACATGCGCACTAAAATGGCACATCTAATATCACTTACTGTGTGTTACTCACACTTGCACCAAGTTTTATGTATGAGTGAATGACTGAGTGAAATAATTTTTAATTTGAGGTAATTACTGTAAATTTTAAAAATCACGGTCTAGGTTATTTTAGCTAAATCTTTTACAACACATATTGCCAAAATGATTAATCTGTAAACATAAAAATGTCTTACTGTGATTTTTAAAAATTCACATAAAATATTTAAAATTATTACATAACAAACTCATTCACATATTTTACAAAGAAATGAACATTTTTATGCAAGATATATATTTTATATTATTTGTAAAATATAAAGTTTTTGTAAACAATCGCTTTTATATAGGATTAGAACAAAATTTTATTTAATACTAGATAATGTATCCCCACCCCAACTTCGCTTATTGTTTTAGTGTTAACTAATTATTTTATGTTGTTTAAAATATTGTTATTAATTTTGATGGAACAGGAAATATAATTTTCGAATATATAAAAAGTCTGAAAATGAAAATATAGTTTAGATTTAGTTTGACACACAGATTTAAATAGCTTCGCTGCAGATATAGCATGGCAAAGCAGGTTCTGATCTACTTGCCGAATATTGTCGAAATAAATAAAAAAATAGATTACCACCGCTTCACTAAAATATATTGGCGTAACAGCGCTACCTGTTGCATACTAATATCGAGATAGTTAAAAATGCATTTTCCGTTTATCTTACGATTGAAACTGATATTTGATTGCCAACACACATATTTAGTTTTCAACCGTGGCACCAAAAAAAGGTTTAGAACTAGTATGTTATTAAAATTATAATAATTCAAAAGTTCCTATTTTAAAAATAATTAAGTGATGCGGCACCGCTGCTCCGTGTGACATTAAATGATAATCATCTTGTGTCAAAATATTATACAAGGCTAATTAGAAGTAACGATACTAGGAGAAACAAAGGTACAAATTTTCGGGGATAATACCACGAGAGCTTAAAAATTACCGATAATTTTTCACGATTGCGTGTTTTCTATAATTTCACGAGTCCGCAGGACGAGTGAAATTTGCAAAGAAAACACGTAAGAGTGAAAAATTTTCAGTAATTTTAAAGCTCGAGTGGTATTTAGGGGATTATTTCACGAATGAAAACACAAATTAATATGACAACCAAGAAAATGACAGGAAAAAATTATCGGTGTAATTTTTTTTAATTGACGTAAAAAAATTATCGCTGTAATTTTAAAAAACTTCACTCATCTTACGGGACTTTTAACACATGAGTGAAATAATCTTCAAGATAATAGGCGATGAGGTATCTGTAGCGTTAATTTAAATCTGTGATTTGACTATTTATTTAGATGTCGGTAATAAATTATCAAATATTATTATTTCTAGTTAAAAATTTAGTATGTTTTCAAGGATGCTTGAAATTGTTTCCTACCCCTCAATACTTGCTGCCCCTCTAACAAATAATTTGCGATAATAGGATTGGAGAAAAAGTTTTGGAATAAATTAAAGAAAAGTTAGCAAAAATAAGTAAATATTTTAATTAGGATAAACAATTATAATAATGTAATTTAAAAAAATATTACCTATCCCCGATATATTATTTAATGCAAAATGGATCTAATACTCTAATACAGCCTACCTGCAAACAGTGACGTTTATGAGAGTTATAAGCGACAAAAATTGTTTAATCGAATGTACCAAGTAGTTTCTCAATTTTTAATAATTGGAAATGTTGAAAGTTTTAACTCCAGAAGGATAAATACACTTTGTACTGGCACTGTGACTTCAGCTTTGAAATGCGCAAACCAAACGTTTCCAGAGCTCAACTGCCATTCCTTGCTCAATAACTAGAAGAATATTTAACTTCTTTTCTCAACTTTATATCGGGTTGGCGTTTCTAATAATCATTTCGACAACGCCCGGTCCAAGTAATATGAAGAATCGAACAAATAAGTACCTTGCGTAATATTTCGGTTGTTGTTAGCCAGTCGCAGATTTATAGAAGGCAGCTATTTAAGCTGCTAACACTTTATACAAACTCTTTAGGTATATTTTTACTTTGCAAAAACAACTTATTAGATATGCTTAAAATATGTCATGTTCCTCATAACCTAACTTTTTATTAGTTGTAAAAATATCAGAGTATCAGAGAGAAAGAAGACGAGAGAGAGAAGAAATTAGAAAGAAAGAACACAAGAGAGAGATATAATTCACTTCTTCGTTGTAAAATGAGTTTCTGTCATCATTCTCAATTCAAATTGGATAGAGCATAGAATAATTACCACATGACTGGCAACACCCTCTTCGATAGAGTATCCTTGATTCCATTTGAAGCAGCTAAATTTCCTATGAATAGAAATGTTGACTTTTATTTTTTCCCATGGAACGATTTCTATAACAGAACCCATTATCTTGATTTTTCTCTGTTATAATAGGAAATAAGCATATAACCCAAATAAATCTGAAATATATTCTTTTATATTTTCTACATAAATTAAATGTTTATGGCGGTTGCTGTTATTCATTTATTTTGGTCGTTATTAACAAAAAAATGATTGATGAAATTCGACAATCCAAAATTTTCAAATTTTGCATGTCTCCGATGCAAATAAACCCATTTATTTATAACTTTAACGAAAAAATAAGCTATTTAAATTAGTTGGATATATTCTTGGATAAAATTAACCCAAAAAGAATCACTAAATAAGGAAAATAGTGTGGAATAATGCCGATTAAAAATATGATTTGTACCTGTACCCGATTTCAACGGAAATAGCGGAAATTTCGACTTTGACGTTTAATAGCTCCGAAACGAAACATCCTGTATAACTGAATTTTTTACCGAAGCTAGTTGCACTATTTCTTTATCAACCCAAAAAATGCTCCCCCTGTGACTGTTTCCGAGAAAAACAAACCTGTTCGACTTTAGGTTAGGCTTTACGTTATAATGTAGATTGACACTTATTTTTGTTGATCTCCTGACGTCATTATTCACTAAGGACAAATGGCTGCTTTTTAAATTGTAATAAATTATACCGAACAGTAAACATTTTTGTAGCTAAATTTTCCTAGTAATTTTCTTCAAAATAATTTGTTTGGATTTGTAATGACTTCCTTAAACGATTTATGCATTAAAAAAAAATATGTGCATATTCCTTATTCTTATCCAAATCTCTGACGTATGTCAGTTGCTCCATAGTTTTCACCACTATCAGCTCGTAGTGTTTTTATGGTCGGCTTGGCAACTCAATTTAATCAATAATTATCTCACTGGACACTTGTACTGTGACAGCACATAGGTTAGTGATATTGGCAAAGGTGACTCTAAACGTCAATTTTTATGTCTTTATTAAATAATTTTCTCTCTCGTAGATATCAACCTATATAGAACCAGTCGTTTACTTTCAACAGCATTTCTAATAAGTTTTGTTGGAATTTTGTATCTACTCATGACCTTGTTCTTGTTATCTTTCATTTCCTTTCATGCATTATTAAATTGTCCCCTATAAATATGTTCTTCCTTTACTACTCCATTAGTTTTTAAGTGTTTCAGTAAAGGTGCGTTTCCTATGGGGCGGCTGACGCTCGCGGCTGACGCTCGCGGCTGCCGCACAGCGTCTGACGCCTAGTACTGCTCATGTGACAATTTAATTTATCCGTTTCTTTTCGAGCGTCAACGTCAATGGATATACTGGAGTCCGCAGAGGCTGTGCGGCAGCCGCGAGCGTCAGCCACCACATAGGAAACGCACCTTTATCCTGTCGAGACATCGCATCTGCAGTATTTGTCAAAATTTAAAAAGACGAGACGTTTTCAGGTTCTTCTTTCTTGACGTCTTGTCAAAATTTGGTAAAAAATGTATATACCTAAAAGTATCAATTTTTGCAATTTGGCAAAAGGCGTTCAAAGCCGCCTATACTCGAAAAATTAACCCAAGTGGCTTTATTTATGGTTGCAGTTGACAGTTGACACTGGATTAGACTTAATGTGTCACCAATTTTATTAAAGCTTAATCCATAACATACAGTAGCCAAAGCTACCTGAAAACATGTGTGTTTAGACTAGATGGTGTGTCGGGTACAGCTACTGTTGACAGATAAATTACTTTTGTACAATCATGGCTAAAATAAATAAAATAAATCTTTCTCCATAAAAGAAATGCATTAAAATAAAACTTTTTTTACCACGACTGTATAGGTATTAAAGCATGCATAAAAATGTTCATATTATTTACTTTTTGTTAGATGATTTAAGTATAGGATTGATCGACGTATCAATCAATAATATTTTGAAGGTAGATATATCGTTAATTTGTTTTTTTTTATTACTGAAAAGAACAAAAAAACGAATATTAAAAAAGGTTCTCAAAATTGTAATTTAAGCTTAATAATTATGCTTTTTGAATCCAAAAACACATATTTTGTTGTTTAAAACTTAACTACAGTTTATTCTGGGATTGGTATTAAAGAAGACAAATGGGACATTTCTTTAATAAATAAATAAATAAATGCAGGAAATTAAGAATAACATTTTATACAAAAAATGCAACTTAATTTTGTACTGAGCATGTTATAATTAAAAAGTAACAATCATTACCTAACGTACCCTGATTTTAAGGAAAAAACTTATAATTTTTGATAATAAAGTTTCCCGTTCATATAAAACCATTTAATTTGATTTTTTGTGACAGTTGTAAACCAAGCAAAGCTTGATTTTTGACTGCTATATTTAAAGTTTAAAATGTTGGCACATTTGTTTTCTTGCAGTACATCCTGGTACACTCTATATAGGTAGTATTAAAATACTTGCAATAATAGTAAATGCCAATTGTTAACCTAGTAATTTAGTGGATGAACATAATAACTTACTTATAAGTGTATGATGACCATAACTTTAATTAATGGCTTGTAAGTTTTGCGCATTTGAATACCAATATACCAATAACTGTATTTTATAACAAACTGGTGGAAACTAACAATCAAATTTGCTTAGCTTACGGATGAATTTTTGAAATAAACTTTTTAACTGTTTTTTGACTTTTTGCATGTTGACTTGGGCCGAATCGATATTTTTGGTGCTCATGTCATACCAACAGTTTTGCTGCAGAATTTTTCAATAACCAACTTAAACATGTGCAAGTGACCACGTCAAAAAGAAACAAGAAACTGCTAGACACACTCTTGACACTTTTTCAGACAACCCATTTTCCTTCTTTTTTCATCCTCTCCCCACGAACTGTCTTGTGATTTTTAAGGTTAAGGGAAGGGTGTCGATTTGTATTTGCTTTACACCGGTAGTTTTTAATCACAAAACAAAATTTTTACTTTGCGGCTATAATTTACTTGGTGGAGGTTATTGTTGTTTTCGAAATTTCATTTTCATTTTTCATTAAACTAAAGGGCTTTTACAATCTTAGATTTTCCTCATAATATGTTTATAACGAATAATCATACTATGTATTTAGATTATGTGGTAGGCCAGATATTATTCGCAATAGAAAACATTTCAGAAGAAAATTTTACTCTATGGAAAGTTACCAAAAAATCACTAAGTTTTGCCCCTTCGAGTGAGATCCGTGTCTCACCTATTCGTGGAGATAAAGGGACCAAGAATAAAAATAGTTATGTACTAAACTGAGAATAATTACAGGAAGTAATTAGCCCAAATCCCTATTTTGTTTTTTTACATTGTTGTTACTTTACCTGTAACATTTGTTAGTTGTTTGCTATAAAAAGTTATGACTTTTCGCTCTATTACAAAGGCGTATAATATAAAAAAGCATGTAATATCAAATAATATTTTACTTATTTATTACTCAGCCTTATAGTAAAGTTAAACGCGTTCATCTTAAAGTAATTTATACACCAAAGTTCTAAGCCTTAGAGTTAATGCAAATCCCAAGTAATTATTCATGCATTATTATTACGGATTCTTATAAATTGAAATTGCGTCAACTTCAGTGTTTAGAATTTTAGTGGCAAATTAAGTTTGCCATTAAGCTCAGTAATAAATGTCAAAATATTTTTTCATATTTCTTAGTGCTTGTTTGAAGTCGGTACATTTAAAAAAAATCTTTTTTGTGAATATACCTACGTACTAGTGTAGGTCCTGATAACCCCTAAGGCGACATATTACATTATAATTTAAAAAATATTTTTAGTGCACCCTATCTCCTCCTTATTAATATAATATCCATCTTATATTGATATCAAATAGCATTAGAAAGAAACATTTCCCAAAAAAAATGTTAAATAGAAATTGTTAATCGATACATATCCCACTTATACCACCTGCTTTATTTTTCTTTTACGATAATTATGTATAACTCAAGTTCTTTAGTTTTAGTAATAACTCTACATTACACAATATATTTAAATATATTCCCGTGTCGCATCAGTCCCACCCCACTCTCTCGCCTTTATTTATCTACCATTTTTAACATTTCTATGTAAAATTGTATTATTTGTCCCAAATTACCTTAAAAGCAATATACTATGCAGCATTTAAAAAAAATCCATTTAATCCCCTCTCACCCCCACCATCAAAACATTTTTTAACGTCGTAACAAATTTACATTCTCTGATCTTAATACCCCCGAAAATGACATATTAGTCAACAATTCAAAAAAATTGCCCTGCCGTTCCGATTTATACGCTGTCCTCTCTTCTTTATCATTTGTTTAAAGTCAAATACCACAGACGTCTAAAACACTATAGACAAAGTTATTTACTATTCAAAGCAATCAATCATTAGATTTGCACCAAAAACTGCAGATCGTGGCCAAAGTGTAGGTACAAAATGTCCTGATTGATGCCATCCAAGCAATACAGTATTCCACGAGATTTAGTTGACTATATCTTGATCTAATAAAATTAGCATACATAAGTATTAAGTAATAAAAAGAGTAATACATTTTGTTCTACTTTATGCATCACAGCCGAATAAACTCTTATTCCCTTCTCACTGTGATAAATTGTTAAGTTATGAAGTAAAAATGGCAACTGTGTTTTACCGTTTATTACTAGTTTTACTACGAATCGAGAAGTAACGCAAGCGGCCATTCATATAATTCGCTGACGATTGCGACGTTATTCGAGAGTGGTATTGTGTTTTTTGTGTTTGCGTGAAGCATTTAAGTGTTTTTCTTTGAAGAAGCTGACATTATTTTGCGAAAAAAAAACATTTGAATATGGTGGCGGCAGTGTCAAGTTTGCAAAAAATTGGACTATTTAAAACCCAGTTTCTTTTCACAAGTGAGGTTATATTCACTTGTATCGAATTCATTGGTGTAGTTGGATTGAATCTTGGACAGTGTTGCTATTTTTTCCGCTGTGTTTTACAGGCGCGGCCCTTGAAATTTTAAAGTTGTATATCTCTGTTTCAACTTATGGGACCCATGCGAAGTTCAGGCTTTTAAATAGTGAGCGTATTATGAATGTTTTGGTAACGAAAAAAAATATTTTGTAATTTGCTACAAAAAGTTGAATTTTTTAATTGACCCACCTGGGAAAAAAATTAACACGCTTAGGTATTTTATTTATTATTTTTTCTAAACAATTCATTCTTAAATTTTAAGAGAAAAAAATTAGAGTAAAAAGTTATAGTCATTTGAATCTTTTTAAACCTAAAATATGACTTTAAAATAAATTCAAATGACTATAACTTTCTGCTAACACATTTTTTTCTCTTATAATTTAAGAATTGTCAATAAAATGATGTAAAATTTGGTTAGGAAAAATAATAAATAAAATACTTAACGAGTGTTAGTTTTTTTCCCAGGTGGGTCAATTCAAAAATTCACCTTATTTTCGCAAATTACAAAATATTTTTTTTTAACATTCCTAGTAGGCCTACTATTAAAAAACCTGAACTTGGCATGGGTCCCATAGGAAGCAACAGAGATATACAACTTTAAAGTTTCACGGGCCGCGCCTCGTGTCTACCTCTTTTAGTCGTATTCATTGCATTTCTTAAACGGATGGTTGATTTGGCGCGAAACGATTTTATAAATGAAACGCTTTGTCTATAGTTTTTTAGACGTCTATATCAAATACCAACAGGACTACCACGTCATCTATCAAATACGATGGAGAAGAAATTATTTAAATGGTGCTGTCGATGCTGTTCCGAAGTACAAAAGAAAAATTGTCTATCTTGATTTTATTTTAGTTTTATATAAGACTAAAAAACTACCTAGAGGTAATTTTCTAAGCTTCCGCTCACTTTAGCTAAAAAAAACTGTTACAACTGGAACTTCCGGTAGAACTCGTCTACAAAACAAAAAAATCATCAAAATCGTGAATCCGTTCAAGAATTATGCGCGAGCATGCATAAATGATAAACAAAATACATAGACTAATTTTTTTATCTTTACCCCTCCCCGAAATCATCAGTCAGGAAGAAAAATTAGTGATTTTTTGGTAACGTCCAAGTAACAATCACATAAAAAACGTATTATTTTTCTTCGAAATATTCATTAAAATTCCTTCATTTAACCAACGCCTGGCTTATGGGTCAAAAAAGACCTCGAAAAAGACAATGTCGTTTTCGCGATTTTCTCAATTTTGAAAGAACATTTGGCATTGGCACAAGTGGAGCTGCTTCATGACTGATTGTATCAAATACATGCTTATTATATTTTGCAACAGCTGGTGTAAAGCAGTCGACACTTTTTTCCTGGCGAATTTTGAAAAATCACTACATGTGTGTGAGTATAAAACAGATTTTTGAAAGCCTCCAAGCATTTTTGTAGCGGAGAAACTTTTTTGTGAATTTTTATACATTTTGATAGACTAGTGTTTTGACACTCTCTATTTTATATTTTTCTTGACTTTTTTGCTAAACGCGGTCCTACAGTCAAAAGGAGTGAGTATTTTTTCTTGTTGTGTGCTAGTAGTGATATTAGACACTTTGTAGATTTTTTGTGCTTTTTGAAACGCTGTTTTGGGAAATATGTTTGTAAGAATTTTTTTTTTTGAACATATTTTGTTTTTAAGCAAGCCCCCGAGGATTTTTTGATCCACATAGCGTTAATAAAAATCTTCCTTTTTTATTACCCTTACTTTTTTTTGCACAACCTTTATTGGAAGAGGTAACTATATATGCCTATTTCTGTGTGTTGGTATTCAAATGTTTAAGGATGTTAAACAACGAAAACACAACTTTTAAAAAGGAAAACGTGTGATGTGCCCGCATGAACAAAAAGAAATACTAAATGAACAGGCATCCCTGAAAGTTTATATGCCTTTTTGTTAATAACTTTTTGTATTTTATAGTGCCTGGTGATCCCCAAGATGTTAAAGTTACTCCAATAAACTCAACGACCGTCAAAGTGAACTGGAAACCTCCACAAATTAGAGATCGAAATGGGATTATTTTGGGTTATCATGTTCATGTTCAGGAAACAAAAGAAGAGGTGTGTTGACTTTTGTTTCATTTAAAATTTCACATTTATTTTATCCAATGTTTGTGTTTCACTTCAAAGTATCTAGCGTGGTCAATTCTGCCTACATCGGAATTTGACAGTGAGCTCTTTCACTATAACATATTCCAAACACGATATATGCCCGTCACGTTAAATAGGCGAATTTTTAAATTCATCACATCGCATTGCAATTGTCATCAAATTATTTGTAAAATACAGATGAAAATTTGCCAAAGAGGAATGTTTGGTCTTTTTAAATTAATCATATTTTCATCAAATTGCTTATCAAATTCATTAAACTTGAAGTTTGATGAATGAATGAATTGATGTTTCTGATGATGAGGGATGTCAGGCTGCCAGGGTGCGAGGTTATTAACCTGAGCAAACTTTTGAATTTTCGGATTTCAAATATTGTTTATAACAGAAAAATGATTAAAATGTTCCTCTCGTTCAATTAATAAATGGAAATTTCAATAATTTCATTTTATAAATCAATATTTGATTTAAAATCAAACGATCCATCAATCGGCTTTCCTCATCTGGCGTTCATTAACATTCACTTTCAATGGCATATGACTATTGCAGAATCTTGATCAGTTATTGCTCTAAATCTTGTTTTTGAGACAAATTAAATTTTTCATTTTAAGCTAAGGTTTGCTGTAATGTATTTCAACACGAACGCAGTTTTTAAAGAAGTAACTCTTGAATGAAAATTTTTTGATATTTTAAAAGGGGAACTAGTTTCCCGCTTTTAGGCAGTCGGCACCAACTGGGGCCTACAATTTACCTTTTTTTAAACTATCAATAGCAATGCGCTGATGACAATTTAAAAACAAGGCAAATTATAGGCCCTGGTCGGCTCTGGCCACCTGAAAGCGGGAACCTGCTTTTGCTGTGTTTGTACCCTTATTCTACGGAACTTATTTAAAAGAACACCCTAAAAAAACATTCAATTTTTTTATAGAGTAAAAGCTTTCTTAACGAACCAATGCGCTTTGATGTCTTCGGCGATTCAACATTAGAGTTAAACATCAGCAGTTTGCAGCCAGATACAACATATGCTGTTCAAGTTGCCGCTCTAACAAGAAAAGGTGACGGAGACAGAAGTCCTCCAGTAAATGTCAGAACACCAGGTGGTGTTCCGAACAGGCCTGGCCTTACTTTAAAGTAAGAATTTTATAGTTTTTGCTCACGTACAGATTTAGAAACTTTAAACATTTTAGGAGTAGCTTTAAATTAATGTTTAAATTTACTATTTTTATTTTAAATGAGCATTTGTGTAGCTGACAGCGAATTTAACCTAAACCTAAAAAAAAGTTTTTTATATGTTTAGCAGTTAGATCACCAAATAATAAGCCAAAAGTCAAACCAAAAATAGCTAAAATAAAACCTCAACAGTGTTTTTTTCTTCAAAAGTGTAACAACAATAATTACGTTCTCATTAGATCAATCCAATTTAAAAAATATCTTTTATAATACCTTGTTAGTATAAAAGTCCCATTTTTATGAAAATCCGTATTTTACTATTCTTCGCATATTGATATGATTTCACGATGTAGTTTATACTCAGCATGATTATAGGAAGCTAACTCATTTACTTTCTTTTAGAATTATTGAGAGAGAACCCACTGTGACTATTGAACTCGAATGGGCAAGACCGTCGCAAACATATGGAGAACTCAAAGGGTACCGTTTAAGATATGGAGTAAAAGATCAGTTGTTAAAAGACGTGAGTCTTAAAGGTAAGTAACCTTATACTGGTAAGATACTGAGGCATGGAGTTGACCTATTTCATAATATAGAAGAAATAATATTAATTTATTTTTCCTCTCTAGTAGTTCTATGTAAAATAATTTTTATTGTAACATATTATATGGACAGTATGTCGAGAGAACAAATTGATACGAAAAAAAAGTCATTCTTAATCAATGTTTTGCTCGTCAAAAAAATTTAATTTACGATAAGAAATTGCTTCGGTATGCTTAAAAATACAAAACTATTAAATTGTGTCCATAATAAGCATGCGTTATTTATCATTATAACGCAAGGTATTAAATAAAAAAGTTATTTTAAGTCCTACAATCTAAATACAAAACTGTTAAGAACAAATTTGAACTTATGTATTATGAAATAAAGCACATTTTTTCCATGTCCAGTCCCATTGTGCTTAAATTAACGATTTACAAAGTTTAAATTGTTTCTTACAATCTTGATATATTAACTATAAAATTTAAAGCTACTTTTTATTTATTATTTAGCGTTAGGTACAGTGATAAATAATCCACGTCTATTCTTGAAAATATTATAATTTTGTATTTTTTGAGCACCACGTGCAAAGAATAACAATTTTCTCATCGTGAATCTTGTTTTTCTGGCAATCAAACACTTTTATTACAAATGCCTTTTGCAGCTTTAAAATTTCGGTCCATGTATCCTCTTATCAACTCCAGCCGTTTTCATACTACATATTAACTTTTAGCCAATAGGTTTTTTTCTGATATTCGATCTGAAAAGGTTGTAGATTTAAGTACCAAATCCTAAATCCAATTTTCCAAAAAAAAAACTTTTAAAAATTTAAGTAGATTTCGATGAGGACCGCAACTATCAACATGGCGCTAGCACAGCTTGTTCTCAACCATTACGTTCGGCAATTAACCTACGAGCGCTTAGATGATATTTATGACGGGTGGTCAAGTGAATCCTTACAATTTTTTTAATAGACCATGTGATCAATACAGTCGATGCTAGCGTATTTAGCAAGATGAGCGTTGAGAACAAAACATTTATTTTAATATTTGAGGAAAAACTGTGTATTATTTATATGCCAGAATCTCCAGAATCTCAACTTAGTTTATGTGTAAATCGTATCGTAAAATATAATGCCAAATTAAAAACTGGTAACAATAAAAAATTAAATTTGGCAGTTTAACTTTTTTTACACTCCGAACATTGATAAAATAAAAATATATTAGCACATTACAGTAAAACCAAAGATGGTGGTAATTGACGAAATGGGGATATTCTTAAAGAAAGCTGGTTTTCAAGATTTTTCACAGACAAATGAAAAGATCTGCTTCATAAGAAAATGTGTTTTTTTTTGTTTCTATAACTGAAGTTCTCTTTCTATATTTTATAAATAAATAGAAAACTGTACTTCAAGCTGGCGGTTTGTTGCACTAACTTTGGAATTTGCAAGGATGGAAAAATTTTATTAAATTGGAGTTTAAAAAACTAAAAAACACGGTTTTATGAGCAGCACACTAAAAAGTTAAAAATAATGTGCAGTTTATTAGTTGCTTTACTTTCCGCACGATGCGCGCAATGCACACCCCGGTACTTTGTTAACTTGTACAGCTATAAAAGGAAAATCATTATTTTAAACTTTTTAGTGCGCTACTCATAAAAGCGCGTTTTTTTAGTTTTTTAAACTATAATTTATTTTAAACTTTTTAGTGCGCTACTCATAAAAACGTGTTTTTTAAAATTTTTTTAGTGAATTAGGTTTGGAACATACAGGAGGTCCCAAAAATAAAATGAATCTTTTACTATCGACTTTACAAAAAAGTATATCTTCATAAAAAGTTCTACATTGTAAAAATAGAGCACGGTTATTTAAAAACTTGATGTAGGACAACACATGGTGGCCACCCTATATGCCCTAGATAAAATTTTTGAATAACCATGTCTTTTTCACAGTATATAACTTTTATGAACATAAACGTGGATTAGGACTTTTACATTTTTGAGCCACCCTGTATGTACTGGATCAAATTTTTGAATGGCAATGCTATTTTCTCATAATGCAGAACTTTTTATAGAGAGACACTTTTTTTCGTAAAATCAATAATACATTTTTTTTCATATGGTAAGAACTTTTGAAGACACGCTGTATATTTTTTTTAATAAAAACTATCATATTATTATATTGTCACCAGAACTGCATAAGTTTGCAAAATTTCAAAGCGATACGACAATCAGAAGTGGGTGAAAAATGAGTTGTAAGATTCCCTTACAATGTTACAAAGTTACAGGTCAAGCTAATAATAAAAGCGTGTTAAGATAAAAAAATATTTTCATATAAAAATATATTGAAAGTATCAAGAACATATAAAAAGAAGAATATTATAAAATAGTAAAGAATATAATGTAAACACCTGTTTATTCATTCACAATAAATAAATGGCATCTATTTCAGTACAATATTATATTAAAATAGGCAGCTAAATCTAACTAAATCACAGAATAAAATCTTACAATCTATATGATATAAGTAAATGATCCTTAGTTTAAAAACTACAATCTTATTATGAGTCTAAAAGCACCAAATACCCACCTCTTAACGTGGAAATTGGTCTAAAGTAACGTGGAAACTGGTCAAATCACACTTTTTCACAAAAGATGCTAAGAGAGACGTCACCCATACCAAGCAGACCAAAATCGAATATTTTGGCTGCTAATCCAACCATGGTCAAGAAATATGTGTTGCCTAGATTAAAGATTGTAATGTTCAGAATTTATCCCTACGAACCCCTGTCTATGGTTAGCATGCTATCCTTTAGCTGCGTTATGTAAACAAAGAAAGCACGCTGACCGACTGGAGCCGGTTTCTCCACTGATAAATCCTGAAAAAGCCTATACGTATACTGCGCACGCATTCCTGTCGCGTAGATTTCTCCCACAAAGGAGTTAAAATGTGCACAGCCTAAGTATTTATGAATGGAACTTTAAATACCGGCAATCAATTTCAGTTTTGATGTCGTTGAGTTTCACTCGCTTTTCATGTAAAATACATAATTATTGTCAAAATTTTAACAAAATAATCAGAAAATCTGGTCTAAAAAAAAAACAATCCACTTTAAGCTCAAACGATAAATACATCTAGGAATAAGCTGTTATGGCGCCATTTGTTTGAATTTGCACTGTCATCCTCATAACTGAATTAATAAATTTAAAAATCATTGGTAGTATTCTAATTCTAATTCTCTTTGTTTAAAATTTAATACGACAATAATTCCATGTTTCGTCTTGGTACTTATAATTAGAGAATCATTATAAAAATTACTTAATCTCAATTATTTTATGTACATGGGATCGTGAGGTTTAAAGCAAATTTATATAAAGTTTTATCGAGCCCAAAATATAAAATGTGTTGCAATTTATTGCAATATTTGTTGCAATATTGTGCGGATTCTCGACCACCCTAATACCCCGACCCATTGGTTGTGCCACTGAGTGAGCTTACAGCATTTTGATCATACTACTCACCGAGCCACCGAGCAGGTCATTCATATTGATTTAAAATATTTTAAAATTGTACTTTCTTGTAATATCTTTAGTTATAAAACTAATACTTATATTTGCATTTTCAGGCACTCAAACAAATAGTTATAGAATTAACGACCTAGAGCGAGGTGTAGAATACGAATTTAGAGTTGCCGGAATGAACCACATTGGCATAGGACAAGAATCCATAAAATATATGCGAACTCCTGAAGGCCCACCCACTGGCCCACCAACAAATATAACGCATCGCTTTCAAACACCTGATGTAGTATGCATTACTTGGGACCCTCCTACCAGAGAACATCGTAACGGGCAAATTGTTAAATACGATATCGAGTTCCATAAAAAATCTGATCACAATAACATTATATCTCGCAATGTTACCAAGACTAAAGCAGTTTTTACAAACTTAGAAGAAAATACAGAATACGTATTTCACATCAAAGCTTATACTAATCAAGGCGCAGGGCCCAACAGTGAAAAACAATCTATCGAGACTGAAAAGGATATTGGTAGAGCGCCAATGTCTGTTAAAGCTGTCGCAACATCGGAATCGAGCGTAGAAGTTTGGTGGGAACCAGTGCCTTCCAGAAACAAAGTCATTGGATATCAAATATTTTACACTATGACTGCGGTAGAGGATTTGGACGAATGGCAACAAAAATCTGTAGGATTAACTAATTCTGCCGACTTGGTAAACTTAGAAAAATATGCTCAATATGCTATTGCTGTAGCTGCCAGAATGAAATCCGGACTAGGAAGATTATCTGAAAAGGTTACAGTTAAAGTTAAGCCAGAGGATGTACCTCTTAATCTCAGGGCGCACGAGGTCACCACTCATTCGATGACTTTGTCCTGGTCTCCACCAATTAGACTAAATCCAATAAAATATAAAATTTCCTTCGACGCTATTAAAGAGTTTGTAGATTCACAAGGGATCACTCAGACACAAAATATACCCAGGGTTGAGATCATTTTAAACGATGATGTCAAATCACACACCATAAATGAACTCTCTCCGTTTACCACTTACAGTGTCAACGTTAGTGCCATACCAAGTGATAATTCCTACCGTCCACCTACTAAAATAACCGTTACAACTCAAATGGCAGCCCCACAACCTATGGTTAAACCTGATTTTTATGGAGTTGTGAATGGTGAAGAAATTCATGTTATTTTACCACAAGCTTCAGAAGAATACGGCCCTATAAGTCACTATTATCTAATTGTTGTGCCCGAAGATCAGTCAACCATTCAGAGAAATCCGGATCAGTTTTTGACCAATGATCTGTTAGGTAATATTGAAAAAGTGCCCGAAGATCCTAGCTTGCCGTACATTGCTGCCAAATTTCCACAAAGAAGTATTCCTTACACGTTTCATTTAGGAACTGGTGAAGTCAGCGATGGTTTAGTAAATTACAAACTTCAGCATGGGAAGAGATATAGGATATTTGTCAGGGCGGTAAGTAAATTTAAATTTCGTAAATTTTCGGATGTCAGACGTAGAGTACGCGCTACAATTATTGCACGCTGATATCAAACCATCCGGTATTTTCACCCCAACAAGCTTCTTGATATGAAAACTTCATAAGTTATTTTTCAGAAGGAACATAAATTTTACGGCCTAATTTACTACAGGTCCTGCTTTTATCATAAGTTCGGTTTTGGCACCGAATTCTTATTGATATACCATTAGGCGTTAAGTTTAATTTTATAATTTTTTTGCAATTTTGTTACATCAATAAACACTTTAATACAAAAAGTTTCATCGGAAACAACATTGCATGTTTTAGCTATTTCTTTTTTCCATGAGTTTATGTAAACGCCCCCCCAAAACCTTATTTAAGATACACAAGGTATTTGTAAACGTGGACCCCAAAATAGAATGCCCCTGTATATCAGTTGTACAGTACATACATTTTATAATAAGACGTAATTATATAATAGATAATTTCTGTAAAAACATTAGTAAAAACAATCACAATTAGATATAAAAATTCAATCGTAAAAGCATCCATACAATTTTATTAAGCTTAATTACTTGTCTTAAATGACATTTTTATAGTCTGCATTTATTGTAATAAATTATCTGAATGTAAGAAAAAATAGTGTTTTCTTTCGGTTTAGTGTAGACACGCAGATAAACATACTGTGGAAATAAGACTATTGTGTATATAAAAGAATCTCAAAAATGTGAGAATAAAAGAACAGTAGATTTTTCTTTATTGACAAGTGAGACAACTAAGAAATATATATGTATAGCAGTTAGTTCATTACGGGTTTAAAAGTTTATTATTTAAATATGTTTTCCACTGCTCAGCTTTTTTTATTTGAATTTTTTATATTTTACTAAAGGTTTGGTTCTAGTTCTCCTAAACTAAAACAGTTGCACTCTTAATCTGACTGGAATAAACCGGAATGTGGTATTACTTATTTCAATGCCTTAATTTGGTAACAAACACCTTAATTTTTTCGTTGCAGGTTGTAGATACTCCTCAAAAACACCTTTACACAAGCAGTCCGATTTCCGAATTCCTTTCCTTGAACATGCACGCTGTCAAGGCATCCCGTATTTTGACCCGAACAATATGAAAACTTCATAAGTTATTTTTCAGAAGCAACAAAACCAACAAAAATTTTACCGCCTAATTTACTACAGGTCCTACATTTATCATAAGTTCGGTTTTGACACCGAATTATTATTTATATACCACTGGGCGTTAAGTTTAATTTTATAATTTTTTGCAATTTCGTTACATCACTAAACACTTTAATACAAAAAGTTTCATCGGAAACAACATTGCATGTTTTAGCTATTACTTTTTTCCATGAGTTTATGTAAACGCCCCAAAAGCTTACTTAGAATACACAAGGTATTTGTAAACGTGGACCCCAAAATAGAACGCCCCTGTATATCAGTTGTATTGTACATACATCTTCTTACAATAAGACGTAATTATATAATGGATAAATAATTTCTGTAAAAACGTTAGTAAAAACAATCACAATTAGATATAAAAATTCAATCGTAAAAGCAACCATAAAATTTTAATAAGCTTAATTACTATCTTAAATGGTATTTTTATAGCCTGCATTTATTTTAATAAATTATCTGACTGTAAGAAAAAATGTGTTTTTTCTTTCGGATTAGTCTAGACACGCAGATAAACATACTGTGGAAATAAGAATATTGTGTATATAAAGGAATCTCAAAAATGTGAGAATAAAAGAACAGTAGATTTTTCTTTATTGTCAAGTGAGACAACTAAGAAATATATATGTACAGCAGTTAGTTCCTAACGGGTTTAAAAGTTTATTATTTAAATATGTTTTCCGCTGCTCAGCTTTTTTTATTTGTATTTTTTGTATTTTACTACTAAAGGTTTCGTTCTAGTTCTACTAAACTAAAACAGTTACACTCTTAATCTGATTGGAATAAACCGGAATGTGGTATTACTTATCTTAATGTCTTAATTTGGTAACAAACACCTTAATTTTTTCGTTGCAGGTTGTAGATACTCCTCAAAAACACCTTTACACAAGCGGTCCGTTTTCCGAATTCCTTTCCTTGGACATGCACGCTGTCAAGCCATCCTGTATTTTGACCCCAACAAGCTTCTTGCTATGAAAACTTCATAAGTTATTTTTCAGAAGGAACAAAACCAAGAAAAATTTGACCGCCTAATTTACTACTTTTACCATAAGTTCAGTTTTGGCATCGAATTCTTATTTATATACCATTGGGCGTTAAGTTTAATTTTATAATTTTTTGCAATTTCGTTACATCACTACACATTTTAATACAAAAAGTTTCATCGGAAACAACATTGCATGTTTTAGCTATTACTTTTTTCCATGAGTTTATGTAAACGCCCCAAAAGCTTTTTTTTATCTTCTGACAGCCCACGAAGGCCGAAGTTTAAGTACTATGTACCGTGGGTGTACTGGGGAATCGACACACATTCAGAGCTGGAAACATCCCTAGGGATTTCACCAGCCCTTTAAGAGGATGTGTGGGGTGGTACCACCTCGGTCGAGGAAGAATTCCTCTACGACCTTCCAACAACAATCACAAAATATCCAGGGTCGAAGCGGGGTTCGAAACCGCGCCTCTCGGTTGCAAAGCTGGCGCCGTAACAACTCGGCCACTGGACACCCTTAAGCTTACTTAGAGTACACAAGTTATTTGGAAACGTGGACCGCAAAATAGAACGCCCCTGTATATCAGTTGTATTGTACATACATCTTCTTATAATAAGACGTAATTATATAATGGATAATTTCTGTAAAAACGTTAGTAAAATCAATCACAATTAGATATAAAAATTCAATCGTAAAAGCAACCATAAAATTTTAATAAGCTTAATTACTATCTTAAATGGTATTTTTATGGTCTGCATTTATTTTAATAAATTATCTGAATGTAAGAAAAAATACTGTTTTCTTTCGGTTTAGTGTAGACACACAGATAAACATACTGTGGAAATAAGAATATTGTGTATATAAAGGAATCTCAAAAATGTGAGATTAAGAGAACAGTAGATTTTTATTTATTGACAAGTGAGACGACTAAGCAATATATATGTATAACAGTTAGTTCATTACGGGTTTAAAAGTTTATTATTTAAATATGTTTTCCACAGCTCAGCTTTTTTTATTTGTATTTTTTATATTTTACTAAAGGTTTCGTTCTAGTTCTCCTAAACTAAAACAGTTACACTCTTAATCTGATTGGAATAAACCGGAATGTGGTATTACTTATTTTAATGCCTTAAGTTGGTAACAAACACCTTAATTTTTTCGTTGCAGGTTGTAGATACTCCTCAAAAACACCTTTACACAAGCAGTCCGTTTTCCGAATTCCTTTCCTTGGACATGCGCCCACCACCACCAGGCGACCCACCAATAAGACCAAACCCGAATGCTCCCACCGACAACGATGTAAAAGTAAGCTCGCAGCGAAAAGAGGCAACCTACCTTTGGGTTATTGGACCTGTTATAGCCGCTGTACTATTGTGCACAATTCTTGTAATTTTGTTTATATTAAGGCGAAGAAGACAACCCTGCAAAGCACCTGATCAGGCTGCTGTAACCAGACCTCTCATTCCTGCAGATCTCAATAGTAGCATCGCACCTAGCGATCCTGTGGAAATGAGGCGATTGAACTTCCAGACGCCTGCAATGATTTCGCATCCTCCTATTCCTGTGTCAGAACTTGCCAATCATATCGAAAGACTTAAAGCGAACGACAATCTTAAGTTCTCACAGGAATATGAAAGTATAGAGCCCGGTCAAACCTTTACATGGGAGTTTTCGAATATGGATGTAAATAAGCCAAAGAATAGATATGCTAATGTAATTTCTTATGACCATAGTAGGGTAATATTGCCTACGGAGGACGGTAGAAGGGGCTCTGACTACATTAATGCTAACTACTGCGATGGATACCGTAAACACAACGCATACGTAGCTACGCAAGGTCCTTTGCCAGATACTTTCGGAGATTTCTGGAGAATGTGTTGGGAGCTCAAATCGGCGACTATTGTCATGATGACCAAGCTGGAAGAGCGGACTAGAATAAAATGCGATCAGTATTGGCCGTCTAGAGGTACGGAAATTTACGGCTCTATGTCCGTTAATATAACCGATGTACAAGAACTAGCAACATATTGTATTAGGACTTTCCAAATTCAGAAGGAAGGATATTCAGATAGTAGAGAACTTAAGCAATTGCAGTTCACTGCCTGGCCGGACCATGGAGTTCCTGACCATCCAGCGCCGTTTTTGCAATTTCTTAGAAGGGTCCGAAGTTTAAATCCCCCGGAAGCTGGTCCAATTATTGTCCACTGTTCCGCCGGAGTAGGAAGAACAGGTGAAATTATATAAAATACGATATATTAGTTAAAAGTTGTTTCCAGTTTAACTGCGATAAGAAATATAACCCGAAATCAAATATGTTGTAAAGTTTAAACCTTTAGTCTGAACTTGGTAGTTAAGTTTAGGATAAAAGGATTGTTCTTAAAATATATATTTTTTGTAACTTAGGGTGCTTCATAGTCATCGATTCAATGTTGGAGCGAATGAAATATGAGAAGACTGTCGACATTTATGGACATGTAACCTGTCTTCGCGCTCAACGGAATTACATGGTTCAAACCGAAGATCAATATATTTTCATCCACGATTCGCTGTTGGAGGTACGGTTTCCATTTTCTTAAGTCTTTGGTTAAATGTTTCCTAGTTATACAGTAACTCTACGGTATACTATGAGCCAACTGTAGTAGAAGCAATGGGCTTGTTTAGTCATTTCGTGTTTCCAGTAAATATGATAATGTCATTGCACAACCAGTCAGTCTAAACACGTACACAAAAAATGACGTCGGCAGGATGGATAACAAAAATATTAAGGTTTAAAATTTGACAATTAAGGTTTAAAACTTGACGAAATTTAAAAAATACAGTGGGCCGTTTGACGTCATATCAGTAGGGATGACTGAACGTAATGCGCGGCGCGCGGCATTTCGCCGTCTAGCGAACCGCTGCGCTGTGTGGAGGCTGAATCCAATACATATTTTTTTATATTTGTCTCGGTACGACTATTAGGTACCATATTATTTATGTCTCACGTCACTGACAAAGTCTACACAACGAATAAAAAGACAAAACACGTACATGCGCTACCAACAAAGAGATTTCAGTAACAGAGGTAGTCAGTCATCTTCTAGCCTATAGTTATTGTTTACTGTTTGTTATTGTTTACAACCAAAATTAGAGGAATACGTAAACCAAAGTTTGCAAAAAATCACGACGTCAAAATATCTGGTTGCTGTTTGTATAGTGGTCTGGCATGGATTTATTAAGAATGGATACGGGATGATTTAACATTCTTTGAAGCCAAAACAAACCATTCTAAGCGATACTGTAAACACAACTTGTAAACATTGGCCACATCTTATTTTACCTTGTATTTTAGTACAAAAAATACGTCAGAAGCATCACAAGATTTACTGAAAGTAATAAAAGGCCTAAAATATTTTAATTTTATGCTAAATAATGACAAATTTAAGTTAAAAAGGTTTTATTATTTATAGGATATATTATTTCTAAAGGTTTATTTAGTCGCTCCGAGTCATTTGTAAATCTATAAGTCGCACTTTTTCTTTTCTAGTTCATTAGACAAAGACGTACGTGTAACCGAGTGTTTGCAGACGTTTTTCCTAAGCAGCCAGCAGAGACCAACACTTCTGAGCTCCAACACTCCAATGCTATTTTATCTCTTTCTACTACCATTCTTGATTCAATTACGTATTTCCTTAAGTTCGTAAACTGTACCTTCACGGTAAGATGTTTTCATAACAAACAACAAATATAAGGCTTCACGTTCGATACGCTCACAGTATACGGACATTGAATCCTTTCTTAATAAATCCATGGGTCTGGTAGACTTAGCATAGGCGTGTATTGCCATAAAAAGAGTTAATCAGCGTCCATTCCTCAGTACCTGGCCGATTAAGTCCTGTAACCGGCTTGCTCAGGGTTGGAAAATTTTAGCATAGACGCCCAATAAATAGGATATCCTTAGTTGCTCAAATGGTTGATTATAAAAATATTTTACATTGACCCAGTTTTCTCTTCACCATAAATTTGATTGTCCCTTAAAAATTGTATGGGTAAATATCAAAAATAAGTACTATTATGGTATAACTAGGGTTCTTAAAGACGGTGCCTGGCCATCGGCGCACTGTGGTCCAAAAATTATATTTATGGCGACATGAACAATGAGCACCCATATCGATTGTTTAGAAATTCAAATTAAACCATTTGTTATTGTTCCCTAATGAACAATAAGTTGGGAATTCATCGGCTAAGTGCATAGCGGAACCTGTTAAGCAGGTAGCAGGATCGGAACCCGAGTTTATCCTGACGGTATTTCGGTTCGAGTTTATACTTACTTGCAAGTGGTCGGGTTTTCAAGTGTTTTTCTGTGCTTTATGCTTTCATTTTGATTACTATTTGATGTAAACATGTCAAGTGGTTCTTGAGCTAAATAAAAACATTAAATAAGTATAGTTTAAATTCAGCCGATTGTATCTAACATCCTAGAAATCAAATACTGCATAAACTGTTTTTCATAAGTTGCGAATAAAATGTACCCTTTTTCCATCTCAAAATGAGTGAAAAGGCATATTAAAGTACTCAGCATAAATATCAAATCTAGTATAAATTCGCCATATAGTTTTTGACTCCTTTTTTATATTTATGATTTGCACTATGGACATGTTCTTGGCACTGTGATCGTGTCCAACACAATAAGTCCCTATTGCACACCAAACACGCTCGAGTCCCGTCATATTTTAGGTCCGGAAAAGTAAAAATAAACTTCCGAATATTCTCCGATAGCAGGTGACTTCTACGAACGGTAACCTGTTTCCATTGCAAAGCACAAAATAATTTAGGTAAAAAACAAACGATTTTTATGGAATTCAATAGCCCGTTGACTTGAAACAGTGGCTCAATTGTTCTTGAAGAACGGTCTATTTCAATTAATTAGCTTAGTTAAGTTCGCCCGAATGCTATACTACTAGAATAAGTGCGATTGGATTTAAAAATATTTTTATCGGTAATATAACAAGAGACTGCGATTTTATTGTCAATTTTTCGAATTCGCTATTTTCACAGCAAAATTAAGTCAAAATATAAAAGTAACATTTAAAAACTTACAAACCAAAGATAGCCAAGTGGGTGTTTGCATATTTTTTAAAATTAATTAAAGGAAATGGATAAAGCCGTGTGTCAACGAAAGTATTTTAGCGAACTGCCGAATATCCGTTTGTTCTACGGGTGTCAATAGATTTTTAACAATATCCAAACAACTGATCAGCTAAAACCGAACCTTACACATTTCGTTTCACTAGTTAAAATTAAAAAAACAGATTTAACCAAGTAATAAATTTAACTAAAGCCATTGAAAGCCATGTACAAATCGGTCAGTTTTAACTTATTTTTTAAACCAGATCACGAGAACTAAACAAAACACAACAATTTCTTACCCCAATTGAAAGATAAAGCCCATGTAGGTGTGCGAAAGTTATTTTTATATGTAGAAGTAATTCCAGGAAAAAACTTTAGGCTAATGAAAACACGCAAAAATTAGTAAGGTTGATTGCCTAATTAAGAATACTTATTACCACTTTTTTAAATGACTTTCGGACAATTTATAAAATTGAAAATAAAAAATTAAATTTTTATTGAATCAAAATTAAAAAATATTTTTATTGAACTGATAAATATGACAAAGATGGATTGTTGGTTGGTGGTTTTTCGATCAAAAAGATTGTTTCATACATTCAATCCACACTTCTTTAGTCTTTTTATCGCGCAAACGAATTTAAAAACTTTCACAATGACATTATGTGTGTTAACATATTCCAGTAGATGACATACTGGGAAAACAAATTTCCTAAAACTTCTTATCTGAAACAAGAAACTTGTTCTATTACCTAAAGTTCTTTGTATCCTGATAAAACGGTTCACTGTGGCAAAATGTTTCTCCTGTATGTACCTGCCTAATAGGATTCGTGATCACTGGATCTCCAAACCTTGCGTTTGGTAACATATTATTAAAAATATTTAACTGTTATTACTATTTAGGCATATATCTGTGGACAAACGGAGGTACCAGCGAGAAACCTTCATTCGCACATTCAGAAGTTGATGCAGCTTGAACCTGGGGAGAACATAACGGGCATGGAACACGAATTTAAGAAGCTTGGCAACATTAAGACTGATTCTTCACGTTTCGTTACTGCAAATTTACCTTGCAATAAGCACAAAAATAGGTAAGCTCTTGCATAATACGCAGCAAATACAACTTTCCTTGTACTGTAATTATAAAAAGTCTCTTTTTTTTTTCTTTGTTTTGAAAATATTGACTACTTCTACAGTTCATAATGTTGATCACCTCTGTTCTATTTTCCCCTTCTACAAATTTGTGATATAGGATTATGCTGTCAAGTGTAATAATAATTCTTTGACATTTCGCTTTCGATTGCAGAAGACGTCTTCAGAAATATTTACTCTACGAAATTAAAATGCTAAAGTAAAGTGTGCATTTAAACTAAACGTAAACCAATATAACTAAAATGGGCATAGATCCATCAATTTTATCTGTTATAGAATTTTCTGATATAGTATTTTTAGAGTCAGTTGAAACACCATGAATACCTCCAC
Organism: Philopedon plagiatum; assembly: GCA_963971165.1. NCBI lineage: Eukaryota > Metazoa > Arthropoda > Insecta > Coleoptera > Curculionidae > Philopedon > Philopedon plagiatum. Next base: position 31,683,526 of record OZ020194.1, read on the forward strand.
AATTTTCATAAATTTTAATATTTTTATTTTAACTACAATATCTTTCAAATGAGATCGGTCGCAGTCTTGAGGTTTTAAAGTATGAAGCTAACATAAAAAGTACCATTCTTGTTAATATCAACGTGTTCTTATTTTCAAATTTTTATTTTGACCACCTCGAAAAACACAAGTGAGGACATTAAAGAGCCGCACTGTATATAAATAATCTCCATTTTTCCAGCTAAATTACGGTAAATATTTTTAATTATCACTTAACAGTAAATAAGTACTAGGTAAATCCTGTAGAAAAGAGTCAGTTTTGAATTGGTCAATTTTTACGCATACTTAGAAACAAATTCAATCACATTAGCCATTCTTAAAATTCGTTTTAGGAAGAATCTAATATTTTGTCTTCTGACACCCACGGTACGCTAGTATACGTACTTACCGTACCTAGGCATTTAGTGTTCGTCGTCTGTCTTGGATAAAAAAAAACGTGAAGCAAAAATGATAGTCATTAAACATGCAGTTTATGGTAATAATCAGAACTGGTGTCACTTTTAAAGCCAGGTTGAATAACAACTGGGGCTACAGGTGGCAAGATGGGATATTCATTTTCTTTTTAAATAACATAGGTGCTTTTCACACGTCCTTGTTCAGTTCATTTGCCACTTGTGGTATGCCGTCCACTACCACTCTACTCGGTGGCGGTGATTGATTTAATTTTCTCAATTTCTGTTTAATAATGCCCCAAATCATTTCCATTGAATTAAAAATACATTAGTAGAACAGCGCAGAACTTCATGGCCTTCAGTTTTACAAAGTTGGTGAGTGACGTATTATTTTTTAAAGTTGTAAGACTTTATGGTGTTTAATAAATCTTTCTTCTATGGAATATTTTTGGAAATATCTATGTGCTTATTTCGCATAAAAGCTATAACATCTTTCTTGGTACTATTATTAGGTATTTTGTTCAATATCCTTGAATGATAGGGAAGCGTTATCCATTACCAATTACTGAGTTTGATGGAATGTTGGATAGAAGCTGTTCAGAAAACAATTTCTCAAATAAATTCGCCGTCATATTCTCATGATAATCGGTAGAGGATTCTGTGATGTGTTTGGATGACAATAACAAGGCGTTCGGTACAAATCTGTTAACGCTTCCTTCATGAAGAATAATTATACGCTCTCTCCTCCACCTAAGCAAATCCAACCCAACCCAACCTGAACATGGTATATTTAAACTGCAATTTTGAGAATCATCTATTTAACCGTAATGAACAAGGTCGTGGGTATCAAACCAGGTCTCGTCTGATAATGATCTGATGCGTCTATTTGACTGCCGATATTTGTTTATTTTACTTTATTCTGTTATCTATTTTTTTTATGTTTTTTTTTTATTTATTTATTTCATTCCCAACAAACTTAATAAGTTTATTACAGGGAATAAAAAAAAAATATATAATAATTATCTGTCATAATATACAAAAAAAAAAAAAAAATTAAAATAGCTCGCAATGTTGCTAAACAGTGGTAATTATAATTGGGATAATCCTTTAATTTATTCCGAATCATTTTTAGGGTAGGCACCATATTTTCCTTGTAAAAAGAATATACGGTTTTTCGAATGACGTCTTTGTCTCCATTATCAATTTTCTTTTAAATTTGCTTTTTTTCGCTTTACACTATGATCTATAATATTCCTCTTTTATGACGCGATAAATTGTCGACATTGATAATTTGGTAAGATCGCTAATACTATTTATAGTAATTCTGTCTGGATTTTCTTTTTTCAAGCATATGTTAAAAATAATACGTTGGCACTATACATGCACGTCTTTGTTCTTAAATTGTATACTACTTCCTATAAAAGCCGATTCATGGCCACTATTTTCTTTGCCTTTAAATGGTCTCCAGAAAGCCATGTCCATAATTTTGATTTTTACACACCTTATAAACTCGAATTGCGAATATTGTTCTAATCTAATTGGTCAGATTCTAATTTTATTGTGCCACTGACCAATGAGGACAAGCAGTTTGCATTTCGCGATTCGCCTTTATATGAAACAAGGCCTAAAAAATACGCATAGGCAACCTTCAAACCGCATCCAAGCGCGACCGGCAGGTTTCGATATCGTGGCGCAGAAGCAAAAAACAGTACATCTCAAATCAAGTATTCGTTGATTTGTTTTACGCTAGCGCTCGCTTTTTGTTTGGTCTACTTTGGTCTAACTTTATTTTTCTATCTATTTCTCTCTTACTCGTACACTCTACGGACTTTCGGTATAAACAGTTTAGGAATAACTTTTGCATGCAATTTTACTGCCGATTGGTCTAATATTGAGCTGACCTTGTATAAGCGCTTCCCAATGGAGTGTTTCAATTGAGATTAAAAATACTATAATATAAAAATAATTAAAATAAGATCCTGTATAATATGGTAATTTCGGAATATATTAGGCCAATTTTCAAATATATGTGCATGTTGTCCAACCAATTTTCTACTCCAAGACGGACTAGCAACATACAACTAAAATTATTAAAATAACTTACTTTCATTTCACGTTGACAGTTAGATCTATGTTTAAGTCATTAATTTCAGTTCGGTAAGCACGTTATTATAGTACCAAATCCGATGCAGGGTAACTTAGCGGGCTGTTGTGACGGAGTAACAAATTAGGGTGTAACAAAAGCAGGTAAAGCAGCTTCATGTATATCTATATTTTTATATCATACTGTAGGATAGATTAATTCCTATCCGGTAAATACGTTATTCCATATCAGACATACCGTATTGTGGCAGAATGACATATTTTATTACATAAACAAAACAGACACGTTGCTATATATAACAGGCCAATTAATGCAGCTTCTAATAACAACTTTTGTTTAACTTATGAACTAAGTATTAAGGTATGTCCAGACCAAATGCGCTCACGGTAATGCGCGGCGCAGAGTAGCGGAAAATAGCGCAAAGCTACGCAATACCGCGCAAAATAGAGCTAGAAGTTTGTGGTTGAGCGGGAAGTTCCTTTGTGAGCCCTCCCACCGTTGACTGAAATTGAGGAAAAGGAGGATTGAAAAGCAAAAATCGCGAGTGCTGCTTTCGTGGTAATTTACCATCATTTAAATAAAAAGAAAGAAAAAAACAAAGAAAACGTCGCCATTGGGTTAGACCAGTGTCAAAAAATAAAACAATATGTTTTTAAGTAATATACAAAAATAGCAAGCTCAAAACAAAACCTAAAATGCCTTCAAAATAGAACGCGCGCGTATGAACGCTTTTCTATGATGTACCGACACAAGTTGGATCGTGTTCGCTGATGTTCGAAGTGGCACAGATCGGCGCGTTCTACCGCCAAAATAAAACGCACGGCGCGGCTTTGCACGGGTTGGCGCAGCGCAGCTTAGTTGGTCTGGACAAGCCTTTAAATGTAAATGTTTGTTTTTAATACTTTGCTTATATTCATATTTCTCCTATCAATTTCTGCCTTTTTTCAAATAATGTTTCTTCCAATCATTTCTTATTACCTTACTTTACTTACCTCAGTATTAGCAAAAAATTGTCAAAAATCCCTTACCGTTTTTTCAAACGTTATTGGCACAACTAAAACTAACTTAATCTAGAGAGATCATGCGGTATAATTCATGAGTGTACGTTGTAATATTTGTGGTTAATTTATTAATTTAAGTGGTCAATACCAGTCAGTCAGTACCAGTCTTAGTGCGACACTTGTTTGCTACATTATTTATTTATACTTTTTTTTACAGATTAGTACATATCCTACCGTATGAGAGTACGAGAGTATGCCTTCAACCAATAAGAAATATCGAAGGTTCCGATTACATTAATGCCAGTTTTATCGATGGCTATCGATACCGTAAGGCTTACATCGCCACTCAGGGTCCACTGCAAGATACAACAGATGATCTGTGGCGAATGTTGTGGGAGCATAATTCTACCATTATTGTGATGTTAACTAAACTTAAGGAAATGGGAAGGGTAAGTTATTTTTCAAATACACTTAAGGTAGCAGAAGGTCTAATGGCTACACTCGAACACTAGAAAACGCTAATTGACTTACTTTACATGTATTTTTCTTATTTTACCAAGAGAGTACGTAAGCTGGAAATATAATATCAATCTTGGAAGACAGAAAGAAATTAATGTTAAAAAATAAACCAAAAAAAAAACGAACACTTTTGAACAATTTTGACATAGACAACCCATATAAAATTTATAATTATTTATAGTTTAGCTAGTTACTAGTGTTAAGATCATTACCTGAACTATTCATTTTCCAAATGGTTAAGCTATAAAAACCTTATATATTTATCTTATAACCAAGCTCTATGCGGTGTACGTGACTAAAGGTGCGCGCACACTTAGGCAAAGCGTCGCGAAGCGAAGAGAATTTTATCCGTCCAAGAAACTTACGTGCAATCAAATGGAAGCTCGCACAACGCTTCTCGACGCTTCAGTGTGCGGGCTCCCATTTGATTGCATGTACAGTTCTTGGATGGATAAAATTCTCTTCTCTTCGCTTCGCGACGCTTCGCCTAAGTGTGCGTGCATCTTAAGGCAGACGACACGGGAAGGAGTAACGCAAGACGGCAAGGAACAAAAAAAATGGTGGATCGAAGGCATAAGATTGCACGAACGTTCTGTGGCCATGTAGCGCCAAAATTGTTAATATTTTTTATTTGTTGTACTAAGTAGTAATAGAGTAGTTAATAAAACCAAAAATCCATAAGTCTTCATTAATTTATTATCAGATCGCAAAACTTCTACATGTTCCTTCGGTAGCATGGTTTAAAGCCTGTGAAAAATACAGTGTCATCGAGCAACAAGAGTATTGCAAGTCAATTCCATTTACCGCTTCCTACCTATAGCATTTTTACCGTACCGCAGGTTGTAGTGCAGTAGTGTGGACTCTAACATGTTTTTATTTTTCCGTCTTATCGTATCGTAATCAGTCGTATATTTTAGATTTTTCAACATACGCCTGTTCTATTCTGAATTTATTATATTACAAATATGAGTAATAACGAGAAAGAGAATGCTTCCGACCCTACCGGTGCGTGGTGTAAATTCGAGGATTAAACAATTAAAAACAAATAAAGGGCAAATAAAAGGTTCTCTTACGCATTTCTCAACGTTTTTGGATAATTTTGCGGATGATAAAATCGCTAACGTATATAATATAGTCATAAATTAGAAGTTCGTTTAAAAGATATCGAAACTTGTCTTTTAACGGAGTTTAGCACATTGCAAGGGAAGCTAGAGTTTTTAGACGAGTCTTAGCAGGATAGTAAGAAGCGACAGATGTTTGAGGACAAGTACTATGCTATCGATATTATTAGAAATTTTTATCAAAAAATAGATCTAACGCAACGCAAACGCAGGGCGTGTCCTCAGGTTGGGTTATTAATTTGCATATATGACAAAATGGCAGCACAGAACCAATACATTTGATGATACAACCAGGATCTTACGAAGTTAATGAAATTGGTAAAGCTGTGCTTGTAGTTAACAAAAATTATTTAATGAACAAAGCGATGAAATATTTTCATTGCCAGACAATAATAATATATTAAAATGTTAACTGAAATCAAAATACAATATTGATTTTAAAGGAGCTAACACTATTGTTAAACTATCAGGATTTGGCTTTGTAGTATTAAAAACTGGAGAACATCATGAATCAAGTAATATTGTGGTAAATATAAAGAGTACCTATTATAGTATGGGTAGATTGTAATATAACATCTGGAGCCTATCTGAATCCTTCAAAACGGCCATACTTTCTTTGAATTTGACACTGACATGAATAAACTGTCATGAAACTTATTTTTGCGCGCGGATTTGGATGATGCATTTTCTCTATTGAATCGACAAAACTATCCGAAATAACAATTTTTTTGCGCATTAAATTAAATTTTTCATTATTTAAAACTATTAATGAACCGCAATTTTAAATATGTTTTCTTTATTGTCCCAATTTCATTATCGACATAATCGTCCTCATAAAGGCTTTTCGTAAACGAAATGTGCTTTTCCTTACTTGAAGCTAAATCATCGATCATATCACAATGGGCTTGTTCAGTCATTTCGCGTTTTCAATAAATATGTTTATATTATTGCACAATCAGTCAGTCGAAACATACCAGTGGCGGCTGGTGAAATTTTAAAGTTGTATATCTCTGTCTCTACTTACAGGACCCGTACACAGGACCCGTACCAAATTTGGAGGTTTTAATAGTGAGCCCAATGAGAATGTTTTGGGAAAGAAAAAAATATTTTGTAATTTGCGAAAAAAGTTGAATTTTTGCTGATCCTCCCCTGGGAAAAAAAATGAACGCGTATAGGTATTTTTTTATTATTTTTTGTAAACAAATTTTACATCACTTTGTCAAGAATTTTTAAATTTTTAGAGAAAAAAATGTGTTAGTACAAAGTTATAGTCACTTGATTTTTTACAAATTATATTTTAGGTTTATAAAAATTCAAATGACTATAGCTTTCTACTAACACATTTTTTTCTCTTAAGATTTAAAAATTCTCGACAAAATAATGTAACATTTGTTTTGAAAGAATAATAAATAAAACCCCTAAACAAGTTCATTATTTTCTCAGGAGAGGATCAGCAAAAATTCACCTTTTTTTCGCAAATTACAAAATGTTTTTTTTACCAAAACATTCCCAGTGGGCTCACTATTAAAATCCCTAAATTTGTTGCGGGTCCTGTAAGTAGGAACAGAGATATACAACTTTGAAATTTCACCAGCCACCACTGAAACATCGTCCCACGAAAAACAACTGAAGATAACGGGAAATGTGGTGAATCCAATTAAGGATACGGCAACACCGCCATGATCCCCTGAGGGGCATACGATTTTTGACAAATGTCATTTTGGCAAAGTTAGTCGCAGAATTTTTTCTGTGGTACCACCGCTTATCGCTCATCGTGGGACTACGTCACCAGACGCCATCATCGTCCCAATTTATAATGAGCAATGTTTGAACGCTATGTTGAGGGTAAATTCGATCAGATAAAATTCGAATCTTTTGGGCATAAGCTTTTTGAATGGAGCACCTTTGTATTATGAAATAAAAAAAATTGCTGGATAAGCCCATTTTTTAATAAACTTGTGACAGTCATACCCACTTGAATTATGAGATAGATTTGGTATAAAATTGGATAAGGTATAATTTAAATTAAAAATCGAATGAGCAGCATTTTCCCGTTATGTAACAGTGGCCTTTCACTTTACAATTATTAATGTCAAAAGAACTTTGGAACATATTGCATCATAATTAAACTTCTCGTTTGGTCTATTGTTTCTATATCTTTCAAGTAGGTATTATAAAGAGAGTTAACATTACTTCTAATTCGGGAAACAAAACGTGGGCTGCATTATTTCGCCGATACAGCTGATTAAAAACCCGCATAAGTAATAAAGGGTACGCATATTTACTGTTCTATGTTTTCAGATTTTGATATATTTTTCAATACATTCAATACATTAAAAATTCCAAATCCAATTATTTGGGTCTCCGGTGGCCGAGTTGGTACGGCGCCAGCTTTGCAATCGTGAGGCGCGAGATCGAATCCCGCTTCGACCATGGATATTTTGTTATTGTCATTGGAAGGTGGTAGAGGAATTCTTCCTCGACCGAGGTGGTACCACCCCACACATCCTCTTAAAGGGCTGGTGAAATCCCAAGGGATGTTTCCAGCTCTGGATGTGTGAGTCGATTCCCCAGTACACCCACGGTACATAGTACTTAGACTTCGGTCTTCGTGGTCTGTCAGAAGATAAAAAACATCTATTATTTGTTTATTTTTATTTTACCGAAGAAGTAAATGAATATTTATTATTACATTTTTCTGATGCGATATTATTGATCAGGTTTGTTTGTTGTGCCATAAATCTCCGGCAATAATCGCTCTTAGAACAACGTGTCTCACAAATGTGCTCATCATCTTCTTTAATACTACAATTCTTTGTTACTTACAGCAAATTTACATGTCTATTGAGTTTTTTACCCGAGTAACTTAATGCATACATTTTCTGCAAACCTTAAACGTTAACTATTACGTTAAATATTATTTATTTCTCCAAATGTTGATATATCAAGGAACTTGACTGGAAAGTCCATACCTGTTAATTTCGACACTCTTGAGTAGGGGAGACCGGTGACAATTGTAACAAAAAACACATGTGATTTTTTACAACCTTACCTGTCAGTTCTAATTTATTGATTTTTTTTTCGAGGATGTCCCCGAGCTTTGTAAGTAACCTAATAAATTCAGAATGTCGAAAAAATATCTAGTTTCTTGTTTAGAACATATAATTCAAGTCAATGACAAGTGTTTCAATTGACACCCGACTGGTGGCAAATGTAACGGACACAGGTGTCAGTAGTAACAGTACGTACAAACATATTATATTTTATTTTAAATATCCTATTTGAATACAAATAATAACATTAAAAAATAAACAAAGAGTTACACAAATAAAAAAGTAGTTTTTTCTGTTGTTAAAGTCGACAAAAATATACAAAAAAAAACAATTCCTAACAATCTGTATTAGTAGCTTCTATTAAAATATAAATAACAATATTTGAAAATATACAAATGCAAAGTAAAATATTCTTTTAAAATGAAAAATGTTAGATAAGAAACGTGGGTATGTTAACATTACTAAAAGACCTTACTCATCACCTGAGTTAAGTATATCGTTCGTGCGGAAGAAGACTTTTTTACTGAAAAGTTTTGGCTTAGACTCTTATGGGAAAAATTTACAAATTATTAATTTTAAGTTAATATACGAGTATTTTTTCTTCCGTATGCACGGTATGAGGTATCCACAAATGTTTGGTTTCATATTGTAAAGCGTTCTATAAAGAAATACATTATGATGATAAACACTTTTTACATTGGTTTCACTTGTAACATGTTACAATCGTCACCTTTATTCATGTTACAATTGACACCAAAGGACATATATGATTTGTTTACATTATTAAACTATGTAATCTAATTCCTCAAGTGTTCTTATTATAAGATTATATAGTCAATATAATCTATATTTCAGTGGTATATTTCAAATATGTATTGAAAATATGGTTAAGAAATTATTTACAAAACAAAATAAAAATAAATACTTACTTTTCGTTTGAAAATCACGTTTCAGATCGTAACAACAGTATTCATCAGAATTCTTAAAGCAACTAACACTCTAAAGAAAGATCTGTCAACAACCGTTGAACATGTGTAACTCGGTTCGCCATAATCCGGCAGAGGGCGGACGTATACTGAATGTTACAATTGACACTTGTTACAATTGTCACCGGTCTCCCCTACTGTGGACATGATTGAATCTGTGATGGCATATTGGTGGCAGGTAATAAAGCAAACACGATTACCCACAAGAGACTCATTTTGATTCATTACATTGATGACTGCTCGTTTCCAGTCGATGACTTAAAACAACTTTATATATGAAGATCCACAAAAAGGCTTATACTCGTTAACATTAACTTCTAAGAATTTATTTTTTCCAGGGCTAACTTGCAATAAGAAATAACCAATAAATATTTCAATTATTTTTATTCTCACTTTTGAACACATCCAAGTCCTTCTCCTGAAACTTAGTCGACTGAACCTTCATTGCTTTCACTAATGATCGGCAGATATCTGCCAAATTACTCCCTATAGTAAAAAATTCATTGCATGTATTAAATAACTTGTCACTGCATACATTGTCTTGTCCTAGTAGAATATACCGATCAACAACCATCATATTACGGTCACTCATTACATCAAATAATTTGGGTTTCATTTCATCGAAAAATACCGACTAGTCGATATGTTCATGATCACTCGATATACGGTATGGGATAGTCCCATTTCTAAAAGCACTACTATCCATTTCTAAAGTTTTGACCCCTCAGTCTGAGGGTCAATATCAAAAAAACCACGGGGCAGAATAAACTGAAAAAATTACAGCTTGTTAGGACGTTATCCAAGAGTTTCTTCCAAAAAATGTATTATTGTAGTGTAAACGATATTGAAGTTATTCATAATCAAGTAGAAAAAAACAACGATTTTACTGCGTTAATACTGATAAACGATTTTCTCATGTCTATGTATTCGTTAATTTTGTCCCTATTTAAATGCAATTTTGAAGGTCGATAGAAAAATATCTATACTTTCGCAAGAGATTGGTAGTATGTGTCTAAAATTTTTTTTTTTTATTTTTTAATGATGTTTTTGTATCAGCTGTACTGTGGACAATTTAAAACCTTAAAAAAAATCTTTACACTCGTAGACGTATTTATTATTATACAAATGTATTTTATTACACAAAATTAAAAAAAGCACCTTTAGTTCTTGTAAAAATTGTAATAAATATTAAAAGCGACATAAGAAAGAGATGCAAAATATTAAACGCCTTTACCGACATAAACACAGTACGGTTGCCTCGTCGTGAAGGTCAGGCTTATCGGTATGTAGTCCGTAGGTCCATGTATTGTTATTTGTTTAGAATTTAATCTATTTGTTATGTCTTGAAAATATTTGTTAAATAATATTATTTAGTTGATTGTGGTTGTTTATATCTACTTATTGTTGATTTACATTTTGGTTTTAGTGGTAGATATTAATTTGAAATTATTATTGTTTTCACACGATTTTTAATATTATCTTGTTCGAATTTATATAAATACCTGATGTAATCTGAACCAAAAATACAGTACCAAACTACAGTCTAATAAGTTAAAATGTCTCGTCAGTGCAACGAACAAATGAAAAATATTATATTAAAAGTCAGAGCGTACTTTCAACAAGAGAAAGACAACGGTTTGGAAAATATTTTGGTTGAGCAAGTGGTTAAAAGAACAGCGGATTGCCTGGGTATTAGTGAAAGCACCGTTAAACGTGTTACTGCGGAAGAAAAAAAAAAGTTCCGGTATTATTATACCATCAAAAGGGAGAAGTGGAAGGCCCCGACTGGAATGTGATGAGATTTTGCAGGGCGTCATAAGGAGAACAATATTAAATTTTTACCTGGAGCGCCGGTTTCTTTCTATAAAAGAAGTTTACCAGAAATTGAAAGAAGATGTCGATTATTTACCAGAATTTTCAGAAATGACTTTGTACCGATGGATTAAAGAACTTGGGTTTTGCTATAAAAAACTAATTAATAAACCAATTTTAATGGAACAAAACACAATTGCTGCCAGAAGAGCGGAATTCTTATACGCCATAAAGAGATATCGTGAAGATTCTTGGCAAATATTTTATACAGATGAAACATGGTGCGGTGCAAATAATTCAAGGAAGTTTGGCTGGGTTGAATGAGTTAATCCCACAAAACGGGATAATTTTGATAAATACAGAGGTGGTATACAGGAAATTAATGGCTTTAGAGGTGAAATAAAACGGCCATCAGGATCTCGACAACGGGTTATTATCTTACATATTGGTAGTAAAAATGGGTTTTTGGATGGCTGCCTGAAGTGTTTCGTTGGGGTAAAAAGTGCGGCGTCAGTGGATTACCATAACGAGACGAATAAACAACATTACGAAGAATGGTTTAGAACAGTGCTTTCCGTAATACCTGACAAATCAGTAATCGTAATTGACCAAGCACCGTATCACACAATGTTGGATCCTAATTTTCGAAATCCTACAACTGCCTGGACAAAACAAAAAATAATAGAATGGATGTCCCAGCGAAAAGCAACATTGCCCGATGGATTTACAACGTTTAATGAATTATCCAAACCAATGCTTTTAGACCTATGCAAGAACTATCACTTTCCAAAAACGTATCTTTTAGATACAATTGCCAAGGAGTTACGTAATGATAATGTAAAGCTTCTATGGTTGCCAGTTGCACACTGTGAATTCAACGCAATTGAATTAATTTGGGCATATGTGAAAAATAAAGTGGCAAAATTGAATACTACGTTTAAAATCACAAATGTACTAAATTTGTGTCTTGAAACGATGCAGAACGTGCCAAATTCTGTTTGGGAAAATTGCGTTGGACACGCTAATAAAATTGAGGAATCCTACAGAGAAAAAGACTACTTAGTTGATGTTGTTGTAGAACCATTAATTATAAATTTAGATGAAGATGATGAAGAAGATGATCCAAATGAAGACTTTAGTAATGATGAAGAAGGAGAAAACGATCCATAAGTGTAGGTATTCTTCGGTAAAAAAGAGTGGTGTATTCCAAGCAGGTTATTTTTAGTTTTAGAATTAAATAAATTTTGTCAGGGCTTTGTACCTTAAAAGTTAAATCAGATGTGATTCTACGTAAACAGGCCACTTTCACATATTTCTTTTATTATTAAGCAAAGGCAAATGCAGACAAACTTAACACAGCATTTGTTACCATTTTCCAAATATGCGAATCATAAAAATAAGGGAACATAAAAAATATTGTTTTTCTTTTAGGTGAATTGTAAATAAATAAAGCTAATTGGCCTATTTACGTTACCCACTTTGAAGTAATATTTTTAAATTACTATTGTTCTACTACACACGTTTTGCCTATTGTATAGATCTTAATAAAACAATCGACCATCGTTAAATACAAATAAATGTAAATATTTACCAATGCATATACTTATTTTTTCTTAATTTTACCAGTTACCTAATTTATCATATAGAGCACAAAAATAAAAGCCTTCACTATATTACATTACTGTAATGATTATTACCTTAACCCCATACTATTGCACCTTCGACGCCCCGCTCCATCCCGCAAGCTCAATGCTGCTATCCTTTACACAAATTAATTGTTTGTTTTTAGGTTTATGACAACTGCCAAAACAAAATTGTCGTTAAACGTAAAGTTACATCTCTTTATATGTAATACAAAAAAACAAAAATTTTTGCTGTAAGACTACTGGTACTAATTACACAACCACAATCATTTTTTGAATATTACTACCAAACCTAAGACCAAAAAATAAAAATAATATTTTTTGGGAATAAAGTAAGGTTCACTTTATCGCCTGTACAAAATTAGTTAGGCCTGGGAGTACCAGTAAGGCACAATAAATTTTTAAAATTGAGTAATTGATGAAATAGGGAAAAAATGGTGACAATTTTATAATTACCTTCCCATTAGAAAAGCACCACGGCATCTACGGTTACAAAGTTTTACATGTGTAATAGAGACAAGTAACTTTACCGAAATATGTGAAAATTATATTTTTTAAAATTGTACTGAAACATGAAAACAAAAAGACAAAAACTTTTATTTCCTTTTTCTCTTCTGGATACAAAGGTTGTATAAACTTTAGCCTTTGGGGGGGGGGGGGGGGAGTTTTAACACCAAAATCGTCCCCCTGAATACGCCATTGATATATTAGACGGTACCTATGTGACAATCCTATTTTTAAATGCACTGGACACAAGTTCAATACTGGGTAACAGTGGTGAAAATGAATCACGTTTATGTTGTATTGTTCTTGTTTTTTACCATGCACGTTTGCGAGTCGTGTTACACACGATTGCCTTTTATGTCGTAGGTTGCATATAACTACAACAAAATAATGTATCACACGTAATTTATGTTTTAAAAATTAATTTCATTGAACCGCTTTACTAAATGCAATGTTTGATACTTTAATTGAACGCCCCCTACCCACTTGACTTTCGTAACAAAACATATTATTTATCAACGGCCTAGAACATATTTTAAAATTTTTATTATAAGGAATTGAACACTTAGCTCTCTCCACGCTCAAGGTTATGCCACAACGGAAAAATCTGCTCTCATCCGAGGTCATGTAATAAAAAGAAATATCTGTTTATCAATACTCGGTGCCAAATATTTCAAGGACAAATAATGTAGCAATTACGCGCTTAACAAAACCTTGACCTTGAAAATACATCAGAATTACTTGATTTTGAAACAATCATCCGATCAATGACCTTCAGGTACCACTTGACATACCTAAGCGCACACAGCTGTTCTCTTTTAAAGTCAAGGTCAAAACGAAGAGTGGGAGGTGAGGGAACGGTCATCCTTCCCTACTTCCGATTTTTCATTCTATAAGGGAAAGGGTCTACCATCGAATCTGTATTTAATATATTGAAATAAAAGAATTTAAAAACGAATAATTAATACAAAATAAGTTAGCCTGTTACTTAAGCAGCGAAAACTAATTAAGATGAAGCTAAATTGTATAAAACAAAATTTTCTACTAATAAATAAATAAAACAACCAAACATAAGTCTGAGTGATGATAGGACATAAAAGCATTAGACTCAAACCAGTTTTTAATCAGTTAACGTGAAAACTCCCTAAAACCTACTAAGACTTATTAAATAAACCAATAATCTTTGATGAATAATGTAGAAAATACCCTAGATTTAAAATTTTCATTTTCTTCTAAGGAAAAATGTCATCAGTATTGGCCCAGTGATCGCTCAGTCCGCTACGGATGTTACGTTGTTGATCCAATAGCCGAATACAACATGCCACAGTACATTCTGCGCGAATTTAAGGTCACAGATGCCCGTGACGGATCATCGAGGACGATGAGACAGTTTCAATTTACTGATTGGCCAGAACAAGGTGTGCCGAAATCTGGGGATGGATTCATCGATTTTATTGGGCAGGTGCACAAGACGAAGGAACAGTTTGGACAAGATGGACCTATAACGGTTCATTGCAGGTACGCAAACAAACGGATATTTTTTTTTTTACTTTTTTGGGTTGGTATAGAGTAAAGTGACCAAATATGGAATACCATTTTGTTATTTATGTCTAAATTTTTTTGCGTGCAAAAATGGTTTGTTTTATTGCTAAAATCTTTTATTAAGGATTATCTGAAAAGATTTTTGGTGTTATAAATTTCTCAAAAAAGAAATTATGAGCAAATAAAAGAGTTGCATATTTCTGTGGGTTGTATTTTTTAGCCTAATATAGAATACCTTATTAAATAAATAAAATATGTTAAATAAACGTTTATTTAATCTTAAAAAATAATGCTATCTACAAACACATCAATCAGAAAACTATCTGCTTTCAAAGAAAATATAAAATCTAAGTAAATTAAAAAATGTTAAGTAAAGCAACTGAAAAATGACTTGCTTATAAACAAAAAGATACATTAATTGTGCAAGGCACATGCACAAGTTATTTGCAAAAGTCACAAACAAAATGCTCGCTCAGTGCAACTGAGCATTATTTGTGTGCCCAGTGACTGCACAATATACACTGAATCCAGATTTCTCAGGTTTGCTCAGGTGTATTCCATATGAGGCACTAACCTCACATTAAACTGAACCTTGTTTTTTTTTGCTAAAAACAAAATTAACGATAAACAATGTCAACAATAAAAAAACGATGACATTGGAGGATAAACATGCATAATTTAAAGGAATTCAATTAAACTGAAACGTTTTACCAAAAAACAAAAAAATACTTACCAGCAAATAAACTTTCAATATCAGCACCAGTGTTTACTGGTGGTATGATCCACACTAATGCAAACATGGCTACCAAGACTTTGCTGCAATGCAAAAATGCGCGTTATTTAGTGTGTGAGTCTTCAGTTAGTAGATGGCGCCAATAGTTTTTGAAATAAATCGGTATGCCATATTAAGCACCTATTCCATATTTGGTCACTTTACTCTATTATTCACGAGTGTCAATGACAGTATTATTTACGAGGATGAAATTTGCGACACGAGCTACAAGTGAGTCTCGTAAATCATCCGAGTCAATAATAGTCGTTACTGCGAGTAGAATACTATACTGTTTCTACGACTATTTTATTAAAAAGTCTGAAAATTCAATTAGGTATTAAAATTTTTATAAATTATTTAACAACCTTTAAATTTAGGTTGGGTTGGGTTTGATTTGAACAGTATACCTCTGACACAATGATTTGGCAATAATTGTTTTTATAAGCTTGCTTTAATGTTTTGGAAATTGTGTTAAAATTACTTCCTGATTGGATCAAAGATCCGTGAATAATAAAAATTTTGCTGTGATTGGTCACAAACCGTGAATAATGAATTCATTACCCGTAATTAATATGTGATATATATTTTTTTAAAATTGCATGAAAATGATTGTTTTATTAAATAGTCGTAGAAAAAAACTTTTATTTTCCAGCCAGAGATTTTAAACAAACAGAGCGTTTGCACGGGTGCCAGTGATAGCTAAAAATTATTAAAACGTTATGGATTCAACGGTGAATCTATTGTGAACTGATGGTTTAATAAAATTATTTTGCTCTGCTATAACAGGACGAAGAAAACAATTGAACGTGTTTCTAATCGGAACGTTAACCTTAAGGAAAAATTTTCCAGCAAACTTAAAACGTAGAAAATTATTTCATTTCTAACGTCGAATTCATTTTAAACGTTTCAGTAATTATAGCACAGAACCCTTGTCTAATATGAAGTGAATATTTAAGTTAGGAACTTTATGTGCTTTTGATAAACAAATGGGCAGAGAAATAGATATTCCTTGTTCATCCGCGTATTTAAGTATAAACGTCTTGTTAGGAGGAACTAGAAATTTTATTGCAATAAAAGAGTAGTGACTTTAAGTTAGATATTTGTGCTTTTATTGGAAACGGTATGCATAATATAATTTAAAAGGCACCAAGCTCTTGTTTCGTAAATACTTACTATAACTACGTTTAAATATTTTTAGTGCTGGTGTTGGAAGAACTGGCGTTTTTATTACGTTAAGTATTGTTTTGGAGAGAATGCAATATGAAGGAGTTGTGGATGTATTTCAAACTGCCAGAATACTTAGAACCCAAAGGCCTGCAATGGTACAGACTGAGGTAATAATTTTTTTTTGCAATTATTAGTGATATTACTGAGCGGTCCAAAATGGTCCGCGCGACATAGGCGTACGCGTCATAGTAAGTATAATGTAACAAATAAAGGAAATAAATCAGTGATAATTTTGAAAAATGTGTGAAACACTTACCCTCTTAAGCAGGTTTATCACTAGAGACCGGATTCAAATATTACATTCCAGGAATGGACTCCGTTGGAAAGACAATATACACTGCAAATATTACAAATATTTTTGACAAGACAATTTCTCCCAAATATGTGAAGTAATATGCCATTTTCGGGGTTATTAAGGTCAGAAAATCCATTTTTGTGTAATTGATGTTAAAAAACTTAAAGTGTGGGGGGGGGGGGGAAGTTGAGAAGCTGCTGGAAATTATCCAGAATGTTAACTAATAAGCCTTTTTCGGGGTTTGAGATCAGAAAATCTAATATTACGTGGACATTACAAATTTAAAGATGGGGCGGTAAGACGAAGGGGGCGGTTGAGGGGAGTCTACATTCGAACCCATCAACTTTTAAGAATATATCTCCAATTTTAAAGCTACAACAACGTATTTAACTTTTTAACCTTTTCCCAACTTTTTTTTAATTTTTCGATTTTTCATATTTGCGCGGTAGATCAAAATGCGTACCACGCACAAATCGAGCGTGCTAGACATGCGGACGGAATTTAAGGGGATGTACTTTGGAGTCTACATTCGAACCCATCCACTTATAAGAATATATCTTGCATTGTAAAGCTACAACTATGTATTTAACTTTTTAACCTTTTCCAAACTTTTTTTTTCGACTTTTTTGTTCATTTTTCGTTTTTTCAGATCTGCGCAATAGACCAAAATGCGTACCAAGCTAGACAAGCGCACGGAATTTCAGGGGATGTGCTTTTGTGTCTACATCCGAACCCATCCACTTTTAAGAATATATCTCCAATTATAAAGCTACAACTACGTATTTAACTATTTAACATTTTCCAACTTTTTTTGACTTTTTTATTTTCCATTTGTAGTTTTTTAACATCTGCGCCCTAGATCTAAATGCGTACCACACGCAAACCGAGCGTGCTAGACATGCGCACGGAATTTCAGGGGATGTACTTTGGGGTCTACAGTCGAACTAGCTACAACTATGTATTTAACTTTTAATTTTTTTCCCCAACTGTTTTTCTCGACTTGTTGATTTTTCATTTTTTCGATGTCAAAAAACGAAAAATAAAAAGGTCGAACAAGTGGGGGGAAAAGTTAAAAAGTTAAATACGTAGTTGTAGCTTTACAATTGGAGATAGATATATTCTTAAAAGTGGATGGGTTCGAATGTAGACTCCCCTGAACCTCCCTCTTCATATTATCTCCCCATCTTTAAATTTGTAATGTCCATGTAATATTAGATTTTCTGACCTCAGTAACCCCGAAAATGGCTTACTAGTTAACATTTTGGATAAATTTCCAGCCGCTTCTCAACTCCACCCCCCACCCCCCCCCCCACTTCAATTACACAAAAATTGATTTTCTGGCCTTAATATCCCCGAAAATGGCATATTAGTTCACGTTTTTGGAAGAAATTGCCAATCGCTCCCTTTTTATCCCCCCCCCCCACCCCGTTAAGTTTTCAACCATCCGTTAGACAAAATTATATTTTCGGAACTCAATAACCCGTAGTCTTGTCAAAAATATTTTTAATATGTTCAGTGTACATTGTCTTTCCAACAGAGTCCGTCCTGGAATGTAATATTTGAATCCAGTGTCTAGTGATAACGATTAAGAGGGTAAGTGCTCACACATTTTTCAAAATTATCACTGATTTATTTCCTTTATTTTTTTTCTGTTATATTATACTTACTATGACGCGTACGCCTATGTAGCGCGGAACATTTGGACCGCTCTAGTTATAACCCAAACCCCAACCACCCAAGTCGCTGCTGGTGCGGCTATTGGGGAATAAAATTCGTACGAACAAACACAGACCAAACCATAACGACACTTCTCCTGGCCTAGCTGAGCAAAATTAAAAATTGTACTTTTCTAACAATAAAATGGGTATGGGTTGATACTCATATTATGATTAATGGCTTATCTTCGTACTCGAACTTTAAAACTCAATCACTTTACTCGTAAAGATACTCTTACGAAAGATAACACACTATTGAACATTATGTGTTATATACATAAGTAGTCACAAATTACTAAAACATTTTTTTTTTACTTTCAGGATCAGTACCAATTTTGTTATCGAGCAGCTCTTGAATACTTGGGATCCTTTGATCACTACACAAACTAATAATTTTAAGGAGTTATACTTTTAATAACAGAAGATGACAATAACTGCCCCATCATTCATTAAGAGGCTCTTCTGTTTCCAAGATACAGCTAGGCCAATATTACTAGGTTGTTGCCAAGATGTCCGGTTGTTCCTTTCTACTACTAATTTCACGCTTAAATTGATGTGATTGCAAACAAAGACTCGTCCAAATTCTACCAATATTGGCTTGGTCGTATGAAGACACAATCCGTTAAATATTATAGATTAAGGCGAACTAAAACTAGTGATATTAAGAAGAAGAATGGAAATAGTGTAAACATGTGTGTGAACTATGTGCCTAACATGGAGGAAAATATATAAAAATTATAAAATTGTATAAAAAATGTCCTGATGTGCACAACAATTAGCGAAAAATATTTTAGTATTTTATATTAATGTGCAATTTCTTAAGATGTTACTATCCGTTGCCATCAACCTTTAGTCGAAATTTTAATATGGGAAGTAATCATTTTTGTACCATTTTAGGTAAAAGAGAGTCACCTTATAAATCATGGTGTATTTATTTTATACTTTATTTTAAATGTTTTTTTTTTGGAAGTTGATATTTTATTTTGTATATTTTACAAAAATCTACTTTTTAAATGTTTAATAATATCTATATTGGATGATTTTATTTTAATTGCAGCTAGGATTTATTACTGGAACCGAACAGTTGTGCCATTTGATATATGCACTGAAAATTTATTGCTTCAAAATGCCAAAGTTCATAATATTTTATTATAGTAATCATTTTTATGTTACTAAAGACTTCTTGGTAATATTTTAATACAACTCTATACTGTTTACTTTTCCGAAACTTTATAAGTTGTAGCAAAGAAACCCAAAATATTCAATACTGTTTAGTGGTGTGTTAAAATTAGGTTAAGTGGACTTTATTATCTTGACATCCATAGTTTACGTAAGTTAAAAAACTTTAAAAGAAATGGAAGCTTTGGTTGTATTTTATTGTCAATAAAAAATTTGACACAAACGTTTAGCTATTTTTCTTGGCAGCAAAAAAACTTTTATATGTAGTAAAATCACCCAATATTACTTACCTTTTTATTCTTTCATTCACATACATTTTTTTATCTGTTAAATATAATGTCGACTTTGTTACCTCTACATATCCTTATAATATTACGTACTCTAATATTTAAAATCTCTTTGTATCATTACATATATATGTATATCATTAAATTAGTTTTTGTATACATACATGCATCCTTTTTGATGTTAAATTAATTTTAGATAGCTGATTAAGTATACAATAAATCTGGTGTAAATTATTTTCAAACCTTCGTTTTTTGTGAATGATTCTTTGTAAGTACCGATTGCGGTGCCTAGACTGATTTATTATTACTTGATGTTTTATTTTTGGTAAACTGTTTATTAATTCACAACCGTTGTAGCACATGATGAGTAAAAGAAGTATTGAAAAAAATAAAGAACAAAGCTAGATTTTAAAGGGATTTATTATTTTTATAACTTCCTTTATGGTTCAGTAGGCTATGACTGTATATATCGTCAGTTTTGGGAAGAATTGGTAAATGCAACTCAATCCATCGAAATCGCGATATGCACGGTAAAGATTAAAGTTCCGAACGAATGCTTTTCTCTTCGATTTCATGGAATTGAAAACAGAATTTCTATGGATTTACAAAACAGGGTCAAATCTACTTCCATCTGGTAGGTTCCATCTGGATTTTACAATGCATCTATGCTTTCTGTTATAAATCCATAATATTGGGCAATTTTGCGCCGTGCCCAGATTACCAAAAGGGGTTATGGTCTGGTCAAACTGTGATTCTGTTATGGTAGATTACTTCCTGACTAAACGGCAAATGAAGTTTGCTGACAAAGTTTGAATTTATTATCGTGTGTAGGAATGAAGAAAATTGGAAGGAGTAGGGAATAGCTATAAAGCCGGTTAAACGACGGAAAAATGACATAGCATGGAGCAAGTTAAATGTCATTAACGTCAATTTAGGGTACAAATTCAATTGGCAACAACTGGATCGATCCGAATCATATTTTGAACTTTTAGCGAAATGCGTGATTATAGCAAGACGGCTAGTTGAAAGAGATATAATGACGCCGAAGTGTCGTAAAGTGATTCAGATCGATCCAATTTTTGCCAAGCGAATACGGCTCTGGGAGTATGCGCATTGAAAAAATCAATAAAACTTAGCCTATTTCACGGAGTCAATGTCACGAGCACATAAGTGGGTTTATCGGTTCGTTTGATTATTCTTGAATACGAATTGTGTGTAGGTAAACGTGCCGTGGGTTGTTCATGGTCCTTAATCTGCAGTGGCGCAACTAGACAGTGCCTTTTGGCTCTGAACTCTGAGATAAAATTGATTACCTACAGTTTTTTTTATATTTTTAGGGAACACCAATCGGTCTAGGGAGGGACTAACTTCGAGTTTAGGGGCTAAGCCCCCTAGCTCCACCTAGTTGCGCCTATGTTAATCTGGAATCCCCAAACCGGGTTTGTAATCTCGAACCCCGAACCACAGGGCGGGAAGAATTAAGCTTAATTTGTGTTTACGTTGTTGACTTTGTCAGGCGGCCTATCGTGTGTTTCGACTTTATTTCTGCAGTTTTCTTGTGGTACTTAGTAAGTGTTGCGGCTTTCTGAGTTTCATTGTTCACTTATGGTAGTGTTCTGTAAAAAAAACTTTATGCGTCTATCTTCAGAGGTTATAGCAGCACAGTCTTACAGATTATCTGCTACCCTGCAGAGACCCTATTCTACTAAGGGCGTGTACCGTTGTCAACTTCGGTTACGGTTTTTGTGTCCCGTAAGTATCGGTAACCTGAAAAGTTGGTAAGATTGGAAACGCGGTTCCTGAAAAATGTCTGTCATTAATGTCACCGAAGGAACCGATGTTTCTCCGCTGGTTTTTCGGTTCATTATGTCATTTTGTTGTTTATGTTTTGCTTTTTTGTTTAAATTTAAATTTATTTTTCCACAAATGTTAAAAAATCAGGAGGAGAGGTATGTTTTTAGGTTGAGTCGGTACCCGTAAAAATAAACAGAACTCTGACAGAAACGACCGATCTGCGTCCCGTAGTAAAACCGATTCTTTCAGGAACCAGTGTTAGCATTGGTTTAACGCATTATGCCGAGTGGTTAACCAGATTTGACAACGGTACACAGCCTAAGTTAGTAGCCTGGCTACAGAATAGTCCTTCCTATGAGTCCCATTCTTTATATTCTATTTGACTTATGTACGTCACCTTCTATAATCCAAATTATTTTAAATCCAACTACAAACTAGTACCATAATCGGCCTGACGTACTGTGCACACAACAGGTACCAAATCCGAGTTACTATGGTATTTAACGACAGTAATGACATTACAAATTATCTGTTCACAACGCATGCATTACACTATATAAGAATATATATATATATATATATATGGTTTGCGAGTAACGTTCAAGTTCAATAGACAATGGCTTGGCACAGTTCTTTATGCCATATAGCGAAACTAGTGAACTTACAAAGTGTACTTTTCACAACATTAAATCAATTCTAGGTTTGGGCTTTTAAAACTTCTGGGAATTATCTGTACGGTGAAGCTTCTTGTATTTTGTATTTCATCATAATATGTGTACTATACAGTAAAACTCCTTGTAATCTTTATCTTTGGATTGTAAGACATTACTATTCAGATTCAGTAAGAAGGTTTAAGATTTAGTACTGGTTTAAATTAAGATCTGATAGTTGATGAGTTATATTTTGACAGGTTTTTGTCTTCTCATTGTTAATAAGTCGTCATTAAAAACCTATAAATTATTCTGATATTTCAGCGATTTTCTTGGTTTCCCAATGATTTTCATCTTGGAACGGGTTGCTGTAATGAATTTAGTTCTATTATTGTCGAAAGTACGTACTAAAATTGCCCTGGTCTTTATAAATTTGCGAAAAAGTTCAGAAATAAATTTATAGTAAAAAACTTAGTTGCCTTATTCTTACACTTGCCAGTTTAAAACTTTTGGTTGCCAAATTAGACCGGTCTAGGGTTGGAGAATCTGGTCGTATGTAATTACAGTGAATACACAAACTTGTGAAGTCCGGACCTGGCCTGCATTTTACTTTTCAAGGTAAACGTGTACCTTAAATGATACTCCCCTACAGCGCATACGAAGTCAAATTCATTTTTAGGCAATGACCTAATATAATACTATATATAACTTGGCTGGCAAACATTGTCAGTGGTTTCCTTCCTAGCGAATTCGTTTGAGCATGTTTTTTTACGGCGTATAGATTAAGCAAACGAATTCGTTTGTTAGCATTTAGTTGTCATTCGGGGGCTCAAGTCCCCCCCCCCCCCCATTGACAGGCCAACAACAACATAACATCATAATTACCCCCTGACTTTAGTCAACCTGAGCACCAGTATTAAGTACCATAATTAATTACTAACCCCCGAATGCACCGACTTTTTCTTAAGTGCAGAGTAGTTAAGTCGAACTTTAATATAACAAATACTTAAATCTGAATTTCGTTGCACCGTCACAAAACCTCTCCAGCTTAGTTGTGATTCGAAGAGGGGCGTTCGAGAACGACAGTTTAATGTAATTTTTATGGATGTGAAATACGCGAGTCATTCTATCTTTGTTGTACGCCTAACAACAGACAAAGATGGGACGTAGGAAATATTGAAATAGTTTTTTCTGTGGCGCGTGGCGTTATGTTAAGAGGGTTATATTTTGTTTCGCTATGAATATACTTATTTATATTGTTCGATGTTCCAAAACCCTTTTAAATTCTCTAGGTGTGGAATTATTTTATGAAATAGGAAACGGAAAAGAAAAAAACTTCAGTGAGGTGGGAAAAAAGTGTTCGATTTAATTTAGTTTATAAATATAAACATGGGGTAGAGAACAAACTGACGCTGCATCGTCAGAGGAAAAGAAAATAGCTTGGAAAAGGGTAACTGTCTTCAGTTTCCATTTTGCATTAATTTTTTATTTAATGGACTTTCCCTCAAATTCTATGAAAGCAGTTTAGAATAATTGAAGAAGTTTTATAAAAATAAAAAGAAAGAATAACGAAAAGAAAAAGTTGGATAGAGGGAAGATATCTTCGTGACCGGCGGAGGGCCCCCTCCGAAGCAAAATAATGATCTATCAAAAGATCTGATTATAGATATTGTAAATGACAAAACAGTTTCGGAACGGAAAATAAATAGCATCACAGTTTGTTTGTAAAGTTTAAAGCGTATAAAAAAAGTCAAATTGTCGATTTATTCAAAATAGTTCTTTGTTTCGTAATTTCTTTTGGGGAAACCGTATTCTATTAATTCAAGAAAATCTAAATCTTCTTAATAAATATTCATTTTTACTTATTCATATATTAGGTAATTTTAAATAGATTTTATTATTGCAACCACGAAAAAAAGCAAACCCCAATTTTTGTTCTTGTTGTTAGCCGTCATTTACGATACGTCACATCTTTTTGTTAAGGGCTCGCTAAGCCTTCTAAATCGGGGGCTTAGTTAAATTGGCTTTAAGAGAGAAGTAAGTCAACCTTAAATTCGGTGCAACAAAAATCCCAGTTTTAAGTATGACTTACCTCTAAGTGTTAACTTAAGTCGTCGGTGCACTCGGGGGACCTTTTTTTAAACCTTCGTTCTTAAAACTTCTTTGTCAATTTGGGGGTAAATGTTTTAGCAACGCTTTAAATCTAGCCCCCCTTTCCTAAATCCTGCATCCGCCCCTGTATGCACAGCGTGTGTAGAATTTTACTTGACAAATGGGAAACTTTTTTATTATTGATTTTTCGACCAAAAGTTTTTGCTTCCTTTGAAATACCGAACGACTTAACTGAAATTGATTTAGGTTATACAGGGTGGTAAATAATTTCCTTTTTTGAAAATGGCAATATTTCGAACTGTTTTATTATTGACTTTTCGATCAAACGTTATATCTACTGAAAAGTTTTGGTTCGTTTCAAACACAGAATGGCGTAACTGAATTTGGCTTAGGTTATACAGGGTGTGTGCTACAATGAATTTTGTCAATTTTTTTTTAAACTTCCTTTCACCAAATTTATAATTTACCTACACCTGATCTAAAAATCGGCACCTGTTGTGTACTTTAAAAGTCAAATTTAAGCTGTCATAGCTGATAACCTAATTTTGAATATTATTCGAGATGCATTTATCCAATGAAGAGAAGGTTGAAATTGTATTAGCTGGTTGAAGCTGCTGAAGAATTCAACTTAAATCATCCCGAACGACCAGATAGTTTCCACCAAACAATAGTCCCCAGAATTTTTAAGCAGTGTTCCCCAAAGTTTTCCAAGGTGCGGGATCATAACATGATCTTGATTTGGGAATAAATTTCATAAGGTTTGTTCTTAAGAGACAGAAAATTTAGGCCTTTTAAACCAAAATTCACGCATACTTTATTACCAGAAGACTCGGTTTGGAGATTAGATTTTTCTGCTCTAATATTAGGATTTATGATGAAAGAGGATTTATGCATACTTTTAAAATTCTTTTTTTCAGATGACGCCGTTTTTACGACTAACGGTACAGTGAGTAGCCAAATTCGCGCTACTGGGCTACCGATAATCCCCATTGGACAATCCAGTGCTCTGCAGGAGCCGGTACTCTCAGAAAATTAATGTTACCAATCTATAAAGACAAAAAAATTTGTCATGTGGCAAGGTCGCCTGACCTCGCCCCTTTGGATTATTTTTTGTGGGGTACTCTAAAGGAGAGGGTCTATAAAACTCACGCCCGAAGCAGGAATGAGCTTAAAAATAGAATAAGGATTGAATGTGAAAACCTAAAGAGGCATCCATATATTTTATTCAAATTTAATTGTTTTATTTTAAATTATAATTATTAATTATGGAACACCCTATGTAGGCTTGAATAACTTTAATTACATTATTCTGTGTTTGAAACGAACCAAAACTTTTCATTAGACATAACTTTTGATCGAAAACCCATAATAAAACAGTTTGAAGAGTTGTCATTTTCGGCATTTGAAAGGAAGCAAGACTTTTTATAAATATCAATTTTTGGTCAAAAAATCAATAATGAAAAAGTTTCCCATTTGTCAACTAAAATTCTACACACGCTGTATACGCACCTTTAAGAAATTCAGATCGGACGATTTGATTATATGGTCAATTATTTTAAGCCTTCCTTTGAAGACGTTTTAGCCCTAAAAGTTTCTAGAAGTTTGCAACAATGACGCCAAACAATGCATATTGTTTAATAAACCGTCAATTTAGACTAGCCCCTTTTCAAAAATTTTAATGAAAAAGGTTTTAAAAGTTTAGACCTTTTTAAGCATACTAACTTGTTACTTTTCTAAACTAGGTAGTATCAAATAATAAAATTGTTGTTTCTCATTGAACAAAAAAAGTCAATTGTCGCCTTGGAGGCACAAAAATGTCTCGTAATAATTATTAAAGCAAGTATTTAGCTATTTTGTTTAATTGAGAGCGCTAAATTACTGCCTAATATTTATTTTTAATAATCAAGTCCATACAAAGCACGAAGAACAGGGTGACCCATCCAGGAGCGGCACTACGTTGGGTGGAATGAAGGGGGAGGTGGGAATGAAGAAAGAAAAATTTCCCACTAGGTATGCGAAGATAAAAACCCCAACTTCAAGGAAAAACGGATACAATCTTTTTTTGCACGTGCATTCAAAAATTAAATTATTCATTTTTTTTTGCACAGGTTTGCTCGGGTTACTATTCTCCCGAACCAAATTATTAAGTATTTTTTGTCGAGAGCCGACCTTTTTCTAAACCTTGTCCGGTAAATACCATAGTCGCCGAAGAGTGCTCCTAATTCTTTCTATAAATTTAACGATATACGGTGCATGCCTTTCGGTATGGGCGAGGGTGTTGTGGTCGTCAGTATGAATGCAGAATGCAGTGTGTGTGGTATGGATAAGTGAAAGTGCAAAATAACTCAACATCAAAACTCTCATATGCATGTAGAATGAATTATTTCTTTGGTCTACTTATTTCTATTTAATATAATTTAAAGTACAATTTTTCAATATTTACAGCATTACTCTAACTAACCAATTCTGTTTCGCTATTGCTATCTTCGTCATTTACACTAATTATGAGCGTTTGAACGTTATCTATGTAAAAATAAGAACCTTTAATTTCAATTATATGTCTAATGAAATTTTTCCAACTTTCTGCAAAAACATAATCTATACTTTTCTCAATCAATTCTATATCGTTGGCACTAGAGCCGGTGAAGTGTTTACAGATTTTACTTTTGATTTTACTTGACTCCACATATGCTCAATTGCATTGAAAATAAAATAATTCGGCGGAAGACGCAGAAAGGTATGTCCCATTTTTGCCGCAAAAGTGTCACACATGTTTTTTTACATACCTTTTTTAGTAAGAATTTTCGAAATATCCTATCATTCTCTAAAAATATCCTAGTTATTCTCTAAAATTTAGTTTTTGAGTTATTCTGGGCTTTTAGTACAGGGCGCGACCTCTATTGACGAGATGCTAAACGTATCAAAACGGGAAGCCGCTAACAATCTACTAATCTAGAGTATTAAACACATACAAAAAGCCATAAACATCTAGAGTAGCAATGTTCAATATACTGCAGTACCTATTTTATCATTTTTGCGGTGTATATTTGCAGGTAAATAATTTCTAGGCACATTATTAAAAAACCTTCCTTAATTAAAAAAGTGTATTTTGCTTGTTGTTGATATCACTAATTGCCCACAAAATTTTGACCCACCTGTAAAAAACCCACGGGCCGCGCCTGTATAGAATATGAAGCTATACTTAATATACTTATAATGTTATTGTTAAAAATTTTAAACCCATGTCAAAATGATTATTAAGTCGGCCAATCGCCGGTAAATAAATAAAGTCCATTAACTGGTGTTAATGGACTTTATTTATTTACCGGCCATGATAACTACCATTGTCTATTACAATAACACTGTTCTTTGGTATGTTAGATAAAAGACAATTTTTAAACCAATGTTCAAGAAGTTCTGTAGTAGTTAATAGTTCATGGTAGTCCAAATTTAAATCTTTTATATTCTGGGAAGATACCTAACCACAAAGTATTTGAAATCGAATCATCCACTGAACCATCAGCGTGTAAACTTGTTATCCTTTCCTCCTTACTTTCCTAAACAAATTAAAACACTCTGTATAAAATGCTATGCAAGGAAATAAATTCCAAGGAAAATGGTATATTGATAAAATGGACCTAGTGTATCACAAAATCGTTTTCGAGTTAAGAATGGATTCTGGTGCTGGATCACGATGCATAGAATTCTATGCGATTTTGACACTAATGACAGTGGCCATGTGATGGATCGTTTGTTTTATTTGAGTAGTCATGTGACTTTGACACATAGAATAGAATTCTATGTGGCGTGATCCGGGGGATGGTACTTAAAAACACATAGAATCACGTGAAATTACTCAAAATATTTAATACCTTCTTTTTATGGCAAAAACATACATGACTGTTATATACATATAAAAAATAATTAGGAAAATTGTACAATTTCTTCATTTTGTCTTTTCTTTTTGGGTGGTTGTTTCGGCGCTACCAGGTCCCGTTTGTCTGGATCGGAGCATAAAGTACGAATGTTGCCATATGGATAGCATTTTCTTTCAACAGGTAACCCTTTTGGTAGGATTACACAAGGCACCTCACTGCTACAAGAAGGCGCGTGTGCAGATGATAAGTTTCCTCTTCGCAATCTACGAGTTTCTTACAGATAATTTCATCATTGGTGAATTTTAAATGGTGATACTTCGTAATCTCTGCAAAGGAAATAAAAAACTACTATATATAAATTTAATTTCTAAGAGAGTAAATGGGGAATTTACCTGGCAAATTTCGGTTGAATTCTTTAAAGCAATCCCAATTTCTCTACACGATTATACAGGGTGGTTCGTAAGTATAATAGTACACAGAGCAACAGCAGATTCCTTATGTCAAAATAATGCATTTTATTCAAACTTGTTGTTAGTTGCTATCTCACCAGTAGAGAGCGCCACCTGCGGTACATCGCGCTTCTTTGAAATGGCAGAACTTTTTTGCGGCTTATTGTATCGATTTTACTATAGAAAAAATCGATTCTCCTACTTTTTTAAGTAAAAAAGGAGTATTTTGTTGGGGTCGCTGGGATTAACCGTATTCGAGGTAGTCACATTTGAATTTTCCAATGCAACAAATAGTCGTGTTTAAGTTGAATGACCGTTTCAAATTCGGATCAATTTGCATTTCTTGTCCCAAGAAGCCCCCGAATCCCTAATTTCGTTATCTGAATTTATTCAGAAATTATTGGAAAAAATCGAAAACAAAATCAAAACCCAATCCAACCTGACACCGTGTATCTTGGTTAGTATCAATTCTTGGATTGGGTAAGTTTAACAAAATCGCATTGTTTTGACGTGGGGAGTCTGCTGTTGCACTATGTACCATTACATACATTGCATAAACGTTTACTCCTAGCGACTTCAATGAAGTATAACTTTTTGATGTAAAAGAAGTAGGACAATCGATTTTTTTAATAGTCAGATCGATATACTAAGCATAAAAAAAGTTATGTCATTTAAAAGAAGTGCGGTATGCGGTAGGAGGCGCCCTCTACTAGTGACATTAAAAGTATGAACAAATTTGAATTCCTCGCCTCAAAGAATCCCTAAGTCCCTAATTTCGTGCCGCTATGTCGTTTTGTTGGGAAATTATTGGAAAAAGTCGAAAACAAACTTAAAATTTTGATACCCTGTATCTTGGTTACATATGATCAACTTTGGAATTAGACAAGTTTGAATAAATCGCATTATTTTGACATAAGGAATCCGCTGTTGCTCTGTGTACCATTACTTATGAACCACCCTCTATAGGTAATTATGATAATATTATAATCAATGGCTCCAACAAAGCCGTGCACGTCGTACTGTTTTTGCTTCCTAGTTTTCTTTCTATATGCTGACTCATACTGACTGGCACTTAACTGTTTTACGTCATGTCATAATTCAAATCGTTATGATAAAGCTAAAATTATTGGTTCAGATAACACTATCATTATTACTTTAATTTTTTAGCAACATCGAGTGACTAAATGGTCAATTACAATTAGACTGTTTTCAAAATGAATTACCAAGTACCATATTATTGACATAATTATTGTTTGCTTATATTCAGTCAGCCGGAAAAATTATGTTTATTATAATTATTTATTACTAATTATCATTATTTAAAGAAAAGCATGCAAATTTAAAACACATTAAATTTGTTATAACAATGCATCGGCTTAGAAATCTTAGAAAGCCTTATATTACCCTACATTTGCGGCAACATTTGAGAAAAAAAAATATTGATTGGAAACATTGTATCAAAAAAATCCAGCCTTAATTTTGGTTCGTCTAAATTAAAAAAGTGTAAGGTTAAGAAATGTTGCTTTTATAACGAGTTAAAAATTTTTTGACAACAAACTCGAATCAATGCAAAAAAAAATTAATTAAACGATTTTTATCACCTGTTAAACTCTCATAAACGTCACTGTTGGCAGATAGGCTGTATTATAGATCCATTTTGCATTATAATATAATATGTCGGAGAATAGAAAATTTTTTTCTTTAAATCGTATTACTATACTAATTGTTTAATAAAAATCTTCTTTACACATCTTGATAAACTTTTTTTTATCTATTTAAAACTGTATCTCCAATCCTAGTATTGTGACTTACTTATTCGATAGAGGGGTGGCAAGTATTAAGTATTGTTTTTTATAGGGGTAAAAAGTAATTGTAAGTAATGTGAAATAAAAATATAACAGTTGCTATGCTGACACTGTTAATGTTTTCCTTAATAAACACGAGGTTTTTACAGACACTGTTTGTGTTGTGTTTGGTATAAATAAAAATATCTCTTGCTATAAAATCATAAAAGTCAGCTCTCATAGCAGTCAAAGCTTCTTTTGGATATTTAGGTTTTTTATACGGAATAAAAGTAAGCATTTATTATTTGCTAGCAAAACAACCAACTTGCTTTCTACGATTTCTAACTTAAAAACTTCGAGCAGCGCTGCGGCGTGGGTCCAAATATTTACTAGTTCGACTTATCCAAAGTTCTCCACTTATCTAAACTCGCGTCGCCCTGAAATTTTGAGGATCAAAATCAAAGTAAGTCATTTTCTTTAAATACGACCATAACAGTATTTTCCAGTCGAGATATTTCTAAATCCCACAATCTAGTAGGTACCTAGTAGACAGTTGTCTGGGTTGTCATGATGTCGTTTTGAAGTTCTATTTGTAAAAAAGTGTCGCGTCACAAATTACTTTTTTTCTTTTAAAAATATTTAAAATGTTCGACTCCGAGACCCCAAGTGATATTGAAGAGGTAGCTCAAAACGCGTTATCTTCTTTTGTATCCGAGAAGTCAAGAGAGAGATACGAAATATTTATATTTTGTTTAATTTTTTTATAACCAGGTAGTTATGAAATTAATACTTCATCACCAGTTAGGAAATATTTTACTTTTCGTAACTAGTTACGAAAAGTAAGATGTTTCAAAACTGTCAACGGTTTTAAACAGTGTCACTTTACATGTCAAAATTAGAACAAAAAAATTTTTTCCGTGATGGGAAAAACGTTTGACATTTTATCTCTTTTGACAGGTAACAAAATGTCACTTGTTATGAAATTACTTTTTTCCCCGGGAAAAAAGTGAGTACTTTTTTCCCGGATATATATACACATAAGTAAAGGTAGATATTTAATTTTAGAATATTTTATTATACAAAAGTTACATTGCCTTTCTATCAAAAGTACAATTATTAAATGTGGAGTCAGAGAAAACTCGGAATCAGACATTTTTTAACTTTATATTATTCAAAATAACTACTAAACAACCACTATGTTCGCAATTTTTAAATCAAATCACAGAATTAAAATGACAGATGTTTGATTACTTTAAAGGTTTCTTAGAAACGCAGGTCTAATTGTCGCTGTAAGTACCAGTCCAGCCTACCAGTTTAAAAATTCAAATTTCACATCGATAATATAATTTTCTGACTTTAATATGTTTTTTCAATATTAAATCGTCGTTTTTCCCGTCACAGAAAAAATAGTGTATTATACACGGGAAAAATATTAGATTTTAGCTCTCGGTTTTTTGTCTCCCTCCGATTCGCGTCGGGAGACAACACAACCTCGAGCTAAAATCTACTACTTTTTTCCCTTGTATAATAAATAACTATTTCTGCTCTTGTAATTTCTGATTTCTGATTTCTAATCTGCCGCTGAAAAAATGGATACTTAGGTGTTCTGTAAAACCGTAATACAAGGTTTAGAACTTCAAAAGCATTAAGAAAAACAAATGAATCTTTTGCAAATGTCCATTGGTGTTAACCTACACAAGTGTAGTGGCCTGACTATCACTTACTTTTTGGTAACAATCCTTCAAGGCCCAAAACGCCGAACTATTAAATTTTATGAAAGTACCTACATTATAAAAACCTGCAAAAATTTTTGCATGGAAAATAGTAAGATAGAAAAAAAATTCTACCAACGCTATTAAAAGTATGCTTTGTAACGTGACATTCTGATGTTAAAAGTAAATTGACAGTCGCTTGTCAATAATATAATACTAAATTGACAGTCGCTTGTCAAGCATATTTTAAATTAACTGTAATTCGTTTTTTTAAATATATTATATTTTCGCCAGTTTTATTAAATTTGTTTAACTAAATATGCATTGTTTGTAGAAAAATGGTGTATGATACATGTGTTAAATGTGATTTTATTTTGTTCGGAGGAATGGAAGACTCGCTGCGCTCGTGTCCCAAACTTTTCTTCTCACAAAATAAAGGATTTTAGTTTTTAAGAATTTAGAGAAAAATTAATGGTTGGTCTTGCAGACCAGTTTTAATAATAGTAAACGCCGCAGGCTTTATAAAAAAAAAACAAAATAAAATGCCCATTTTAACAGTTGTATCATAAATAACTATTAAAAAATATACACACTATTTTGTATACCTGGTAAAAATAAAGAGATGTTTTTAGTTTAAGACCCTGCATAAAAATTTAAAACTTCATTTTTCACGTGAAACCCTCAATTATTTTATTTTCTTTTAGAGTTATACCAAAATTAAAACACTTTTTTTTAATTTTGCACCCTACCTTTGCCATGGCCATGCATGTGGATGGGGTAAGCGTTGCTAGATTTTTTGCGCGACAGGGAGCAAGAGTGGGTTTTGGAGGCGTTGAGCTGAACAAGGTTCTTGGCACCCCAGTCTAAGATTAATTAAATATCTTGGGAAAGGGATAGGTACATAGATCTGCGTCTATTATCCAACTCTTGATTCGAAACTTGTCTGGAAAAATGAATAGTACTATCGTCAACATAACTGCGGATGGGGTTGGTAGTTGAAGAGAGTAGGTCATTAATGTGAAGAAGAAATAGGGTTGGTGCCAGGACTGAACCTTGGGGGACGCCAGCATTGATAGGATGGATGTTAGATGAGTGACCGTCAACCACAACAGATATGCGCCGATTAGAGAGGAAGCTAAAGATCCAGGTACCTACATAGTTTGGTAGGAAGACCTTAAGAAGGTAGTTTGTTGAGGAGTGCGACTTGCTATACTCGGTCAAAGGCCTTGGAAATATCAAGAGCAACAATGTGAGATTCACCATAAAATTCGAGAGACTTGTTCCAGGTATAACAGTTGACGTTTTACATTTTACTCTACAATTTTTATGAATTTATATAAGTTTTATACAATAATAAATCTTGACCAGTAGTATAAAAAGACCAAAGAAACATAAAATTATCGAAAAATAAGACGTTCCTCTTGAAAACCCAGAAAATCTTGCTGTTTTAAGATTTTAAATATTAGTGAATTTGACAGAAAAAATGTCAAAATTTTTATGTGCATTATGTCGGAAAGAATTCAAGAATTTGGCCCTTTGTGATTCTTGTTCGAAGAAAATTTGTAAAAATTGTTCTCAACTAACAGTGAAAGAATATAACTGTGCCATTATGTCAACAAGAAAACTTAAATTCCATTGCCCTATTTGTGAAAATGATAACATTTTTTCACAAGACCTCTTTCCTACACAAGATTTAACATGTGAACCCAAGGATATAGTTAATGATACTCAAGAATATATAACAAAACAAAATTTTCAAAAAGAAATGAAGAAAGTTTCTGATTTCTTGGAAGTAATGAAAAATGAAATAACTAACCTTAGAGAGTCCAATATTGATTTGGTTAAATTTCTTTCTTCGGATGATTACATTAAAATAGCTAAATCTCAAAACATCAACAAGATTCCGGCTCAAACCACATCAAATCCTGTAAACCTTTCATTTTCTGAAGTTGTAAAAAATTCTCAACAAAAAGACATACATAAAACTACCAGCACTAAATTGACAAACAATAATGACAACGTCAATGTTAATATGTCAAATTTTCGTAAAGAAGAAAATAAAAAGTGCAATAAAACCTTAAATATAAATAGAAGAAGTGAAGAAAGAAAAAGTAAAGCCATATATGGTTCAAAAAAGACCAATTGTTTATTGTCTAATAAGAAATTTTGGCTTTTTACATCTGGATACTCTAAATCAACAACGGAAGCTGATATCATTAATTATCTAAAACAACACAAAAACATTGAATACAATTGTGAAAGAGTTTCCACAAAGAATTCAATCTCAAATGCGTACAAAATTGGTATACCAATCCTAATGAAGGATGAATTCTTATGTGAAGATATTTGGCCAATGGGCATTTATGTAAACCAGTATTTTCCTCCTAAAAATTTTTTTGAAGAAACAAGAAGGGCTAATTCTAATACAAAAAACTAAATAATGACGGTAGTATACTAGTGGCACACGTTAATATACGATCATTAAAATCTTCCTTTTTTGAATTTAAAGAATTTGTTTTAGATATAAATCCTGATATTTTAGCTGTAACTGAATCTTGGTTAAATCATAATGATTTATCTACTAACTTTGATATTTTTGGCTATAAGTTTCTTAGATTGGATAGGAATACTAAAGGTGGTGGAATTAGCGTTTACGTTAAAAATCATTTAAAAGTCAAAATAATAACTGTTCTTGACACTAGACCTTTGGAAACATTTTGGCTTAATATTTTAATTAATAAGAAAAAAGTAGGTTTTGGAATTATTTATAAACCACCAAACATTAGTTTCAATTCATTTTTTATTCTTAACCAGATAATTCCACAAGTGTACTTATCGGTTGATAGACTGATCATAACAGGTGATTTTAATGTTGATCTGTACAATAAAAATCAAGATGGTTATCTTCTTGAAAATTTATTTGCAACTTTCAGTTTAAAACAAATTATTTCAGAGCCTACAAGAAATGAAACGTCACCAAAAATAATTGATCATCTTTATATAGATGAAAATATAAATATTACAGATTCTGGTATATTCAAAACACAATTAATAAAAAATTCTTCGGGAATTTCTCTAACTGATCATTCAATGGTATTTTGTAAACTTTTATTAGAAAATAAATCTCCTTGTTCATTAAGGTACTACAGAAATTTTAAAAATATTAATTTTGATTTATTTAATGAAGATTTAGCGCAAATTGATTGGAATGCAGTTGAAAACATTAATAATTTTGATAATAAAATTGAAATATTTAACAATAATATCCTAAATTTATTTAACAAACATGCACCAGTTCAAATAAATAAAAATAAAAAAACAAATTCGTGGATTAATTCGAATATAAAAAATTTTGCAAAATTAAAAAAAAAAAGCTTTCAAAAAATATTGTAAAAATAAATCTGAATCAAATTGGAAAGATTATGTAGAAATAAGAAACTTTCTATCTAAATTTATAAAGAAAGAAAAGCAAACATTTATAAAGAATAATATAAATCCAAATAATCCAACACTTTTTTGGAAAAACTTGAAAAAATTTAATATTAATTTAAAAGAATCTAAATCAGTAAATGAATATCCTTGTGCACAAGTACTAAATAATCATTTTATAAATTCTGTAAAAAATGGATCTCCAAACCAAAATTTACTATCTTTTTATTTGAATAATAAGTTTTCTAAAATTGGTAAAGATGTGTTTCTAAATTTAAAACCAATTACAAATTATGATATTGTTAAAATTTTATCAAAAATTAAAACTGAATCATGTGGAACAGATGGTATTACTTTACGCATGTTAAATCTGTGTATGAATAAAAATTTTTTAAATAGTATTAAACATATAATAAATTGTTCTATTCTAAATAATAATTTTTCTAATATCTGGAAAACTAGTTTAGTTATACCGATTCCTAAAATTCACAACGCAGAAAATGTAGATGATTTTAGACCAATTTCTCTACTTTCTGTAATATCTAAAATTTTAGAACGTATAGTTTTTGACCAAATAATAGAGTATTTTAAAAAATATGATATTTTACCAGAAAATCAATCAGGTTTTAGAGAAAATTTTAGTACTACTACTCTACTCTGTAAACTTAAAGATGATATTTTAGAAAATTGGGATTCAGGTTTTGTTACTAATATAGTCTTTCTCGATTTGGCTAAAGCCTTTGATTCTCTAAATCATGAAATGTTATTAGTAAAGCTTAAATATATAGGTTTTAGTCTAAAAACTTGCCAGTGGTTCAAACATTATTTATCTGACAGAAAACAAGTGACAAAAATTGCAAACGAATACATTTGTGACATTTCAAATTCACTGCCTATTTCTAGAGGTGTTCCACAAGGATCAGTATTAGGCCCTTTATTGTTTATTATATACACTTTTGATTTTCATTTATCTATTAAACACGGTAATCTTTTAGCTTTTGCAGATGATACTCAAATATACCACTCAATCAAGTACACAGATTTAAAAAATAGTATTTCCTTAATCAATAAGGATATTTTAAATATTTCAAAAACTATAACTGATCACGGATTAAAAATAAATGAAAATAAAACTAACTTAATTTTAACTGGTCCTAAAACACTAATCACTAAAATAAAAAATAATTCTGATTTCAAAATTGTTCTTAACAATAGTTTTAAGATACCGTCAATCGAATTTGGCAAAAATCTTGGAGTAATTTTTGATCAGCATCTTAATTTTCATGAACATATAAAAAATATAATTAAAAAAGCATACTACAAACTAAGAATTTTATATAAGTTTAAGGACTACTTAAATACCGATACTAAACAGACTGGTTGATTCAATTATTCTAAGTGGATTAGATTACTGTGATATCATTTATCACAAAAATATCAGTAACGAAGATAAACAGAAATTACAAATTCTTCAAAATAACTGTGTTCGTTTTTCAATAGGGCTAAAAAAGTATGATCACATACCACCTAGTTTTGACCAACATAATTTAATTAAATTAAAAAAAAGACGCGAAATCCACATATCCTGTTTTATTTATAAAATAATTTTAACTCAGAAACCAAGATATTTATTTGAAAAAATTGAATTCAGGAATAATATTCATAATGTTAATACTAGAAATCAGAACGCAATAGAAATACCTAAACATCATACTGAAAAATATAAGTCTTCGTTTAAATATACCTCTTCTGTAATTTATAATACTATTCCTTCTAGTCTGAGGGGCTTAAGCTATATAACTTTCAAAAAAAAATATAAAAAATTATTTAGTAAGGGTAGGATTGGAAGAATGATTTTTTATAAATCAAAACCCTACCTATTTATGCCAACTAGTATACTACTGTCATTTTTTGGTTTTCTTTTTTAGTTTATCATTTTTATATTTATATTTTTAATTGTTTTATTGGCATAAATAAAAATCTTTATTATTATTATTATTATTATTAAGGAGATCAGCTGTGGGTCTTTGGTGACGAAATCCGTACTGTCTGTCATGAATGATTTTGTGTTTTTCTAGATATTTTAGAATTTGCAAGTTGATCACTTTCTCCATAACTTTGCTGACAATGGAGAGAAGAGAGATAGGTCTATAATTGGATGGAAGGTACTTGGAACCTTTCTTCGGGACAGGCTGCACACGAGCAGTCTTCCAGCTATCTGGTTAGATACCCTTGTCATAAGAGATCTGGAAAAGACGAGTTAAGATGGGTGCAAATTCTGGAGCGCATTTTTTTAGGACAATTGCTTGTATGCCATCCAGACCAGAGGACTTTTTGTTGTCGAGGGATAGAAGAATTTTTTTAACTTGCTTGACCTTAAGTATTCTATCGGGCATTTTGTGGGGTACAGACTTAGTGGTTGGAAGAGCGAAATTGGGGGGAGGGGCCAGGGTGGAATTGGCTGTGAATTGTTTGGCGAAAAGTTCAGCTTTCCCTTTAGAGGTGGAGATAATTTCGTTGTCAGAGGTCAGGGGAGGAAAAGTGTTTCTACAGAAGTTTTGACTAATGTTTTTGGCAATGGACCAGAAGGATTTGCAGCCGTTGTGACAGGAAAGCACTCTATCTTTTATGCGGATGTTAAAAGCATTTTGGACTCTATAAAGGTACTCGCACACTTGTACACTTTTGTGTTGCGCAACCTAAAAAAATGGCGCAACCCTTGATTGCAAGGTGAGAACACCACTGCAATATAAAAAGTTGCGCAAGTTACTAAATGGCGCTACACTTTTCGAATTTCGTACACTTCAAAAATTGCAACGTGTGAACAGTTAAAAATACTGGAGTTGCGCAATATAAATATAGGCCGACATGTCGGTTAAGGTACTCGCAGACTTGTACACTTTTGTGGCGCAAGTTTTTATTGCGCAATTATAAAATTGCTCGTTATGTTCACACAGCAGCAATAAAATGTCAAAAATTGCGACATAAATGAGTTGCGCAACTTAAAAATGTTGAAGACATTTTTAAAAGTTCACACGCTATGCGCCACTTATTATTGCGCAACTTATGCTGCAATTTTATACCCGTTTAAAAACGATATTCAGTCGCTCTGGTGATTAGGTGCAGGCGTGTTTGTCGACGAGTTTTGGAAAAAAACTGTTTCTAGCAATCTTATCAGTATTGACTGTTTTGTGTGTTGCTGCAAAAAGTTTATCTGACTTTAAAAAAATGCATTCTGATGACGAAATACTAGCCGCTTCCTGTTTAGCACTTATCTTACACTCTGCGAAGACAGCAAAAGAAGAGACAACAAAGACGTAAAAAAAGAATGTGGGTTAAAGAATGGATTAAGAAACGTGACCGTTACGAAGCAGTAACTAATTTATTAAAAGAACTAAGGGATGGCGATTAAGAATTCAAAATTAAATTAATTAAAAATTAAAAATTAAATTAATTAAAATTATTGTAAATTTAAAACCACAAAACAACCTCTCTAAACAGACAAAGTTGCAGTGCGGTTGAAGTTGCTCCACATTATTTAACCGACATGTCGGTCTACATTTATATTGCGCAACTCCAGTATTTTTAACTGTTCACACGTTGCAATCTTTGAAGTGTACGCAATTCGAAAAGTGTAGCGCCATTTAGTAACTTGCGCAACTTTTTATATTGCAGTGGTGTTCTCACCTTGCAATTCAAGGGTTGCGCCATTTCTTTTAGGTTGCGCAACACAAAAGTGTACAAGTGTGCGAGTACCTTTAAATAATGTGGAGCAACTTCATCCGCAGTGCAACTTTGTCTGTTTAGAGAGGTTGTTTTGTGGTTTTAAATTTGCAATAATTTTGAATTCTTCATCGCCATCCCTTAGTTCTGTTAATACATTAGTAACTGCTTCGTAACGGTCACGTTTCTTAATCCATTCTTTAACCCAAATTCTTTTTTTACGTCTTTGTTGTCTCTCCTTTTGCTGTCTTCGCAGTAAGATAAGTGCTAAACAGGAAGCGGCTTGTATTTCGTCATCAGAATCCATTTTTTAAAAGTCAGATAAACTTTTTGCAGCAACACAAAACAGTCAATACTGATAAGATTGCTAGAAACAGTTTTTTTTTCCAAAACTTCGTCGACAAACACGTCTGCACCTAATCACCATAGCGACTGAATATAGTTTTTAAACGTGTATAAAACCGCAGCATAAGTTGCGCAATAATAAGTGGCGCATAGCGTGTGTACAGCCTGTCAACTTTTAAAAATGTCTTCAACATTTTTGAGTTGCGCAACTCATTTATGTCGCAATTTTTGACATTTTATTGCTGCTGTGTGGACATAACGAGCAATTTTATAATTGTGCAATAAAAACTTGCGCCACAAAAGTGTACAAGTCTGCCAGTACCTTAAGATAGTTTGGTTGTATTGATTTCTTGCCTCGGTGAAAATTTGACGATTTTCGGGTGTAGGATTTTGAAGATACCTTTTGTGAGCTTGGACTTTTTTGAGCCTGGCTTTATTACATGCCTTGGAGAACCATGGCTTTTGATGGTGGAGTTTAGGTTTCTTGCGGGTATGTGGAATAAAACCTTCAATACCTGCTTGAATAATGTCTGTGATATAAGAGCAAATTTCGGAGGGATCGGGAGTGGAAAAACAGACAGGGTTCCAAGGGAAAGCAGAGAAGAAGTTTCGAAGACCATTCCAGTCGGCAGAATTGTAGTGCCAGATCGTGCGATCTGGCTTGATTTCACCAAACTGGGGATGCTGAATACAAGAGACGGTAATGAGGCCATGATCTGAACGACCAAGGGGAGCGCATACAGATGTTTAGTATGGCTCAGGATGGGTGGTAAGAAAAAGATCTAGTGGATTTGCATTATGGGTAGAAACGCGGGGAAAGTATTTTGGTTCTCTGATCAAATTGGTGAGCGAGTTGCTGATTGCGAAGTTTTCTGCTGCTCTGCCTTCTGGGTCAGTTTTTGTGGATCCTAACCATTCCTTGCTATGGACGTTGAAGTCACCTAGGACGATAACTTCAGCGGGGGGAAATTCAGGGATGAGATGGTCGATTTTTGCCGAGAGAAAGTCAAAGAACTCATTGTAGGATTTGTCTGATGGGGAGCCATAGATGCAACAGATAAATTTAGTAGAATATTTAAGGGCGAGTTTTAGCCAGATAATATCGGGCTTGATTCCAGGTTCGGGAGTTAGGTGCAAGAAAGGCTGCTGCGAACGTAGGCACATACCCCACCATGAAGACGGAGAGATGACAGAAGTCCATAACCCGGAAACAGGAGATGATTGGTTGAGGGTTTGGAGCTGATTTGGGTTTCGGTCAGAAAAAGAATGTGGGGTTTGCATGATTGGAGGTAGTGGTGGACAGAGTCCAAATTGGAATTAAGCCCGCAGATGTTGGCAAAGGTTACTATGCTCTTGGAATTCTTCGATGGTGAGCCCCCTGAGTACCCCTCACCCGGAGATTCGAATGGAGGGGTAGTTTACCTCCGGAATTTTTTACCCATCATCATTTTCACATTCGTTCCTGTTTTTTTGAAGAAGTGGACAGTTAGAAGAGAGTAGTATTAGAAAAGAGAAGAGAAAGAATGACAGTCTGAAGAGGAAAGGAAAAGAAAACCGACTCACGCACCCAGGGCTGGAAACAACCGCTAAGATTTCACCAGCTCT
The DNA here is from genome assembly GCA_963971165.1 of Philopedon plagiatum. Taxonomy (NCBI): domain Eukaryota; kingdom Metazoa; phylum Arthropoda; class Insecta; order Coleoptera; family Curculionidae; genus Philopedon; species Philopedon plagiatum. The sequence goes on from OZ020194.1 coordinate 31,725,198, forward strand.
TTAAGTAGTTGGTGGTGGTACCTCCTCGGTCGAGGAAAAGATCCTCTACCACCTGCAGCGTGAGGATTTTTGCCCCACGAAAAAATGAGACATTTGCCCCACATGACAAACGAAATTTTAAAATCACCGCCACTACTAAAGAACTACTCTGCATGGAAATAAATTATGTAGTACATAACTTAGCATAAGCTATAAGGTTCTGCGACTAAATTGTTTTTAAAAAATATTAGCAAATAAATCTACAGTAGCTTGTATAGTATTTCGTTAAAATAACATGCGATGTGATCAGTTCCGGATCTAGGGCGAATCGGCGAAGCGACCGATTCGACGCCCGATCCAGGAAGGCGCAAAAATGCCAGAGAAAAATGGTAGTTTTAATTTGATCGAAATTTTTTAAAAATTTTAGTAGTGGACGAATAATTAACCTCCCGACTGTATTCAAAAACGGTCAACAGCACAGGGATTATTATCGGTAGAACTGATGCTTAAATAAAAGTTGTTAAGGCGGGCTTGCAAACAACTTGGAGGTCAAATTCTTTAGAACAAATAAATAATAAATAGGTATCTACAAATTACTTGATTATAACGGATACGAAAAAATAGGTATACTTGACATAAGGCCACAGGTATTAATCGTATAATTTGCTATATTTGTAGCCTTAAATTATACTCAATAGCATTCTACCAAATTATTAGGTATTGTTGTTATAATGTTAATTTAAAGATTAAATGAAATGGACCAGAAGATTAGTATGTAAAGATACATGTCCTGTTGTTAAGCCAATTTTCCACTGCAGTGTCAGCCGCTTTCAATTATAAAAAGGATCCCTGACCCTATCACTACTGCCTAAAACTTACCAAAATAAGTTGATAACATCTCTTTTCTTTGAGTTTTAACTGTTTTGGTAGTCTTTTTATGTCACAATAGGGTATTTTCCAACAAGTAGTCCGTACGGTTTTTTGACCGTCCGCGTCCGTCAGAACCAATCAGTCATTTACATACACTAAACGCGCCTGTTGCTGTGCACCATGTAATTTTTATCTGGGCAACTCTATTTCTGATCGAAAACAGTTGTCCGACTCTGTGTTGGAACAAAATGTCACATATTTGACAAAAAATGCAAGTTTATGCAATGTCACTCCTTTGATATAACATATTTTTGAAAGCCGCTTTATCTTTATTTGTAAAATATGAGTTAGCTACATTGTTGAAGACCACTACCAGGTATTAAAAATGAATTAAACCAAATTAATTAAAGCTTTTCCAATGAACAAAATTATAACACAAATTAAAATTGAATAAAACTTATGCATTTTTTTAATAACAAAAATGATTCAGTTTGGTTTTCAGGACGATAAGTATACTCGTATATACCAAATCGAGCATTGATATGCTTCAGGCACATCGTTGTAGGAGATTTTTTATACATACACAGCGTGTTTGGAAAATGTATTAGAAAACTTTGAATATAATAATACAGGGTGTCTGTAAAAGGTCTGTGCAAAAAGCTACCAGGTATTCCTTAGACTAAAATACGACGATTTAACTAAACTTACCTATATCCAAAAGTGTTTCGTTAGGGCGCTAACAAACGTCAAAGATTTTATTTGAAATGTTCTTATTTTAAATAAAAGATATTGCCTTTAGTAATTTGGATGAAATTTGGAATGTGAGTCCCTACTTGAAATAGGGTATTTTGGAAGGATTTTTTTGCTTGTGAGGGTTACGTAAGTGGTCAAAAGTTAATCATTGACATGCAAAAAAAGTAATATTTTTTTACCTGTTCGGCCAATACCTTTAAAAATCTTTTAACAATGCTTATTTGAAACATTTCTTGTCTCCTGTTCGATTTCGCTATCTGTCATAGTTTAGGCAGAAAAAAATAATTTTGATTTAAAACATATTTTAAAGTCTGTTGGCGTTAAGGAAAGAAAGAGATAAAACAAAAGCTATTGGTTAAGAGGTACATTTTAATTAAACAGTATTTTCAGCAAATGTTCAAAATGTCCACCGTTTACATGCATACAAAGATTAATGCGTCGTAAGAAATTAAATTGTACTCTTTGTAACATCTCCGCATTGGCTTTTAGAATGTCCATTGCATACTGAATTCGTCGCCACAATTCCTCTTCTGTATCTAGGGGTGAGGAATACCTAGAGATTTTACAGTACCCCATAAAAAGTAATCCATTGGCGTCATATCAGGAGAGGGTGGTTGCCAGTTTACGGGAGCATCATTTCCTCTACCGATCCATCTGTTTGGATAGTGTCGATTTAAATAGTTGCGGACATTTAAACTGAAATGCGGGGGTACCCCATCGTGCATAAACCACATAATATCTCTGCGAAGTCCCAAGGGAACATTATCCAATAATTCTGGTAATGTATGAAGGTGTTCCAAATAATTTACGCCATCTAAACGAGGCGGTAAAATTACTGGACCAATAATAAAACTGTTAATGATTCCTGCCCATATGTTAATTTTAAATTCATGTTGATGTTGCGTGAGGATTTTCGTCAGCATAGACATGTTCATTGTGAAAATTTGTTATACCACTCCTTGTAAAATAGGCTTCATCCGTGAATAATATGTTGTTTCTAAAGTTCACATTTTGAGCTCTCTGTCCATTTATGAACCGGCAGAAAGCCAAGCGTAAATCGTGATAAACTGGTAAAAGATCTTGTACTTGTTGGATATGGTATGGATGAAGCAGGTGTTCTCGTAGAACAGTATTAACGACATCTTTCGTTACTCCTACTTCCAAACCTAAACGCCTGGTGCTTAATTTGGGATCTTCGGCAATTCATTCCAAAATATGCTCTTCAACCTCGGGAGTTCTTATGAAACGTTCACGACCATAATCAACAGTTGTAGGAGCAAAGCGACCCGTTTCACGAAGACGTCTTTCAATAGCGGTAAAAGTCTGATGGTTTGGTAAGCGACGATTTGGAAACCTTTCGCTGTACACCCACACACCACACTTTACGTCCATTTCCTTGACAATACCCAAATCCTAATAATATATCCGTCATTTCTGCGTTAGTGTATTGAACGGCCATTATGTACAAAAATAGCAAACTAGAAAATTTAGTGACAAGTTTTGAACACCGTTTACCGTAAACAACGATGCACCGACAGTCAATAAAAGTCTTACCTGCTTTGAGTTCTGATTGAATTTATCAGAACAAAAAACTGTTTTGAAGTGATAAGTTCATTTGTCAGTCTTCCTCGGAATTTTCTCGACAAGACGGCAAAACCTTGAAATCATGGTCGCAATGTTTTCTTAATGCGCATAAAATCAAAATTAATTTTTTGTGCCTAAACCATAACAGATAGCAAAATCGAACAGAAGACAAGAAATGTTTCAAATAAGCATGTGTATCTGTTAAAAGAGTTTTAAAGGTATTGGTATTGGCCAAACAGGTAAAAAAATATTACCTTTTTTGCATGTCAATGATTAACTTTTGACCACTTACGTACTCACAAGCAAAAAAGTCTTTCAAAAATACCCTATTTCAAGTAGAGACTCACATTCCAAATTTCATCCAAATTGCTAGAGGCAATATTTTTTTATTTAAAATAATATTTCAAATAAAATCTTTGACGTTTGTTAGCGACCTAACGAAACACTTTTGGATATAGGTAAGTTGGGTTAAATCGTCTTATTTTAGTCTAAGGAATACCTGGTAGCTTTTTGTACAGACCTTTTACAGACACCCTGTATAAACTGGAATATTTTTCAAGTTATAGGTGTGCAAAGTTTAATTTTTAAATTTTTTTTTGCCATCCTGAATTTAATCTTTGACGTATTAAATTAAAATTGAAATCTAGCAGACATACTAAGTTTACAGGACTCTATAATCCTGCGCTAAAAATACTTCGCTGCTTTGCGTGGGTTTTAAAACTCAAAATTTATTTTTGTCACAACTTTTTAATTTTGATAGATATTGCAAAAGTGAGGGTGTCGTTTTTAAGACAATACAAATAAGGCGCTTCATTTGTATCCATAGAAGTTTTATTTTTTAAATCAAATTTTCAAACTATATTACATCGACAAATCAAGTTGTAAATGGTTCAAAAATCAAATGTAGAAGCTAAATAATTATAAGTTAGACGCACTTTTGTAAAAATTTTATCAGAAAGAAACAAATTTGATTTTAGACAGTAGGAATTTTGTTTATGAAATGGCATACGAATATTCAAGCTTAGAATACCGTGAGATGCATTTCTGTTATGGAAAAGCAAATGGGAATACGGAACAAGCACGTTGGTTTCTACATGGAAGCTTATCCTGATAGGAATATCACATGTGCCCCAACTTTTACCAGCGTTTCCAAGAGTCTTGGTGAGGTGGGTTCGTTTAAAAATACCTTTACCGATAAAGGAATACTAAGGTACTGTTCAAATGGAAAAAAGAATACTTGAAAGTATTGAAGCAAATTCTGGTACGAGTACCGGAAAAGCTGCTTCCGAGGAGGGAATCACGAATTTTACAGCTTGGAAAGTTATTCACGAGGAGCTGTTTTATCCCTTTTATCTTCAGAAGGTGCAAACCCTTGATGAGGGTGATCAGCAGTTGCGACTGGATATGTGTTTTGGAAAAATACGAAGAAGTCCACCAATTTTTTAATGTAATTTTGGTCACCGACGAAGTTGGATTTACACGAGATAGGTACCTGAACAAACCCAAACTTGCGACAGCGCCGTTTATGTATTATGTGTGCCTCATGACCACAAGGAAGGTCTCTACTATTCATAAACGGAAGAAATTTTCAAATCGATTCATCTAATGAAATATATTTAATATTGTTCTGAATCACAATTATATATAGCCAGTAGAAAGGTCTAAATTGCCAACCAGTGCATGGGTTTCTCAAATTTTCTTATTAAACGGAAATACTTATAATTACCTTGAATTTTTCCATGCTAAGTATGTCCCACTTAACATGGAAACACCTTAAATTTCTGCTAAATTGCATCTGCTTCTCACTTGGAGAGCGGAAAGCTTACGACAGCCCGAGTAACCCTGTGTAATTTGTTTAGGATTTTAATGTATTTTTAATACACTATGAAGTCCCAATGTGACACCATTTTTCGGTAATAAAATTGCTTACATGCTTTTGGGTTTTTAACATTGTTGCTGCTTAGTGATTTGCTCTTAAATCAGTGGCTTTCTGGAGTCGGCACATAAAAAGGACATACCTATATCAGGATATCAAAGACAGTGTTCAAGACATACGAGACATGGACATTTGAGACATACGAGACATACGATACATATGAGACATACGAGGTATTTGAGACATAAGAGACATTATACGAAACATACGAGACATACAAGATACACAGGACATTTGAGATATACTAAATATACGAGACATTTGAGGCATACGAAACATACGAGACAAACAAGACACACGAGACATTTGAGAGATACGGAACATAGGAGACATTTGAGACATACGAGACATACATGGCACACGAGACATACGAAACAAACGAGACATATGTACAACACATGAAAAACATACAAGACATAGTGACATTATTTGTAAAAGTTGAAAATTATGAATTAAAGCACATTATTTTTCAAGTCCCATTTGGTAGTACAGGATAACTTGGTAACCTAAAGCATAATATACCTATATATAACCTAAAGCATAATATACCTATATATGTTTTCTAAATATCGTTTTACTAGCTGTAAAATTCCCCATAGTAGAATCCAAGCAGCCTGACAAAAAGGAGTTTTGAAGCTTGAACAAAAATTCATTTTCTCATAAAAGTTTATTTCAACGGGTTGACGGCTTTACGAGCGTTTTGGGTGCGTAGCCTAGCCTGAAACGCGACCGAGAATTTATCTCTTCTTGTTTCTTTGTTTTTTCTGTTTTTCACTCGACATTTACAGAGTCGAGGCTAGCTGCACACTTGACCGGTACCCTTGATGATCGACAGCCCACTGGGGATCATGAAGGATTCCCAGGTATTTATATCACCGAACCAGCCCTAAATATTTTGCTTGACTTTGAACATGTAAATCTTTATTAAACTCCGGACATGTTTCGACTCGCGATGCCGCGGTCGGTACCGAAGGTAATTCAACATGTAATAATTCGCTTTCATCTACCTCAAAAGGTCGCCAAAAAGCCATTATTATAATAAAAATTTACTTGCATAAACGACGTATCTAAAAACAAAAACACTTATAATACGCACTTCACTGGTAAAAACTTAAAACTTAACTGTTTTGAATAAATCATATTTTAAAAAAGCATCTGTTTAGACGTGATGTCTCAATTAACTGGAAATGACTCTGCCCACTACATGCGATAATATAATATTACCCTTAGTGGAAAAGAGACACAACGAATCGTCGCTACAGGTGTCCCTTCACCAGACATTCAGGTGCTGTTTGAATTGTATAGGGAATGTATCACTAAGAAATTTGAATGAAATGTGAGTGTTTTGCTGTGTGGTAGCGAGCAATCCTGGTATTAGCGGCAGGTCGTTGTCTAATTTTTTATACCATTTAAATCCTAAGAATTTCTATTTGTGAGATTCTATTTGGTTTGGAAAAAGTATACCTACAGAGTCTTCCAAAAATATGTTATGAATAAGAATTTTGTTTGTGCCTATAATTTGTCAAATTAATATTTTTTGTGGTGATTAAGATCTGTATGTTTGTGACGGAAACTTGTTTTTTGGGTGTTTTTTGTTGTTTTTTTTACACTCTAAGTAATAAATTATTATTAAAAATTATTGTATTTTTGTATTCTTTGATTTTTCAAATTTAAAAAAATCTTAAAATGCCAAAAAAAAATTTTAAACAAGACAAGAATATCTAAATTTATGAAATTAGGTAAAACAAGAAACTATTTTTTAAGAAAATAGCATTTTTTCAGCATCTTTGTCGTATTTTCTCGATTAAAGTCTGTGATTCGTTACCGTGGAGATTTTTAGCAATTGTTTTTTTTTTATAAACAATCACGCAAGTATAGTGCTTCCACTAGTAAGTGAAACCGCAAAAAAAGTAACGCAGCCGACACCTTTGACGCAACAGTGCCGATAAGGTCTAGCCATAGGCGTCCCAAAATATTCTAACCAATTTAAGATTGGACACAATAACAAGTTTTAACGTTTTAACCAA